>JAUDYJ010000012.1:13429449-13871949 GCA_030761175.1 Masticophis lateralis | reverse complement strand
TGTGTGTGTGTGTGTGTGTGTGTAATTTATATTTCGCTGATAAAGAAATAAAGGGAGACTAGTATAGATCTATTTCAAGCTATTTAGCTCTCATCAGCTAGACATACCCTTACTTGGGTTTGAGCTTGGGCTTTGGTATAAAATGGTTTGTCATGAATGCAACTGGATTGGATTGGGCTCCTGGATTGGAGCTGAAAGGTGAAAGGAATGCAGTATACTCCCTTCCACCTGCTGGGGTAGACAAGGTGTCTCGATAGAAAAACACTTTTTATATATCTATATCTATATCTATATCTATATCTATCTATATCTATCTATCTATCTATCTCTATCTATCTATCTATCTATCTATCTATCTATCTATCTATCTATCTATCTATCTATCTATTTTATAAATCCTTAGTAAGAAGAGCAACTAAGATGATTAAGGGCCTGGAGACAAAAACATGTGAAGGATGGCTGCCAGAATTAGGTATGGCCACTCTAGAGACAAGAAGGACTAGGGGTGACATGATAGCAGTATTCTTGTATTTGAGGGGCTGCCACAAAGAAGAGGGGGTGGGGGTGTCAATTATTTTCCAAAGCACCAAAAGACAAGACAAGAAACAATGGATAGAAACTAATCAAGGAAAGAAGCAACTAGGAATTAAGGAGAAACTTCCTAACGGTGAGGGTAATTAACCGGTGGAACAGCTTGCCTTCAGAAGCTCTGGGTGCTCCATCATTGGAGGTTTTTAAGAAGAGACTGGACAACCACCTATCTAAAATGGAATAGGGTCTCCTGCTTGAACAGGGGGTTGGACTGGAAGATCTCCAAGGTCCCTTCAAGCTCTATTCTAATTGATATTGATTGATTGATTGAATGATTGAGATGGATACCATGTTTCCTCAAAAATAAGACCCTGTCTTATTTTTTTTTTTTTTTGAACCCTGAAATAAGCACTTGGCCTTATGGCCATGCACTCAAAAGCCCAATTGGACTTATTATCAAGGGATATCTTATTTTGGGGAAAACAGGGTAGTTATGGGGAAAATGAGAGACTTGCTAAACCATCTTAGAAAACCAAGTACAAAAGAATATAACTCAAGGCCAGAGTGTTCATACTGGAGGCCTTTGAGGCATCATAGGAAAGGATGGGAAAGAATTTTCTTTGAGATTCTGGACTAAACGGATGGTCACGAGTGAGTCAATAGAAGACTACTGACTCCTTGGTAATTGATTCTAGTTCCAAGATCAATCCCGAGATTGCTCATGTAGAAGAGATGGCTTCGATATGTATCCCTAGCCTCCTTCTGAAACAACCGGTAATATTTCCTTCCTTCTGTTTTCCATGTATCTCCTTTTTATTGTTTCTTCCTTCTCAAAAGCTGCCCCCTGCGTCATTCCCCCATCACTCTCCCTATTCATCCAGTGTGCTTTCCCCAAAAAGCAGAGTGTGTAGTAGGCGTGGGTAAAATTGGCTGCTTTGATTAGAAACGGGTGAACTGGAAGAAAGATAATAGTCTACTCTTCCCACAACTGATCTCTCAACAAGGGGTCAGTGATGGGGGTCAACAGCTGTAATCAGAGTCCCAATGCATGAAGGGAGAGAGGAGGGAGAATCTGTATCATCTAATAAAGTGCAATGGAGCAAACTGGGAAAAAAAGATATTGGACATTCTCTGAAACCTAAGTGTTTTTTTTTTTTTTTTGTTTACAAGGGGTGGCATGATAAGGATATAAGGTTGATGGATCCAGAGATG
This sequence comes from Masticophis lateralis, assembly GCA_030761175.1. NCBI lineage: Eukaryota > Metazoa > Chordata > Lepidosauria > Squamata > Colubridae > Masticophis > Masticophis lateralis. Next base: position 13,870,206 of record JAUDYJ010000012.1, on the reverse strand, counting down.
CAGAATCACTGCTGATTCGGAACATAATTGTGCCCATCCTATTTTCTGATCCAGATTGTCCCAAAAGTGCTTTTTTTCAAGAGGCAACTGAACTTTCTTTGTTTTTCCTTGAAGACCTTTCACTTCTCATCCAAAAAACTTCTTCAGTTCTGACTGAATGAATGGTGGGAGAATGGAAGGATTTATATTTCTTGCAGTCATTTGGTCACTGCCTCCTTCTTGCTACAGCGTTGTTCTTCTTTGCCTTATTGTGGTCTATGGGAAAGGACAAGTAAGCAAAATATTGATCAAAAAGACCACTGGTTTGGCCTCCTAGAACAGGGATGGTGAACCTTTTTGGCACCGAGTGCCCAAATCAGAATGTGCATGATGAGTGCATGTGCGTGTGCTGGAGCTCCAGAAACCCAAAGACCAGCTGGCCGGCCACAGATACCTGGTTTTTTTTTTTTTGCAGTTTTTCGAGCCATTTTCAGGCCATTTTCTGGTGCTCCAGTGTCCACAAAGACCAGCTGGCACCAGAAACCAGAAGAGCAGCTGGCAATGGCATGCATGCCCACCAAGAGGGCTCTGTGGTGCCACCTCTGGCATGCATGCCATAGGTTTGCCATCACAGTCCTAGAATCTCCGGTGCATCTCCAGTTCAAATGTTGGTTTTGGTAGATGCCTGACCATACCACACAACCTGATTTGCTGTTGATGTTGAAATTCCTTGCAGGATCTTTCTAGTCTGGAATCTAATTTATAATATGGCTGTGATTCTCTCCTAATAATTTTTTAAGGAAGCAAGCTATACACACACACACACACACACACACACAGAGAGAGAGAGAGAGAGAGAGAGAGAGAGAGAGAGAGAGAGAGAGAGAGAGAGAGAGAATGTCCTGGTCATTATTTGGACCTAGCTGTTATTATACTGAGTAATAGGATGCTAAATGTCTCATTAACACCATTTATAGCATATTTTATGTTCAGATTCCACTCAAACTAAAAACCCATTAATAAGTTTTACATCTTCCAAGGCATAGCTTTCATTTCCATGGCACGTTCTCTCCATCACCAAGAAATAATGAGCGGAATTTTGCAAATTCCCTTTTTGAGCTAATAATTCTTTAATTATGATATTAGCAGCACATCATACCAAAGAGACAAGAGGAGGATTTAGAAGGACAGCAGAATAATTGATCCTTCAGAATGGAGCATAGGACAGATTTCATTTCCCCCCCCCTCCCCTCTCTTCAAATCTCACTTGATAAAGTGAAGAAGGAAAAGACTGATTGGGCACCTCTTCGCTGCTTGGATCATGCAGTGAATATTTCATTTGCTTGTGAAAAGCTTTGAGAGAAAAAAGTTTTATAAGTTCCATCATACAGTATTACATCTTTCACTTTGGACAACATATCTTCATTTATTACTGTATATTTTGCCACAGTGATTCAAGGAAAATACACACACACACACATACCATTTTTAAAGAATATGGGTGGTATCCACATCTGATTGATAATTCAAAGGGAGATTATTATTGTTGTCGTTGTTGTTGTTTTATAGATTTATATGTCACTTACTTCCAAATGTCTCTGGGCAACAGTAGAAATATATAAACATTTATGTAATACCAACCAGAATAAATACGCTGAAGCTTTAAAACCCTTTCTTCTAAATTGTATTAAGCAAGCTGTGCCCAAATCCAGGTACAACTGGTTCCAGGTATTATCACGGGGGGGGGGGGGGATCATTGTTGTTAAATACACCTGTGGTGGGACCTGCAGAAGGTGTCCTGCTGAAGTCTATGGGAGAACCTGTGAGGAATTATGTGATCCTATAGACAATTTGAACCAAAGACATGAAAAGAAGCGAGGAAGTATATCAAGATCTGAATTTTTGAAATCAAGGGTCTTAATAGTAAAGATTTAGAAATTCAGGACCCTGGACAGCAGAACTAGAGATTACTAGCTAGGACAGTGATGGTGAACATTTTCAGCACCCAATGCCTAGAAGGGAGAAAGCATGTGTGCGTGGGGCACCAAGTGCCGAAAAGGAAGCAGGGCCGTGACCAGGAAGAGGAGCTGCCCAGGGGGCAAGCATGCACCACAGAGCGTATTTCCGGTTTCTGGCGTGCATGCCAGCAAGTCTTCCAGTTACCACCGTGCATGCACACACAACAATCAGTTGGCCGGCATGCATGCTCACAGCAGAAAATGGAAGACTAGCTCTTCCAGTTTCCAGCACTGCTGCATGTACAAAGGCCAGCTGATCATCCCGTGTACATGCGCACCAGAAACCCGGAAAAGGAACAGGTGACGCCACATGTGCCAGTCAACATGACTCTGCATGCCACTTTGGGCATGCATACCATAGGCTCGCCATCACAGAGCTAGAATATCATCACAATGGAGGATGTTTGTTACAGCAAAATGCTGGTGAGGTCTTGGGGAAAAACTGTGGCATCTGTCTGTCTGTCTGTCTGTCTGTCTGTCCCTCCCTCTCTTCTTCTCCCCCCTCTCTCTCCCTCTCTCCTTCTCCCTTCCCCTCTCCCTCCCTTTCTCCCTCTCTCTCTCCCTCTCCCCTTCTCCCTCCCCCTCTCTCTCCCACTCCCTCCCTCTCTCGCATTGCTAGCTATAAACTGATAGTTATAGTTTTTTAAGACATTACTAAAATTATACATTCCTATGTAGCTAGAAGGAAGAGAAGCCACAGGGAAATCTCATCTGAGTTCTCAAAGTCAAGGGTAATGTTTCATCCTCAGGCCAGGAAAGTAAAGGCCAAACCTGAGTATTCTTCAGGGTATGATGAATGAATAGCTAAAGCTTAGAGACGAGATTCATTTTCTGCAGCAATTATATCTGCCTGCCCAGCACCCTTGGTACAAACATGTAACACAAGATAGTTGAGGACTGATTTATTCATGAAGAAAGAGGGGGATGCATTCACAACCTTTAAGGGAGGGAATTTTTTTTTAACACCACGTTTCTCTTTAGGGTGTGGTTTGGAATTAATAAATAATTGGAAAATGTCTGTAGCAAAGGGTGTATGTATGCAGATGTATATGTAGAAAATGCATCCTATCGCATTCAATTTATTTTCAGAAAGGCTTTTCAAAGTAGCGTGAATGCTCAAATTCAAATTCTCATGTGTGAGCAGTGCAGAATAGCTGCTGAATGAACACATACTAAAGTGACATGGACACGGTTTGATGCTTAAATGCACACCTGACTTTCAATGGTGGCTTTCTTAATACCAGATGATACCGGTGCATCTGTGCTGAGGATATTGTTTTGAACTGTCTTTTCTCCTAATGTCCAATGGAAATGAGGAGAAATTCTAAAATTATAGGAGCAGAGTTTTCTGCATAAAATTTCCCCCTCTTCCCGGTGTTATGCATTCAGTTCATTTGCAGTTTTCCCTCTCTGATGCAAATTAGAGACAGTGATAATTCAGGGAGATTTTTTTTTTTCAAGTCATAAAATTTCAGGAGTAATAGAAATCTCTCCTCCCTAATTTTCTAAAATTACAGTCCTTTTTGAACCATTCAGAAATTGCCACATCATCACATGATGTTCTAGTAAAACTCTCCCGCTTCAGGCCGCAGAAATCCCCATCTTTGCTTTGCAGTCAACAAAACGATTCCAAATTTTCAGGCACAGCTGACCCTTGAAGTGTGCATTTACCAAGCTTTAAATCTTTTTGCAACAAGAAATCACATTTGGAACCGCGGTATTGGCCAATCCCGAGCTGCCTGCCAGGACCACATCTGGCATAAATAGCTGCTTAGTGAAGAGACATACTTTGCATCCCCTCCAGCAAAGGGAGAAGTGAGAATCGACAGCCCGTTATTGCTCAGAAGTATTGGCAAGATGTGAGCAAGCTGCTCACATGCATATCAATCAATTATTAGTGCCAGAACCCTCGGAAACCCATCTCTGCCAAGCTAAGCGGGCAGGGCGGCAAAAATGTCTTTGAGGAAACCTGTCAGAGTCCAATTAAATCACACAATCTGAAGGCTCCAGAAGGTTGTTCCTCTAGATACATGGGATCAAAGGATTGTTGCTGCCAGACCAGATTTTGAGTTGAACCAAAAAAAAAAAAAAAAAAAAAGATGGAATAAAGATGCTCAGGTGTCAAGGAATCATTTAAAGGCATGTCAAAGAAAGGAATAAATGTTAAAATAAAAGGGTAGGTGTTATGGACCTAGAAGCTGACGCAATCTGCTAGACGAAAGAAAAGTTCCCTCTCCTCTTTAAGATCCCAATTTGTTGCAGCTAAAAAGATGTCTAAACTAGCTGTGGAGCATCTCCAGGCAGTATCGCTTATGAGAACATCCTTAATTCATAAATGTCTAATGTACAAATCTGGTCCCTCTGAAATTCAGGCTTCCATTATAACCTCAAAGGAAAGTTGCTGCAGAATTTTGCCTTAGGTGAAGCTGGAGGAGAATTGGGAGTTACCCGATTGAGCAAAACAGGAGTTAAAAGAAGGTTGATCTATCAAAGGAAATACGTAATGACACATAGCTTGTCATTCAACACTTGAGATTGTCTTTTGCATGGGTGTAATAATGGAATTAAAGCAATATTAAGACATACATAATGGTCTTTTTCATCATCACCCCTGTTCTGACCTGAGTCAGTAAAACACACGAGTAGTCCCAAAAACCTGTTTTATTTCAACAGCTGTGAATTCTGTTCATTCACAGATGAGTCCCAAATAGTTGTAAAGAGTCCTTCAGGATAAGGCTGATAATCACCCACCTTTATCTCCCTTGACACGCTGCCAAAGACCTAATTGGCAAAGTTACACGGAGTCCAGAATCAAACAGAGCTTCAGGCTTTAAACTGAACAGGATTAACAATGTTGCTTCTTGCAAAGGCCCACGTGCCTTTGCTCCTCTTTTAAGTCTTATGGGAGGGCCCAAGCTTCTCCAAGTCTTACTCCTGAGTCGCCCCTTTTGTTTTAACTATTCTTGCCTTCTGGAAGCTCTGTGCATGTGCACACTGGGAACAGGCTCCCCCTGTTCCTCTGCCTCGCTGAGGTCCGACTCTGGAGGCTCTGGATGCAGCACGTACCTCCCAGATGGCCCTTTCTCTGCCTTCAGTGCAGAGCCCTCATCTGAGCCTTCCCCAGACTCCAGGACTGGCCCATGTTCCTCCCCAACCTCCTCATTGTCTAACTCTGCTGCCAGCTCCGCAGGCTTCTTGCTGGCCACAACATCCCTCTTCATATGTAGTTTGGATAGATATGTTTGGAGGAAACACATAAACAAACACAAATTATACTAATCTACAACAATCCAGAGCTCCAGAGGGCAGGACAAGAAACAATGGATGGAACCTAATCAAGGAAAGAAGCAACTTGGAATTAAGGGGAAACTTCCTAATAGTGAGAACAATTAACCAGTGGAACAGAAGTTGCCTTCAGAAGTTGGGGGTGTTTTATCATCGGAGGTTTTTAAGAAAAGACTGGACATGGTATAGGGTCTCCTGTTCGAACAGTGGGTTGGACTCGAAGACCTCCAAGGTACCTTCCAGCTCAATTCTGATTGATTGAATCCTACTTGTGTATTATTGAAAAAGAGGTTCATTTAAGATAGAGATATTGCAAAAAGAAAATAATAAGGAAAGCAAAAGTGAATGGGTAAAGTTCAAGCAAACAAGGGATGTGCTGTAACTATAAGTTGTGACATCTGTGATGGACCACCAATATCATCCACCTGCAGCGGCCCAATGTGTTTTAGAAAACAGTCATTTTTCCTCCAAAGAAAATGACAATCGCCATCTATCCATTATGAACTTCACTGCTCTAATCACTTCATCTTATTGAGAAAAAAACAACAACAACTGGCAGGTCAGAAAATGGTAGTTTTGTTGTATTTCAAGAGGAGGTCAGTAAGAGCCTGGTGGCGCAGTGGACTAAGTGTTGTCAAAGTAGCACTTAGTTGCCAGCTGCCTGCAATTACTGCGAGTTCGAATCTCACCAGGCTCAAGGTTGACTCAGCCTTCCATCCTTTTGAGGTAGGTAAAATGAGGACCCGGATTGTGGGGGCAATAAGATGACTTTGTATAAAAAAGAACACCACTTGGGGTGGGAGTGGGGCGAAAGCCCTACTAAGCAGGTATATACAAAAGTATGAAGGCTATTACTTGACGCATTGTAAGCAGCCCTGAGTCTCCAGAGAAGGGCGGCATATAAATTGGACCAACAAATAAATAAATAAATAAATAAATAAATAAATAAATAAATAAATAAATAAATAAATAAATAAATAAATAGCTGGTAATGTTATTTGACCCCCACCCCCAGTAATATGTTCCATCCAAATGCATTTAACTCCACATACACCCTCTTGAGACAAATGTTATGCCGTGCTCTGAAAAATGTTTCCGAAGAGTTTCTCAAGACAAATGGGTTGGCATTTGCAAGAATTTGCAATCAGTGTTGTGTGGTTGTTTCGATCCTATCTAAAAACAAAAACAAAAACAAAAAAACAAACCTGGCCCTGCTTGGGAGGTGGAGAAACATAACCAAAAGTCTTGAAGCGATTGCTAAGAAGAGGAAATAGGACTGACTGACTGACTGACTGATCAATGTTGTGGAAAGTGATAACTTTTGGTGCAAATATGGAAAAGGGACATGTAGAATCTGTTTTAACAGAAGAACAAAATAACAGCGTTCGAAGAGATCTTGGAGGTCTTCTAGTCCATTCCCCATACCATTTCAGACAAATTGTTTGTCCAATCTCTTTTTGAAAACCTCTAGTGCTGAAGCACCCACAACTTCTGAAGTCAAGTCGTTCTACTGATTAATTGTTCCATCAGGAAATTTCTCCTTAGTTCCCTATTTCCCTGAACAGCAGTGTTAATGCTTACAGTAGTGGCCAAAATTGTGGAAACCTTTTGGGAAAAGTGTATTTTTGAGGTTAGATGACTAATAACACCACTTTTTTTGTTTTTTTGTTTTTTGGAGTTTCAAGATAATCCTATTCCACTGCTGGAATGGCCTGGGAATAGCCCAGACCTTCACCCAATTGAAAATCTAGGGAGCCGACTAAAGAAACTTGTTAGTTAGAAGCGACCCAGCAATAAAACCCAGATAATAGAAGCAATCATTCCATCTTGATTTTACATGATAACAGCTGCAGAACTAAAAGACTTGGTTCACTCCGTGGGAAGATGTTGTAAGGCCGTAATTCATGCTAAAGGTTACCCAGCTAAGTATTAACTGACTTGGCGATCATTTTTGTCTATCTCGTATTTTTTCTATGGGGATAGTTTTTGTATATCTCGTTTCACTTTTCTTCTTTATAACTGCTATTCTAATAGCAAATCCTTCATAAAAGTTGTTGCATTACATTGTTGATTAAATTATCTTTCTATTGATTTATAATTTTATTGTACTACTCCCCCCCCAAAAAAGTGGTGTTATTAGTTAGTTTTAGAAAATATACTTTTCCCAAAAGGTTTCCACAATCTTGGCCACTACTGTATGTTAAAGCCTACATCATAAGAAAAAGAGGCAAACTGGATTTGTTTTTCTACCTTTATTGCATTGCTACCCTAATCCAATAGTTTTCTTTAGTGTGACTAACTTCCTTTTAGGAGCAACAGATGGAAGACTTTCTCTGCAAAACATCAATTTAATCAAAATGATTCAACATCATCCTTAGAAATCCAAGATTCTAGATGAACAAGAAAAGCCATTTCATAGTCCAGGTATAGCAGAGGTGAAAAGCTCTGAGATTGCCATACAGATGAATTCTCCTTTGCTGGAGGACTTCAGACACAGTCTGGATGGGTTACCAAGCAGAGATCCTTCACTGAGCAGGGACCTCAGTTAGAAGATCTCAAAAGTCCTTTCCAATTCTGTAATGCTATTTTTAAAGGTCAGTCAGTACACATTTAAATGTATTTTTTGCATGCCTTAATAACTGGCCAAATTCAGCTATCCTCCTCTAGCCATTCTGAGGGTCACACAGGTTAGAATAGATTTTTTTTCCTGAGGGACATTGGATGATCTTTCATTCTGTCCAATTATCAGTTTTTCTATGGTGTCTCTCTTGGACGATTCCCCAGATATCTCCTTAGATAACAGCAGCAAGAATTGTATTTGTGCAAAATTGGAAGACAGAAAAAATCCCATCAGAAGGTGAAGTAATAAAAAAGATTTTAGACTCTTTATGTGTATAAGAAATAAAACTTTCAAAAAATTTCAAAATGTCAAAAATTTCAGATGTCAGCTCGGGGCAGGATGGGCCAATTCCTTCCACATCAGAAACTGAGTTGATTGATGGCTCTGAACAGCTGTCCAGAAGGGATTTGGCTGAGGCTTCAGCTGGGGAAAGCTTGCAGTGGCAGGCGGCCAGTGAAGAGGAAGAGGAACTGCCTTCTGCACCTGATCCAAAAACATGTAAGGCAGAGAAAAGGCAGGAGCAGAAAAGGTCAGCCAGACTACTCAAGAGGAGAAAGCCCCATCCATCTTGATGGGCTGCACCGGAAGCTGGTTGTTTATCCCTGCAAACAGATGGGGGCATTGTTGGGAAGTAACAGTAACCGAGTTGGAAGGGACCTTGGAGGTCATCTAGTCCAACCCCCCCCACCCCCCACCCCGCCCATGCAGGAGACCTATAGGGAACAATGTGTTTCTTTTCTAGCTATGTATGTATGTGAATGTCAATCCTCACTCTGGATTGACATCATGTTTGGAATCGAATCACGTCTTGGAAATTCTGGATTTCTCTTGCCTCATGAGCTCTCTTGAGTGTGGATTTAAGTTTTGTCTGGTGGACTTATTTTGTTTGAACGAAGTTTAAGTGCTTTTTGGACTATTGGGCCATTCTTCTGTGGATTAACCTTGGTCTGCTCATGGCTGGGCTTTATTGGGACAGTTCTGGGATTTGGTGAAGGGAATTGCAGGAGAATATTAATAAAGTTACCAAACCACAGTTACATGTGTGCATGAGTGAGCAGGGCAGCATATTTTCAGAGGATCATCTTTATAGATGAAATCAGAAGTGGGCCGGCTTTCTTTATTATATAGTTTAAGAGAAGTACTAGCAACGTGGGTCTGTATGGGCCAGAATATTTGTTCCACAAAAAATGGCATCCTCCTTTCAATTACGGTAAAATTTTAAAAAATAACACAAACATGGCCAAAAATCTTGCAATAGCTTATGAAGCTTTGGCACGATTGCATGAGATTCACAAAAATATTAGGGTTGCCAATATTGTCCAAAATATTGGCAAGCTAACACATGATCAAGAGTCAACGCGAGTGAGATGGATGGCCATATAAATGTTCCTAATAAATATACACATGGGTGATGCCATCAAGATACCGTGCATGAAATTTTGTAAAGATTCTCAGCCTCTGCTCTGGTTTCTCCCTGAATTATTTTAGAAATAGGACAGAATTATAGGTGCAAATTCTCTTTTGAAAATCCAGCCTTCAACATGGAATAAAATCCCTCCCTGCAGTATGAGAGCTTTGGGGGGGGGGGGATTTTTGTGCAATCGAAGCCACAATTTGTTGTCCAATACACTCCTCCCCTGATGTATTTAAATGTACACACTTCATCTCACCTCACGCTTCAAAAACTTGGTAGCAAGAATCCTGTACTTCTTGCATGTCCCAGGAATAAGCCATTGTCATAGAATAGAGTAGAGTAGAGTAGAGTAGAGTAGAGTAGAGTAGAGTACAATAGAATAGAATAGAATAGAATAGAATAGAATAGAATAGAATAGAATAGAATAGAATAGAATAGAATAGAATAGAATAGAGTAGGAGTAGGAGTAGGAGTAGGAGTAGGAGTAGGAGTAGGGTAGGGTAGGGTAGGGTAGGGTAGAGTAGAGTAGAGTAGAGTAGAGTAGAGTAGAGTAGAGTAGAGTAGAATAGAATAGAATAGAATAGAATAGAATAGAATAGAATAGAATAGAATAGAATAGAATAGAATAGAATAGAATAGAATAGAAGTTAAATGATGGAGAGGAGAGGAGAGGAGAGGAGAGGAGAGGAGAGGAGAAGAGAAGAGAAGAGAAGAGAAGAGAAGAGAAGAGAAGAGAAGAGAAGAGAAGAGAAGAGAAGAGAAGAGAAGAGAATTCTTTATTGGCCAAGTGTGATTGGACACACAAGGAATTTGTCTTTGGTGTGTGTGTTCTCAATGTACATAAGGAGAATAAAATACATTCAATAAAGAATCATAAGATACAACACTTAATGGTAGTCATAGGGTCCAAATAAGCAATCAGAAAACAATATCAATATAAATCATACGTATTGATACACCTCCCACTGGAGAGCATCTCTCATTAAACAATGTCCAACACCAGGAGCTGACTTCAGAATTCATGTTTTGCTAATATTTACATGTAGTGTTAATTCACACGTTTGCTTCTAGTAGGCAACAGCCGGGCTCTGACAGCTGAACAGATGCTGTCTCCTCCAGCCAATGATGGAGTGCAGACTTGTATAAAAATGAGAGCACAGCCAGCTTTTGGAGTTCTCTAAGGGTAGCAAGCATTTGGCAGCTGCATCGTCATGCTTTAAGAATTACCATATGTGCAGTGCAATTCTCTGTTGGTTTATTCTGAAAGAATTCCCACTTTGGTCAAACTCTAGCTTAGTGTGTTTAAAATCTGGTAGCAGCACAACTCTATTTTTATTCTGAATATCTAGAGGTTAAACCAAAGGTGGGCTTTGCTAGGCATCGTCGGGACACTGCATGCAGCATCACAAAACACAGCAATTTGGTCACGTACACCATCCGCACATGCACGTGGCATCAAAAACACAGTGATATAGGATGGAATTGTGCCCAGGCAAATGGGTGGGGTTGCCACTACCGGCTCGCCCGAATCAGTCCGAACCGCCTAAATACCACCTCTGGGTTAAGCTGAAAAAAGAAATAGGGAAGGAACTCTAAAGCTCCCCAAGAATGAGAAAGAAAAACAGAAGCCTGTTTGACTTTGGGGGAAAGGAAGACAGGCAGACAGACAGACAAGGAAGAAGACACAACATTACCGTATTTTTTGGAGTATAAGACGCACCTTTCCCCCACCCCACTCCAAAAAAGAGGGTGAAAATCTGGGTGCGCCTATACTCTGAATGTAGCCCCACCCAGCTTCTCAAACAGAAGTTTCAGAGGCTGAAAAAAGCATCAGAAATGAAGCTTCAGAAAAGAAGCCCCAAACAGAGCTTCAGGGTTTTTTTTTTTGTTTTTTTTTTCTGAAGCTGTTTCGGAGGCTTTCAGAGGCAGGAAAAAAAGTTTTTTCTGAAATGGAGTTTTGGAAGTTTCAAAGGCAGGTAAAAAGCAAAAACAAAAAACAAAAACAGCACGGCACAGAGCTCACAACCAAGGAACCTGTTGCTAAAATTCACCTCTGGGAACAGCTGATTGGGGGTATTCCAGGAGGCTGATCCACCTGCCAATCAGCTTTTTTCTTATTTTCCTCCCCAAAAACTAAGGTGTGTCTTATACTCTGAAAAATATGGTAATTGACCTGCTTGCTTCGAATGGTAGAGTCCTTTCTTTGAATGCACGGGGTCCACCCAAATCCTGATATCACTACATAAGATTGCAAAAGATCCTGAAATGATGAAGAGTTGCTTCTAGACTTTAAAGGATACAGGGTATATTTTATTGTTTGATACATATGAGATATAAGAAACAATATCACTAAAACATCTGCAAAAAAAGTTGAGTCTGTATTTCCTTGGAGCAAATGGTGGGGCTCAAGATGTCACTGAAGTACAATTTCCTTTATGCTTCATTCTTGAATGTACTGGCTTCGACTACTCAACCATCGGTTCAACAGAACTGAAGAAGCTTCTTTGATGAGAAGCAAAACGTCTTCAAGAGAAATAAAGTCTAGTTTCTTCTTGAAAAAGCACCCTTGGGACACCTATTCAAATTATTGGAGAGACTCAAATGTGAGACTATTAGAACAGTATTTCTCAAGCTTAGTCATTTTAAGATGTCTGGACTTCAATGTCCAGAATTCCCCAGACAGCATGAATTCTGGGAGTTGAAGTCCAGACATCTTAAAGTTGCCAAGGTTGAAAAATACTGCACTAGGGAGTTCAGCCTACTATGGAAATCCACAAATCTTCTTGTGATGCAGTAACTATATTTCTGCCAAGAAAATTGCATGCAAGCATTTGTATAAGAATCTAGGAAATGAACCCAGTTAGAGGAAGTCATTTTGTATTACAGGATCCCCTCATTACCTTAGATGAGTGATGGCTAACCTTTTTTTCCTCAGGTGCCAAAAGCGCACATACGTGTGTCCACACCCATAATGCAATGCCCCCCAGGCATGTCCAGCCCCTTGTACATGGACACGCAACCCCCTCCCCCACAGCCCTGCTCCCTGCACAGGAGTGCATCCCCCTACACTCCTCCGCACTCTCACGCATGCACACGCAAGCCCCCCCATGCCCCATTTTGGGCCTAGCAGGCCATCCTGAAGCCTCCGGAGACCAGAAACTGCCCGGTGTGCGGTGGAGCTGACCTAGGGTGACAGCTCACGTGCCGGCAAATATGGCTCTGTGTGCCACACAGCCTTAGACAGTGGAGATGAACAAACCTGACCTGATACAAACCACCCAGGATTTTGTTAACTCAAATGCTAAAATTAAGTTTTCCCAAGTAACTTTCGAGGCAAGATTCTCAGGGGGATTCCTCTTTAATCCTCCTATTTTCTCTTTAACCTCCCTCTGTCCCCTCACTGATACAATTCCATCTGACTTGACCCATTTTTTTAAAAATAATGCCTTTCCAAGTTGTACTGCAGAGTCACTGTTGCAAGCAGGGATCATGTATAATCAAAAGGTAGCCAGGTTTTAAAGGGGATTCAAAAGAACTTTTCTTGTCTGCTTTTGCATTTATTTTACAAATGTGCATGGGATGCTTCATTTCACTTTACAACTGAGAAATGCCCAGAGAAATCGTGGTTGGATGAGCAACAATTATGCATGCACAGCTGCCTGCCTTCCTTCCTTCCTTCCTTCCTTCCTTCCTTCCTTCCTTCCTTCCTTCCTTCCTTCCTTCCTTCCTTCCTTTCTTTCTCTCTCTCTCTCTCTTTCTCTCTCTCTTTCTCCTTCCTTCTCTTTCTTTCTCTCTCTCTCTTTCTGTCTGTCTTCCTTCCTTCCTTTCCTCCCTCCCCTTTCCTCCCTTTCTTTCTTTCTTCCTTCCTTCCTTTTTCTTTCTTTCCTTCCTTCCTTCCTTCCTTTCTTTCCTCCCTCCCTCTTTCCTCGCTCCCTCCTCCCCCCTCCCTCCTTCCTTCCTTTCCTCCCTCCCTTCCCCTCCCTCCTCCCTCCCTCCCCTTCCTTCCTTCTTTTCTTCTTTTCTTCCTTTCCTCCCTCCCTCTTTCCTCCCTCTTTCCTCCCTCCCTCCCTCCCTCACCAGAGTTTAGGAAATTAGCATTCAAATAATGTTGTTGGTTCACATTATGAGAAAAAGAAAGGAAGCTTGAAGCGTCCATATCTCTTGATTTAATTTTCTTTTCCAATTTTATTTAGATAAATCAGCCCTGTGTATTTGAGTTTCCCCTTCTTTTTGTGGTTGGATGCTCTGAGGCCAGGTTTTTTTTTTCATACCAGCTCTCATCCAATTTACTGAAAGAGGATTTGTTTTAAACATTCTTTTAGAAGGAGAGAAATCATGCAGCGTAAAGGGCTACAGAAGACATTCATCCATGTTGTATAGTACATGTTTTGCAAGCTGCTCAAGGAGAGATGGATTATTGGCATTGTAAGCGCCTCATTATTATATGCCCAGAATGAAATATAAAGGAAGAAATTGTAAACTTTGAGGATTTATGATTTCTGTTGATTCAATATGGGACACTGATGCCAGTTTCCCTAAAACATGGTTTTTATCCTTTTTTTGATATAAGATCAGATAATAAATTAGGTCTCCCTCAATTGCTCCATCTTCAAGGTCATCCTAGAGGCAGAGATAAGGACATGTGGAAGTTCCACATATAGATACATGGTCAAACATAATCTTTGGTTTGGCCTTGGTTCAAAGGTTTGACGCAAAGCAGGGGTGAAATGCTCCCAGTTCGGACCGGATCACCCGATCCGGTAGCGATCGTGGCGGGTGGTTCGGAGAACCGGTAGCAAAAATCCCTGCGTGCTCCCCCCACCATGCTCAGCTGAGTCGCAGGATCATCAGAGGCTTTTTTTTTTTACTTTTAAAAGCATTTTTTCTACAACCTCTTCCAACGAAGAAATGCTTTTAAAAGTAAAAAAAAAAAAGCCTCTGATGATCGCACGGCTCAGCTGGGAACCTCAGAGGCTTTTCAAAGCATTTTTTTCTGCAACCTCTTGGTCGAAGAGGTGGTAAAAAAAATGCTTTGAAATGTCTCTGACGATCCCAGCTGAGTTGCCTGATCGCCAGAGGTTTTTCAAAGCATTAGAAAAAATGCTTTGAAAAGTTAAAAAAAAAATTGGCCACGCCCACCCAGTCACATTACCTCACCACCACCAAGCCACGCCCACAGAACCGATAGTAACACATTTTACATTTCACCCCTGACGCAAAGCCAGGATGGAAAGCTATTTGAAGGGGTTGTTGGGGGTCATTTGTAGAAGATAAAAAAGATAAAGGTAAAGGATTCCCTTGTCCAGTTGTGTCTGACTCTAGGAGGCAATGCTCATCTCCATATCCTATCTGAGGGAGCCAGCAATGTCCAAAGATGTTTCTGTGGTTATGTGGTCAGCATGACTTACCTCCCTACCAAAGTGGTGCCTGTTTATCTACTCACATTTGCCTGCTTTCATTCTGTTAGGTCGGCGGGAGTTGTAGAACATAGTCTACTCTAATTTTCTAGGGATGTGGTACTATCTGCCCCATATTGTCATTGCCCTCTTTTCTCTCAAAAGAATCCTCAACCAAAGATGAGGAAGATCCTCCTTTCTAAATTATCTGAACCCTTCCCACGCACACAAAAAAATGGGCTGACACAATTGTTTAATTTAATAACTCCAAACGGCCTAATTTAATTTATTTAATAACTCCAAATGGCCAGACATTTGACTTGGACATGGGGAAATTGTTCACGAGACTTGGAAACCTCTTTTTGATGAAGCCAAAAACATTCAGGAAGGAGAGTCTAGTTAGAATTCAGTCTTGCTCCCAAAATACTCTGATGGATCTGGATGTTGTGGTCTGCCAGCAGCCTGTGGAGGTGGCAGCAGAGTTGGACAGTGATGAGGCTGAGTAAGAATATGGGCCAATCCTGGAGGCTGGGGAAGGCCCAGATGAGGGCTCTGCATCAGAGGCAGAGATGGGGCCAGGGCCATCGGGGAGTGATGTGTGGACTCCGGAGCCTCCAGAGGCTGACAGTAGAGAGGCAGAGGAACAGGAGGAGCCTGTTCCTAGTGCACGTATGAGAAGAGCTGCCAGAAGGAAGAGCAGCTAAACCAAAGAGGACGATTCAGGAGTAGGGCCAAGAGATGATTGCCCCCCCCCTCCAGGTTTAAAAGACCAGCAATGGCTCTTGGGCTCTTTGTCAGAAAACAACGTTGATAGACTTGTTCTTGTCTTGCTGCATTTATCTCTGGTCGGCATCTTCTTGCCAAGAGAAGCCTTTGGCAGTTTGCCTAATTATACCAAGGTTGGTGATTAGACTGAAGAATTTGTGTTATGAAGAATTTGTTTTGATTTAGTTTGGACTATGCTGAGAATGAGTTAATTCTCAGCTGTTCTAATAAAGTCTGTTTGTTTTGAAATTGTTTGTGTCAAATACTACAATACCTACTTAGGCCTGAGTCACAACAGTGGTGCAATGGTGAGGTTCAGTTGGTTCTGTCCGGTTCCGGTGAACCGATAGTGGTGACTGGAGGAGGCTCTGCTCACCTGCCCGGGCGTAATGCATGAGCCTTACGTCTAGAACTCTGACTTGTCTTTCTAGAACTTTCTAACCTTCCATATGAGTGGAAGGCCATGTGCCTGTGCAGAGGTGGCACATGCGAATGAAGCGAGCACGCTTACATTTGTGAACCGGTAGGGAACCGGTTGGGAAGGTAAGTGAATCCCATCTCTGATCTGGAGTAACTATAACAAAAATTCATTTTGTTATAGTTTCATTTGGGGTGAAATGTTAAGGCTGATTTATGAAAGCCTTTGAAAGGAAGATACCAAAAGAACATTTGTAACATCTTTGACAAGGGGTCTTTCTTTATTTCCCGGATTGAAATCTAGGTTAAACACACGGACCATATTTTACCTGACAATTGGAGTTAACAGATTGAATGCACTCCTGATTCACCTGGTTGCAATTCTTTGAGTTTGAGAACCAGTTGGACATATCACTGTTGTCCTGTGCTCTGGACAACTCTGATTTGTCTTTCTAGAACTTTCTAACTTGCTTGCCTTTTTTTTTTTTTTTTGTTATAATCCTTTAGCATTTGAACTTTCAGAAAAAGAGCATGTAGTTAAATAGGCTAGACGCAAAAATCACAGTAACAATGCAGTCCTGTTCATCCATCTTCTACTCATACTCATCCAGGGGTGAAATGCAGCAGGTTCTGATAGCGGAAGTTATCAGAACTTCCGCTATCAGAACGGAAGTTTTGAGTAGTTCAGAGTACCAGTAAATGCCACCTCTGGCTGGCCCCAGAGTGGGGTGGGAATGGAGATTTTGCAGTATCCTTCCCCCAGGAGTAGGGAGGGAATGGGGATTTTGCAGTATCCTTCCTCTGGAGTGGGATGGGACTGGAGATTTTGTAGTATCCTTCCCCTGCCACGCCCACCAAGCCACACCATGCCCACCAAGCCATGCCCACAGAACTGGTAGTAAAAAAATTGGATTTCACCACTGTACTCATCATTATCTTTTAACGACCCCATAATCCCTTGCGAGGTGGAATCTGTGCAACTGAATGGAGCTAGCGGAATGTTCAATGGCCAGATGCCCTTCTTGTTGCCAGTGTGCAGTTTTGTTCAGCAGATATATACTCAGTGTGCCCAGAGAGAAAAATATCTGCCTCTACCTAGGATCGAACTCACAGCTTCCTGATTGTGAGCTCCACCTCTAGGCCACCGCACCACTCCATCATTTACCTCGTACTCTTTATATTTATTTGCGTACAATTCTCATCACTGGTAACCATCCCTGCCTCCTTTGATCGGGTAGTCTTAAAACTGCAATTCTTGTTTCCATATTACATATCTGAAATACTGTGATTATTAGTTATGGATAGGTGTGATTATAGAGATTCAAAATCTCTTCTCCACTCCTGCTTTCCTTTTAGAAGGGAGCTGAGCTAGCAAAAGGCAGGCTTGATTGTTCACTCAGCATATTTCAGCTCATGCTGCCTTGAAAGAGCTATAATTTACTTCATAGGAAAAGTATGAAGTCCCTTCTTACATGTCAGCTGGTGGCTATGTCTGCTGTAAATCATGCCCAACCTTTGCGTTTGTCTTCCTGGGAAGAGACAAGCAGCTACTCCAGATTCAAGCTAAGTAACTGAAAAGAGAATGTTGCCTAGAATGAAACCCAAAGCAATTCCTGTCCCAAAAACAATTTTAAGGAAAGGAGAGGGAAGATTTTGGAGTGTGTGTAAGGGAGATAGGGGGCGGTGCTCATCTCCGTTTCAAAGCCGAAGAGCCAGTGCTGTCCAAAGGCATCTCCGTGGTCATGTGGCTAGCATGACTCAATGCCAAAGGCACACGGAACGTTGTTCCCTTCCCAGCAAAGGTGGTCCCTATTTTTCTACTTGCATTTTTTATGTGCTTTCAAACTGCTAGGTTGGCAGAAGCTGGGACAAGTAACGGGAGCTCACCCCGTTACGCGGCACTAGGGATTCGAACCGCTGAACTGCTGACCTTCTGATCGACAAGCTCAGCATCTTAGCCCCTGAGTCACCGCGTCCCCTATTGTATTGATAATTGTATTGTATTGATATTACTGTCAGGAAATTTTACAATTTAAATGGCATCCAGATGCAATTTATACCTGTTATTTCTAGTCCTAATCTCTGTAGTTGCCTGTCATAGGAAAGATAAGAGCAAGATCCCTCTATGTACCCTTGATGCAGCCTCTCCTTTTCCATAAAACCTAGGATTGATTTGTAGACCCAAACTAACTTACATTCACTGCTGGGAAGCTTCAATATGTGCCCCTCTGGAGAAAAGGATCTGCGTCTGAAACAACCGTATTGAGAAATCGTGGGCCATGCCTCTTTATGGGATTTACAAAGTAGTCTGGTAAAAGCTTTGAAAACTTCTTTTAAATGCCAAAGAGCGATGAGCGATCAAATCCTCAGCTAACATGGGAAGAATTTAAAAGGGAAGATTGTACAGAGCAAAAAAGATGGAATGTAAAGTTGGACTATTTCCCTGATGAAATAGTCCCAAGTTTACATTCCTTCTTTTTCCTTTCCTTTCCTTTCCTTTCCTTTCCTTTCCTTTCCTTTCCTTTCCTTTCCTTTCCTTTCCTTTCCTTTCCTTTCCTTTCCTTCCTTTCTTTTTTTTTTTTTTTTTGATCTGCACAGTTTTCAGCTTTAAAGACTTCCTATTGGTGGACTTTTTGCTAAATCGAGGTTGAAACCATGATGATTTTTGGATTGTGCATAGATTAAAAAAAAAACAGGTTATGGGAAGAAGTTTTTTTTTTATTTGTAATTTTAAAGTTAGTATATTAGCTTATGCTCGGTGTGCTGAAGGTTAGAAGCCACTTTATTATTGTCTGTGCTCTCTTTTTTCTTTTCTTTTCTCCTCTACTTTTTTCTTCTTCTTTTTCTGCACTTCTTCAGTTTTTCCCCACTTTTAATTTAGTTTAAATGGAGCGGTCCTTAGTGTTCTTTGATCTTGATTGTGTTCTTGCAAACATTTCATTATTACCCAAACTGGGTAGCATCCTCAGTGCTAGAATAGAGAGCAAACTCCATTCCTTTCTAGCATTAATGATGTTACCTAGTTTGGGTAATGAAACTTCTGCAACAAAAAAAGCAAGATCAGAGAGCAATAAGGACCTCATAGCGCTTTTCCTCCTCCTCCTCCTCCTCCTCCTCCTCCTCCTCCTCCTCCTCCTCCTCCTCCTCCTCCTCCTTTTCTTCTTCTTCTTCTTCCTCCTCCTCCTCCTCCTCCTTCTCTTTCTTTCTCCTTCTCCTTCTCCTTCTTCTTCTTCCTCCTCCTCCTTCTCTTCCTCTTCTTCCTCCTCCTCCTTTTCCTCCTCCTCCTCCTCCTCCTTCTCTTTCTTTCTCTTTCTCCTTCTCCTTCTCCTTCTTCTTCCTCCTCCTCCTCCTCCTCTTCCTCTTCTTCTTCCTCCTCCTCCTCCTTTTCCTCCTCCTCCTCCTTCTCTTCCTCCTCCTCCTTCTCTTCCTCTTCTTCTTCCTCCTCCTCCTCCTTTTCCTCCACCTCCTTCTCTTTCTTTCTCTTTGTCCTTCTCCTTCTTCTTCTTCTTCCTCCTCCTCCTCCTCTTCTTCTTCCTCCTCCTCCTCCTTTTCCTCCTCCTCCTCCTTCTCTTTCTTTCTCCTTCTTCTCCTTCTCCTTCTCCTTCTCCTTCTCCTTCTCCTTCTCCTTCTCCTTCTCCTTCTCCTTCTCCTTCTCCTTCTCCTTCTCCTTCTCCTTCTCCTCCTCCTCCTCCTCCTCCTCCTCCTCCTTGCATTGATGATGTTACTTAGTTTGGGTAATGAAATGTTTGCAAGAAAACAATGATGCTTAGAGAGCACCAAGAACCCCACATTTCAACTCCAAATTACAAATATTCTCCTTTATTAATTTGTACAATTTTTTTAGAAAAAACTGTAATAAAAATAGTTTTAAACAGCAACATACATATATACCCATGGGAGTTGGAATCAATCCCTTTCAAGAAGAGAGTCAAGACCTTTCTCTTTAGCCAGACCTTTCCCCATTTTAATAGCTCTTTAAAGTTTTCAGTATTTCTTTTTTCATTGCTATATGAGCAGAAAAGTGGGCTGGAAACCAAAGCGGTCCAGCTGCTGCTATTTGGAGGCCATTGATCGCTACAACCGAAAAGCTGCCAGAGTGGCACATGTGCCACGTTTGAGGCACATGGCCTCTGCTTCATTTGTTTTAAGGAAAAAAAAAACCAGATTGTCTTACCAGACAAAGATCAGTCATAGATGGAATGTGAAACACCAAAAACTCATTATTGTTAATTGGTGGTGGCAGCATTTGGAATTATGAGGAGGCAAAAAAGGGAGCAGGTACACTGAGGCTTCAGAGGATCCTTTGGCTAAGACAGGGGTGTCAAACTCAAGGCCCAGGGGGCTGGATCTGGCCCGTAAGGCCATCCTGGGAACAGCAAATGACTGGTCTGTGGCGTCTCTGCCAATGAAAACGGAGCCCTCCCGAGCTCCGTTTTCACTGGCAGAGACTTGCAGGAGGCTGTCACAGCTGAAAACGGAGCTTAGGAGCTGGTTTTCGCTAGCAAAGCACTCAGGTCACCACAGATGCCACCGATATGAGTGACGTCATTGAGCTGGCCATGCCCACCCTGGCCACGCCCATCCTGTCCCCCTGAGATCAAACACAGCACTGATGCGGCCAGGGGTGGGCTGCTGGAGGTTTGCAGCAGTTCGGGAGAACCTCTAGCTAAGATTCTGTGCAGTTTGGAAAACCCCCAAATCCCACTCCTAGCTGGTCCCTCCCCTCCCCTCCCCTCCCCTCCCCGCCCATCCCACCCCTCCCAGGAGTCCCCACACCGCCCGTTTTGGATGCAGATAAGTGCAGGGTGCACTCAGCGGCTTGTGGAGGGTGAAAAACGAGCCTACAGGAAGTTCTGGAAGCCCGTTTCTGACCTCCAGAGCCTGGGGAGGCTGTTTTCACCCTCCTAGAGGCTCGAGGAAAGTCTCCAGAGCTTGAGAAGGGCAAAAAATGCCCCCCCCATCATGGTGCAAGAGGCCGACTAGGCCACACCTACCATGGCCATGCCCAGCCAGCAACCAGGCAGATAATCCCTTGCTAAAATTTTTGAAGCCCACCCCTCGATGCGGCCCGCAGTGAAATTGAGTTTGACACCCCTGGTCTAAGAGGAAACATTAAACACCACAGTTGCATTAGAAAAACCTGGAATTGCCCTTCCTTTACACTACCCCTTCCTCCCCTCTGCAAGCGGGACAGAGCTCTTCAGTTTTATTAAGCTGGTCAGGAGCCAGATAGCAGAAATAGCAATTGGCACGGTGGTTGCCGATGCGTGCTTTGTGCCCTTAAAATGCACAGGAGACAAGAAAAGTAGAAACTGGTAATAGGCTATGAAAATAACCTTGAGAGGCAGGAGAAAGAGCTGCAGTTTGATAAGGAAACTCTTCAGTCTAAAGCAAGAACGTAATTTGAGAAAATACACACAAAAAAAGGGGTATGTTTGCTCAAATCATTAAATCCAAAAGGCCAAGTTAAAGAGAGGTATGCTCAGTGGTGAAATGTAAAATTTGTTACTACTGGTTCTATGGGCATGTGGGGGGGGGAGGGGTAATGTGACTGGGTGGGCGTGGCCAACTTTTTTTCTTTTTTACTTTTAAAAGCATTTTAATCAGAGGCTTTAATAATTTCTTTTAAAAGCATTTTTTTTTTTGCTTTTAAAAGAAAAAAAAGCCTCTAACAATCAGGCAAGTCAGCTAGGATCGTCATAGCCTTTTAAAAGCATTTTTTTGCAACCTCTTTAGCTGAAGAGGTTGTAGAAAAAATGTTTTTAAAAGCCTCTGACAATCCCAGCTGAGCCGCGCGATCATCAGAGGCTTTTTTTTTTTTTTTTACTTTTAAAAGCATTTTTTTTTGGCCAAATAAAAAAATGCTTTTAAAAGTAAAAAAAAAAAAAAAGGCTCTGATGATTCTGAGGCTCAGCTGGACATGCCGGGGGGAGGGTGGCTGGGAGTTTTGCTACCGGTTCTCCGAACCACCTGCTGCTATTGTTACCGGATCGGGCGATCCAGTCCGAACCGGGAGCATTTCACCCCTGGATATGCTATGTAGGTTGTACAACTTCTGGCAGCGTATCACCCATTGCCTGAATGGATAAAACCCTCCTCTGATCCTCTCTAGGCCACGATAAACCATAGATGTCTGAGAATGGCTGAGGAAAGTCAGACACAGCTCAAGCCATATTGACATTATAAGTTCCTGTTAAGCTCTGATGAGATCATAAGCTCCAGAAGATCCCTTTTTTAGTGAATGAGGATCAAATGAACCTTCTGGAAGATTGGAAGCCTTACAGGAAACCTTTCAGATTTCTGGTTATTTTTTTTTCTTTTTCTTTTTTCTCAATGCTCAGCCAGAGCCGAAGTCAGTTACAGTGATTGTTTAGCTCGGCTGGAACCGTGTATGACCTTATCAAAACCGTTTTGGCCTTCGTTTTACCTTAAACCTTTCAGAAGGCTCCTTTCCTGAGCAGACACATCTCCTTGTTCCATTAAGAATGCTGCAGTGACCAGCCAGCTGGTACATACCCTGAAGATAATACCTGTAGTTGACATTTTATCATTTCATAGCTTCATCCGAAAAGGGTGAGGAAATATTTCATGGGCAAAGCAGGTGCAGAAGAACAGGCTGGAAAAGGTTCATTCACATAGAATCAAAGTCTACCTGTAGCCTCTGGCTTCTCAGCTGTACTTTGTTATGCACTAGCAAAATGGACTGCCACACTCTGGTCCCTTGGTAGGATGAGAGCATCTGCTATTTTTTTCCCCCCCTGGAGAGTATCTGTATACAGAATATTCTCTTAGGTAACCAAAGAGGGAACTAGTAGCTTAAAGAAGTAAGTCAGAAAAAGAACAACAAAAAAATATTCCATCACTTGGGCTTGAGATTGATTGATTGAAATTAGACCCTGCTGCCTTTTTAAAGATTCATTATTCTATGATACCACATCATACTAAGGAAAAATTGATTCTCTGTAATGCATCGTCCTGCACGCTCTCAAGTATCTGTGTCATTTTCGCTGGTCTTACTTCCAACCTATCTCTTGGTTCTATTTAAATACATTTACATATAAACAATTGTTGCTTTTAAGCCCTGCATTTGCTTTCTTGGTCGCATCTGGCTAGCCCTCTGTGGGAAAGATCCAAATGCTGCTACTTATGTTCTTAGCAAAATCTCCTTAGAAGTAGCTTTTTCAAAAAGATATGGAAGAAATATCACTTCAGATCACAGGGTTCTTTCCCTCCCCCCTCAACTTTTTGGGTGGGTGGGAGATGGAGATAATATCAGGATCGTGCAAAGGATAAAATTGAGAACATTCCGATGCTTAGGGTGGCTCTGGGTTTTTGAGACTGCCATAGCCACATTTTCGGGCAAAACACATGGGAAAATCCAGTGGTGAAATGTAAAATTTGTTACTACTGGTTCTGTTGGCGTGGCTTGGTGGTGGTGGTGGTGGGGTAATGTGACTGGGTGGGTATGGCAAAAAATGCTTTTAAAAGTCTCTGACGATCAGGCAACTCAGCTGGGATCATCAGAGGTTTTTAAAAGCATTTTTTTTTTCTTACAACCTCTTCGGCCGAGATTCTCTTCGGAAGAGATTACAGGAAAAAAAAAAGCTTTTAAAAGGCTCTGATGATCCCAGCAAACTCAGAGCATTTCACCCCTGGGAAAATCCCATTGGGGGGCAAATCTACTTAGGGTTAGGGTTTGGTCCCCATGAATTGAGACAGCAAAACAGACACCACCAATTCGTAGTGCATCAGTATGGCTAGGAGGACTGAATTTTTGAGATTGCCTTATCCATGTTTCCTGGTAAAATACATGGGATAAACTTCTTAACAGACATCTAGTAAGGGTCCAAGCAAATTGACAGTAAATAAGAGTCAATGAAATTCAAGGTGGACATGAAAGGACTTGTGACTGATCATGTCTTTGATGCTTGACCCCTCCCTCAGACTCAGCCAGGTCATCTCTCACAATTTTTAGGAATTGTAGAATATCTAAGAGGCACTTGAAATTAATCTGAAACTACTAAAAGTCCAAGCAAATTGGCTGTAGATGGGAGTCAATGGAATTCAAGGGGAATTGTACTTAGATTTCTTGTGGACATGAAGGAATTCATGACTGATGATACATTTGACTCCTCCCTCAGGCTCAGCTGATCATCTACAAAAGCCTTCCTTGAAACAATTTCGCCTGTGTTCTTATTTGATCGTCTTTAGGAAATAAAATTCATGTCATTGCTTTTCTCCTAGGAGTCCGGGAGAATCTCCTGGGTATAAAATTGTCAGGATGAAAACCCAGTAAACTAAGACTCCATCTGCATAAGATGCAGTAGTATATTAGGGGATAACTTTTCTTACCTGATTGAGTGCTTACATCCTGTCTTGAAGCAGGTTGCATTTCTTGGATCAGACTTTCTTGGCAGCTGCTGAAACTTTGCAGCATCTGGTGAAGTTCATTTATTTATCTTCCAGGCATTTAATGGGGGTATATATTGTTTCTTTCCAATCCCAGAATTTTATTAACACAATCCTACAAGGAAAGTTCAGCTGAAAGAGAGAAAACAAATAGTGCAAATGAGGTATATTCCATACTACCAGATCTGGGCTGCAAATATCCAGATGATCAACTAAATTGCTAGTTGAGGACAACCTCTGGATGAGTTGAGGACAACCTCTGGATGAGGTTGTCCTCATCTGGATGAGGACAACCAGATACACCGTGTGGTACACTGACTCCATTGCTGAAGAGGGATTTGAATCTGGACCTCCACTAGTCCTAGTCCAACATTCTAATCACTGTATTGCTATCCCAATACAGCTTTTGGAGGAAAAAGTTCAGCCTTCCATTACATGTAAGAATTAAGAGTGTCTATGGAAATTCTCAGTTATCCAGGTCATGGTTGTCCCAAAGGTGCTTTTTCAAAAGGCAACTGGACTTTCTTCATTTTGCTTGAAGATGTTTCGCTTCAAGATGTCTCACTTCTCATCCAAGAAGCTTCTTCAGTTCTTCAGAAGAAGAAACAGAACCGTTTCAATATATTTTGGAGCCTGAGGTTCATTCTTCAAAGCCATCCCTAAGTTTAGGTCAGTGGTGGGTTTCAAAAATTGTTACTACCGGTTCTGTGGGTGTGGCTTGGTGGGCGTGGCATGGCTTGGTGGGCATGGCAGGGGAAGGATACTGTAAAATCTCCATTCCCATCTCACTCCAGGGGAAGGTTACTGCAAAATCCCCATTTTCTCCCGATTAGCTGGGACTCGGGAGGCAGAGAATAGATGGGGTGGGACCAGTCAGAGGTGGTATTTGCTGGTTCTCTGAACTACTCAAAATTTCTGCTACCGGTTCTCCAGAACTGGTCAGAACCTGCTGAATACCATCTCTGGTTTAGGTGGAATAAGTAACTGGTCTCAGGCAGCAAAATAATGAGCAAAAGAGAAATGGTGGCAAGGAAGCTCTTTATGCCATCAAGCTTCTTAACCAAAGTCATATTCTTAACTATGTGAATTTGATTCACCCTTCTGGTGCAGGGGGAAAAGCTGTATTTTTCCTGGATTGAAGAAAGATCCAGTTCATCTGTTGGTGCAGGGGATAGAGGCATATTGGCTTGTGCTTCCAGAAATAAAATTAATATAATTGCTGTGCTCCTAGGAGTCTGGGGGAAACTCCTGGTATAAAATAAAGAGGAGAGGAGAGGAGAGGAGAGGAGAGGAGAGGAGAGGAGAGGAGAGGAGAGGAGAGGAGAGGAGAGGAGAGGAGAGAAGAGAAGAGAAGAGAAGAGAAGAGAAGAGAAGAGAAGAGAAGAGAAGAGAAGAGAAGAGAAGAGAAGAGAAGAGAATTTTGTATTGTCCAAGTGTGATTGGACACACAATGAATTTGTCTTTGGTGCATACGCTGTCCGTGTACATAAACAGACAAGATACATTTGTCAAGAATCATAAGGTACAACACTTAGTGATAGGCCTAGGGTACAAAGAAGCAATCAAATCATACTAGGAAACAATCAATATAAATTGTAAGGATACAAGCAACAAAGTTGCAGTCATACAGTCATAAGTGGGAGGAGATGGGCGATAGGAATGACGAGAAGATTAATAGTAATGCAGACTTAGTGAATAGTTTGACAGCGTTGAGGGAATTATTTGTTTTGCAGAGAGATGGTGCTCGGGGAAAAAACTAACCTTGTGTCTAGTTGATCTGGTGTGCAGAGCCCTATAGCATCATTTTGAGGGTAGGAGCTGAAACAGTTTATGTCCAGGATGTGAGGGGTCTGTAAATATTTTCACAGCCCTCCTTTTGACTCGTGCAGTATACAGGTCCTCAATGGGAGGATGAAAGTCCAGTAAACTAAGACTCCATCTGCATAAGATGTAGCAGTATATTAGGAGATGACTTGACTTCAACGTTTTTCTAATATTTTCCCCTTCCATGAATAAAAGCCACCATGGATTAGCCACCAAATCTTATTTCCAGAAGTTCTTCATCCGATCATGAGAATAACTCAATAAAAGAGTATGATTCTGATCAAAATATATACTTATTCAATATCCTGCAGCAACTCCATAACCTATTGCCTGCTGACTGAAGCAGTTGCCTCAATTTGTTTTTATCGGAGGGCTGGCCCTATTTTGAATCTTTGCTTTATAGGGATTTTTCCCCCTACTTGTCCTTCTAACCAATCGGGCTATTGTTACATTTATTTATTTAAATTGATTGGCTGCTCAACTCCAATGTCATTATTAGACTCTTTGATGTAGAAGAAAGACAGGCAAAGACTGAGGATGGAGGACACTAGCAACCATCATAAATATGACTCAGTGGTCAAGCTCTCAATTTTGATCACCTGACCATGGGGATGCGTCAATGGTTGTAAGTGTGAAAAACGGTCATAAGTCACTTTTCCCGGTGCTGTTGTAACTTTGAACGGTCACTAAATGTACTGTTGTAAGTCAAGGATTACAGGTAATTTCTAAGGTGTGTGAGATGGCCCAAATCAGGGGTGAAATCCAGCAGGTTCTGACAGGTTCTGGAGAACCAGTAGTGGAAATTTTGAGTAGTTCGGAGAACCGGCAAATACCACCTCTGGCTGGACCCAGAGTGGGGTGGGAATGGAGATTTTGCAATATCCTTCCCCCAGGAGTGGAGAGGGAATGGGATTTTGTAGTATCCTTCCCCCAGGAGTGGGGAGGGAATGGGGATTTTGCAATATCCTTCCCCAGGAGTGGGGCGGAGTGGGAATTTTGCAATATCTTTCGCCTGGAGTGGGGAGGGAATGGAGATCTTGCAGTATCCTTCCCCTGCCACGCCCACCAAGCCACACCACATCCACCAAGCTACGCCCACAGAACCAGTAGTAAAAAAATTTGGATTTCACCACTGGGATGGAGTGAAGGGAGGAATCAGCCTGGAATCATTAGGCTTACATAAACAGTTAAATCTAGCCCTTCATGACTTCTTTTAACTCTTTTTAACACCACTTTAGTGCTAACTGTTAGGTGACTAGGTTTTTGTACATAGCCATGAGCAAAAAAAGTCAGTTTAACTGGAACTTAACTTGGGGTCTGTTTCTTCACACCCTGACATTTGAATTTTAAGAATGATTGCACGGAGACTTCAAAAACATTATTTTGTATTGTGATTGTAATGTTTTGTATAAAACATTATTCAGAATTATGTATACTTGACAAAAAAAACAAGCATTGTTGGCTTATTCAAGTTCAGATGACATGGTATTTAGCCGTGTACCTTTCCTACTTATTAACTGATATCTCAGTAGCAGATTTCAGCTTATTGGCTACAGGAAACAGCAAAAGCTTTGCTGTCTGCGGAATGAATAGTAGGGAGGGCAACAATTACAGGAACAAGAAGACAATTTGGGAGAAAGGAAGGAGGCTGTTATAGAGCTTGCAATACTGTACAAATCGTCAAGCCCGTTTTCCTTTTCTTTAAAAATAAAGTTTAAAATTAAGGCATTATACTAACAGCAAAGCAAACTGTGAAGGGTGTAATAAATTGCTTGATGCAGAATGAGCGATAAAATCCGCAGTACTCCTAGCAATCTATAAAGAGTCCGTAACGTGTGCTTGGTACATATACCATTACTATTTTACAAAACCAGATAATGATTTGGGTTTTATTAGCTGGAGATGAAAGTCCCTCCTGGCTGTTCACACAAGACTGTATAATTTTTCAGCAGTGGCAGAGCTGTTATGCAAGTTCAGTCATGGGCTACTGCAGTTAAAGCATATCAGGTAGCAAATGTGGGGAGCTTGTGTTGCTAAGGGCTGTGGAGCTACTGTAGGAAAAAGCCGGATTGTGCTGGAAGTATGAGCCAAAGTTTCATAACTCAGTTTGACTTATTATCTATCTAGCTCATTGTTCTGTTTGACCACCGTTAAGCAGTCCCCAGATGTTATTTGTCCTCAAAACAGACCCCTCCCCATCCTCTGGGGTGAAATGCTCCTGATTCGGACCGGATCGCCTGATCCGGTAGTGACGGCGGTGGGTGGTTCGGAGAACCAGTAGCAAAAATTCCTGCCCCCCACACCCTACCATACCCAGCTGAGCCGCAGGATCATCAGAGGCTTTTTTTCTCTTTTTTTTACTTTTAAAAGCATTTTTTCTACAACCTCTTCCGACGAAAAAATGCTTTTAAAAGTAAAAAAAAAAGCCTCTGAGGATCCTGCAGCTCAGCTGGGATCCTCAGAGGCTTTTCAAAGCATTTTTTTCTGCAACCTCTTGGCCGAAGAGGTGGTAAAAAAAATGCTTTGAAAAGTCTCTGCCGATACCAGCTGAGTTTCGTGATCGGCAGAGAGGTATTTTTAAAAATGTCTCTCTGACAATCCCAGCTGAGTTTCCTGATCGGCAGAGGTTTTCCAAAAATTAGAAAAAATGCTTTGAAAAGTTTTTTTAAAAAAAAGTTGGCCAAGCCCACCCAGTCACATTACCGCCCCACCAAGCCACGCCCACAGAACCAGTAGAAACAAATTTTACATTTCACCCCTGCCCCCCCCCCCACAATATAAGTCCTTATCATTTGTAAATTGTTTATCTATCCCCTATTTGATCACAGAATCTGGTTAAACAGAGGCTTATAATATGACTTAGCTCCCAAGTACAGGTAGTCGTTGAATTACCACCACAATTGAGCCCAAAATTTCTGTTGTTAAGCAAGACATTTGTTAAGCGGGCTCTGCCCCTTTCTTGCCACCGTTGTTAAGTGAATCACTGCAGTTAAATTAGTCGCAGGGTTGTTGAGAGAATCTTTTCCCCATTGACTTTGATTGCCAGGAGATCGCCAAAGGAGATCCCATGACCCCGGCATACTGCAACCGTCATAAATATGAGTCGGTTGCCAAGTATCTGAATTTTGATCACATGTGGATTGTAAATCACGGTTTATATCCTAGTCTTGGATGTGAGGTCAGCTCCTTTGGTTTGCTCAGCAAACCATGGTTTTATGCTGCCTACGCAGCCGGCCCACTCTCTAGAAATGAAATAACAGGTAAATACTCAGAGATCTGAACCCTGAAGCTGTGTTTGCATGAAAGAATTATATGCGGTTTGTTTACAGATCAGTACATTATGCTAATTCAGAAAATTGGGTTGGTGAGCTTGGTATAATTACTCACCTCAGTTTTCTGACTTCAAGTCATATACTGAACTTTAAACAAACCACATGGGTCAAGTTTGCAGAATCTTGGCTAAAAATGTGGTTGACTAGTTTATGACTCAGTGTGTTGTATGAACACAACCCCTGAATCAACCTTACCCTAACAGGGGTGATGCCAGCACCTATTTTATTTGATAAAAGTCCCAATTTTATTCACGAGTTCTGTTGTACCACTGAATCAGTGCAGTCTGATTGGATTGTTTGGGGAATATTATCGATGTGGTTTTGCCCATTTTTTTTCCAAATTAAATATTCTTTTAAACATTAATAAGCTGCCCAGAGTCTGATGGCTTGAAAATCCAGTAAACAAAAATAAATTGAATAAACTCCAGAGTACTTAACTTTGAAATGGAAATGCCCTATTCATTTGCCTAATTCATTTTATAAAAGCAATCTAAACTACAGGCCACTATCATAGCTTGTGATGGGAAGTGCTTGTAAAATCACCTTGGAGAACTAATAATCAGAATAGCCAGTTGCAAATGATAACAGGAATTCTGCCTCTTCAAAGACAACTTGAGAATAGAATAAGGGAAGCCACTTCTGTTGAAATGGCAGATCCTTCATTTACACAGTTAATAATAATGTGTGTATTCTGTTTTCATTTTAATAATTTAATAATACTTTATGATTCTTGATGAATGTATCTTTTCTTTTATGTACACTGAGAGCATATGCACCAAGACAAATTCCTTGTGTGTCCAATTAAACTTGGCCAATAAAATTTCTATTCTATTCTATTCTTTAATGAAGAACAGAGCTGGATGGGACCTTGGAGGTCTTCTAATCCAACCCCCTGCTCCAGCAGGAGACTTTATACTATTTCAGACAAATGGCTGTCCAGACTTTTCTTAAAAACCTTCAGTGATGGAGCATCCACAACTTCTGAAGGCAAACTGTTCCACCAGTTAATTGTTTTCGGTGTTGCAAAGTTTCTCCTTAATTCTAGGTTGCTTCTCTCCTTGCTAAGTTTCCATCCATTGCTTCTTGTTCTGCCTTTAGCTGCTTTGGAGAATAGCTTGACTCCCTCTTCTTTGTGGCAGCCCCTGAGATATTGAAACACTGCTATGATGTCATCCCTAGTCCTTCTTTTCATTAAACTCAACATACCCAATTCCTGTAACCATTCTTCATATGTTTCCGTCTCCAGGCCCTTAATCGTCTTAGCTGCTCTTCTCTGCACTCTTTCCAAAGTCTCAACATCTTCTTTATAATGTGGTGACCAAATCTGAATTTCCAACTGGTCTATGCAATATTTATATACAGGTATTCCTCAATCTATGACCACAACCAGGGGTGAAATCCAGCAGATTCTGAGAGGTTCTGGAGAACCGGTAGCGGAAATTTTGAGTAGTTCAGAGAACTGGCAAATACCACCTCTGGCTGGCCGCAGAGTGGGATGGGAATGGGAATTTTGCAATATCCTTCCCCCAGGAGTGATGAGGGAATGGGGATTTTGCAGTAACCTTCCCCTGCCCCGCCCACAGAACCGGTAGGAAAAATCTTTGAATTTCACCCCTGACCACAACTGAATGCAAAATTCCAGCTGCTAAGCAAGGCAGTTATTAATTGAGCTCTGCCCCATTATACGATCTTTTTGGCACAGTTGGTAAGTGAATCACTGCAGTTGTTAAGGTAGTCACGTGGTTGTTAAGTGAATCTGGCTTCCCCATGGATTTTGCTTGTTGGAAGTTTGCAAAAAGGGATCCCATGGCCCTGGGACACTGCAACTGTCATAAAGATGAGCCAGTTGCATCCAAATTTTGATCACGTGACCATTGGGATGCTGCAATGGTTATAAGTGTGAAAAGTGGTCATATGTCATTTGTGTTTCAAATGGCCACTAAACGAATGGTTGTAAATCAAGCACTAGCTGTTTTGTTCCTACCCCAAAAACTGTGTGCGGAACACAATCAAATCATATAATTAGTCGTTTATCACTACAGAAAACATTTGTCTTCTAACCTTTCACTTCCCAGTGGGATGGGATCTGGAAGTCTTAATAAGGCGATTCCAGAGGTGGGTTTCAGCAGGTTCTGACCAGTTCTGGAGAACCGGTAGCAGAAATTTTGAGTAGTTCGGAGAACTGGTAATAAAAATTCTGACTGGCCCCGCCCCCATCTATTCTCTGCCTCCCGAGTCCCAGCTGATCAGGAGGAAATGGGGATTTTGCAGTAACCTTCCCCTGGATTGGGAAGGGAATGGAGATTTTACAGTATCCTTCCCCTGCCACACCCACCAAGCCATGCCCACCAAGTCATGCCACACTCACCAAGCCACACCCACAGAACCGGTAGTAAAAAAATTTGAAACCCACCACTGGGCAATTCCTTATATATCCAGCCAACCTGCTGTATAGGAAATAACCAGCACAGTCAGTCTGGTTTTATTGCTACAGTAGTGGCCAAAATTGTGGAAACCTTTTGGGAAAAGTGTATTTTCTAAAACTAGTTAATAACACCACTTTATTTTTGGAGTAGTACCATAAAAAATTATATATCAATGGAAAGATAATTTTATCAAGAATGTAATGCACTAACTTTTATGAAGGATTTGCTATTAGAATAGCAGTTACAGTATAAAAGAAGAAAAGTGAAACAAGTAGAAAAAATGAGATATACAAAAATGATCGCCATAGAAAAAACGAGATATACAAAAATGATCACCATGTCAGTTAATCCTTAGTTGGGTAACCTTTAGCATGAATTATGGCCTTACAAGGTCTTCCCATGGAGTAAACCAAGTCTTTTAGTTCTGCAGCTGTTATTATGTGAAACCAAGATTGAATGATGGCTTCCATTAACTGGGTTTTATTGCTGGGTCGCTTCTGACTAACAAGTTTCTTTAGTCGGCTCCATAGATTTCCAACTGGGTGAAGGTCTGGGCTATTCCCAGGCCATTCCAGCAGTGAAATATGATTATTTTGAAACTCCAAAGAAAAAGTGGTGTTATTAGCCATCAAACCTCAAAAATACACTTTTCCCAAAAGGTTTCCACATTTTTGGCCACTACTGTAGCTTCAACGAGATTTTTTAACCTTTTCTAACTCCAGTGCATGAAAGGGCCTAGTATGATCTTGAAGAAAAGATGTTTGGATTGCTATTTCAGGTTGCAAAACTCTCATCACCAGTTTTTTAAAAAAACCTGTCTACTGAACTACCACCGTGCTCTCCTGAATGTCAAGAGTAGAGTCCCAAACTCAGTTGAAATCCAAGCAGAATGTTACTCAGCTAAGAAGTGGAAATTATTCTTTGCAAGGATAATAATTAGGCCATCCTGATGAATAACAATCCCTGAGCCTTGAGTAGGATTCTGAAAAGTTCGGCTAAAAAGGCTTCAGCTTGAATTGCTCATTTCTGGAACGGTCTTCCATTTGGCAGGAGTAACCCAACAGGCATTATTTTGTGGCTGGATGTTGGGTTTTAATTTTTGTTAATCCAGTACAATTCAACATTGTTGGCAGCTGGAGAGTCTCAGAGTAAGAAAGTGATGAATGAAACCATGCAGTTATGAATTAGCAATGGAGGGAAACCAAAGGACAGAATTTCATAACTCTGGGACTCAGAGGGGAGATATGGAGGAAAGGAGTGCAGAAGAAATGAGTCATCTTGGAATTTGCCCTCCCTTCCCAATTATTAACAGCTGTCGGTAACTGCCACCATTCTTGAATTCTGATATTTAGTCCTCCCCGTGTCATTTCACAGGGAGGACTGTGAAATGGGAGGCTTCGCGAAGCTCTGTCTGCCAAGGGGAACTTGACATTTTGTCCCAAGCAAACTCATTCTAAACTCTAAATATTCCTCTTAAACATTTATCCCTTTGGCATTGTAGAACTGATGATGGCTTTGTAACGGAGCAATAAAGAGACTTGGAGAGTGATCTTAATGGGAACGTTCTGCTTTTCAAGAGTCTGCTGTGGCTGGAGTGAACAGCCTTGCAACCCGGGAAAGAATCCTACCATTTTAAAACTAAAAACTACTCAACTGTATTTAAGATTTGGTAGATGGGTGGGTGGATGGGAGGAAACGGAAATTGTATTTACAAGTAGACCTTGAATTAGCACCACAATTGAACCCAACATTTCTGTTGCTAAGTGAGACATTTGTTAAGTGAGTTTTGCCCCATTTGCAACCTGTCTTGCCACAGTTGTTAAATGGATCACTGCAGCTGGTAAGTTAGTCACACGGTTGTTAAATGAATCTGAATTTCTCAAAATTTCAGTTGTTAAGCAAGAAAGTTGTTAATTGAATTTTACCCCGGTTTAAGATCTTTCTTGCCACCGTTGTTAAGTGAATCACTGTGGTTGTTAAGTTAGTAACATGGTTGTTAAGTGAATCTGGCTTCCCCATTGACTTTGCTTGTCAGAAGGTTGCAAAAGGTGTTCACATAAGCCCAGGACACTAGCAACCGTCATAAATATGACTCAGTGGTCAAGCATCTCAATTTTGATCACCTGACCATGGGGATGCGGCAATGGTTGTAAGTGTGAAAAACGGTCATAAGTCACTTTTCCCGGTGCTGTTGTAACTTTGAACGGTCACTAAATGTATTGTTGGAAGTCAAGGATTACAGGTAATTTCTAAGGTGTATGAGATGGCCCAAATCAGGGGTGAAATCCAGCAGGTTCTGACAGGTTCTGGAGAACTGTTAGTGGAAATTTTGAGTAGTTCAGAGAACCGGCAAATACCACCTCTGACTGGCCCCAGAGTGGGGTAGGAATGGAGATTTTGCAGTATCCTTCCCCCAGGAGTGGGGAGGGAATGGGGATTTTGTAGTATCCTTCCCCTGGAGTGGGATGGGAATCAGGTGGGTTTCAGCAGGTTCTGACCAGTTCTGGAAAACCGGTAGCGGAAATTTCGAGTAGTTCGCAGAACCGGTAGTAAAAATTCTGACTGGCCCTGCCTCCATCTGTTCTCTGCCTCCCGAGTCCCAGATGATCAGGAGGAAATGGAGATTTTACAGTATCCTTCCCCTGGAGTGGGATGGGAATGGAGATTTTACAGTATTCTTCCCTTGCCACGCCTATCAAGCCATGCCCACCAAGCCACACCCACAGAATCGGTAGTAAAATTTTTTGAAACCCACCACAAGTGGGAATGGGGATTTTGCAGTATCCTTCCCCTGCCACGCCTACCAAGCCACACCACGCCCACCAAGCCACGCCCACAGAACCGGTAGTAAAAAAAGAATTGGATTTCACCCCTGGCCCAAATGTCTTCTTTTTTTCTTTTATTTTATTTAAAAAGCCTGGTGTGCTTATGGCAAGATCAAGGCTTTTAAAAGGATAGAAATTTTCCAGCACTTTCTAGAATAACCATGTGATCCTACATGGTTCCTAGAAGTGCCCCTGGCAACTTTTGCAGAAAGTCTAAACAGAAATAGTTTTTCAACTTTTCTTGGCCTTCTCCGGCCTCTGGTGCTTTATACGACCCTCAGCCTCTATAAAAGGAATCTAATCTTTCCTTCTCCATCTCATTCTAATTATTGGAAACTAACAAGCAAATGTTGCATAACCATATCATTTTATTATCTATTAATATATATGGCTTGAGATTTGATGCTATTTTTTTAAAAAAATCTGCTTTGTTTTGTCGTGCCTGAGTCCACGTTGTTTCAGGGGACGTATATTGTTGATTGCTGCACTCCAGTTATATTAACATCAATGAGTTATTTAAAGCAGCATGCATTGTGTACTTTCTCCTAGGTCCCACTATTAATCGCTTTTAAGTAAAACAGCTCCCTATCTGTCTCTCGTTGTAAAGTAAGATTGCTCCTAATTTTGTTAAATCCATCTGCACAGGGGTTCGCTGACAAAGAGAGTGATAATGAATACAGTGAGGAATGAATTTTCTCACATAAACAGCTCTGGAGGGTTTGACTTCCATTACTGCTTTCTAAAATGGAGGCATCAAAGGAACAGAGAATAGAAGGAGAAGAATCCAGAGCTGATTTGGCGCTGACACTGTTTGTAGTAGGGATTTTCTATGATGATTTAGGCTTGTCTTCTTCTTCTTCTTTGACTCCAGCCAGCGGTGTTCCTTGAGTGGCGATGATTTGAACAGGCAATGGTTGAACTCCAGCCCTCTGTACCACCCCACCATTTACCACAGCAAAGGTCTCCTTTATTACCTCAAGAGCCAAGGCAGAGTTCCAGTGGTGAGTAATTATTTATTTATTTATTTATTTATTTATTTATTTATTTATTATATTTATTTGGGGCATTTTTATTGAGTCGCACATGGTGACTCAAGGCGGCTTGCAGAATATTAAACCCCTTATTAGATAAAACTAATAAGTCATCTAATAAATGAATATATTAAAATCACCCCCACCCCAACGACAGCACATCACATGAGCCGTTTAATGGGCTCCATCCCGCTCTGGGTTCCCCAGGCCCGCTGGCAGAACCAGGTCTTCGGAGCCTTCCGGAAGAGTGTTAGAATAGGAGCCATTCTAATTACTGTGGGGATGGTGTTTCAGAGAGAGGGGGCCATCACAGAGAAGGCCCTTCTTCTGGGTCCCACCAGGTGTATCTCCCTAGGGCAGTGATGGCTAACCTTTTTGCCATTGTGTGTCAAAAGCGGGGGGAGAGCAGGGGGGTCATGCACATGCATGCCTACACCCATAATTCTATGCACCCTGTCCTCCCATGCATGCACGTGTGACACCCCCCGCATTCCCCCCACTTTTGGAATTGGATGGCCCGGTGGGCCTGTTGGGCCCGTTTTTTGCCCTCCCCAGAGCTCCAGAGGCTTTCTAGGAGCCTGGGGAGGGTGAAAACGGCCTTCCCCACTCCCCAGACCAGGGGTGAAATCCAGCAGGTTCTAAAGGTTCTGGAGAACCAGTAGCAGAAATTTTGAGCAGTTCCGAGAACCGGTAGCGGAAATTTTGAGTAATTCGGAGAACTGGCTAATACCACCTCTGGCTGACCCCAGAATGGGGCGGGAATGGAGATTTTGCAACATCCTTCCCCCAGGAGTGGGGAGGGAATGGGGATTTTGCAGTATCATTCCCCTGCCATGCCATGCCTGCCAAGCCATGCCCGCCAAGACACACCATGCCCACCAAGCCACGCCCACAGAACCGATAGTAAAAAATTTTGAATTTCACCACTACCCCGGAGGCCCTCTGGAGGCTGGAAACAGCTCATTTGCTGACTTCCGGTAGGAGCGGAAAGCCCATTTTTCACCTTCCGCAGTCTCCTAGAAAGGCTCTGGAGCCTGGGGGGAACAAAAAACGGGCCTTCCCCACCAACCTGGAGGCCCTGCAGAGGCCCTCCAGAGACCAGAAAGAGCCTGTTTCCTGACTTCCGGTGGGCCCAGAAAGCCCGAAAATCAGATGGCCGTTGTGTGCATGCATGCCACAGCTGAGCTTGCGTGCCGATATGGCACCACATAAACACTACCATAGGTTTGCCATCACAGCCCTACGGGATGAGACCAGCAAAATTCCCTTCCTCCCCTCTCTAATGGACCAGGTAAATGTAATCGGCAAGAGACGGTCCCTCAGATTATCATTTTTTACTTTTGTGTTTGGGGCAACCAAAATGGCGGGCATGATCATGCAGTGAAAGCTCCACTCTGTTGTTTATACGTATAAAAAGAGGTGGAGTTACAGTCAGGGTTTGGGGCTGCCTCGGTTTTCTTGTCTCCCTTCCTGAAGACACCTCTATTTTCCTTCTTTCGAGCTTTCCTCCCTGTTAAGTGCTGAATGCCCATTTAGCTTTATATCATTATGGGTTTTGCTTAGCTTTAGTTTTGAGTGTGTGATGTGCAATCTTGCCAGTGGATAAACCACATTTTGATTTAAAGCGGTAAATAATCATTCAAAACCATGGCTTTGAGGATAACTAACTGCAGCTGTGGCTTATTTCTGATATGCTAATTAGGATGTGGAATTTGCAATTTCCTGGCTTATTCTTGGTTTGTTTGTTTGTTTGTTTTATTCCTCCCTAAACCTCTGCCAACCTGCCAAGAAAAATTAGATAAAAGAGCTGGAAAACAAGGCAGGGATTGGCCAAACATATTATTATTATTATTATTATTATTATTATTATTATTATTATTATTATTATTATTATTATTATTATTATTATTTGCAAGACTAGATTTGATTTGTTTCAGAGTTGTTCAAGCAACCGTGGTTAGTATAAGTAACCATGACTATAATTCTAGCCTGCTGTAAAATACATCCTGTTTGCTAATACATTCACTTCTTTACAAGCAATTTATGTAATGTAATATATTTAATGTGCTCTTT
The DNA here is from genome assembly GCA_030761175.1 of Masticophis lateralis. Classification (NCBI taxonomy): domain Eukaryota; kingdom Metazoa; phylum Chordata; class Lepidosauria; order Squamata; family Colubridae; genus Masticophis; species Masticophis lateralis. The sequence continues at coordinate 13,832,392 of JAUDYJ010000012.1, read as the reverse complement.
TGTGATTTTTTTTTTGTACTTTGTATCCATGCCTTTTTTTTTTTAAATTCTGTACCATATTACAACACTGAGGAAATAGCTTATTTCAGCTTATAACTGCAATCAAGTTCTTTGGGTCTTGTTTTCTTAGAAATGCTTATTAGGGTGTTGCAAAAATATTCCTACCTCTTGGAGAGGATAATAATTTTCCAGAGAGAAAAAAAATTGTTTGCTGAACATCAGGCTCCATTTACAGAGGAAAATACTATAAACTGCCAGCCAGAATGCCCATGAATAAGCGCAATCTTGAAAGCGATATTCAGAGGAACTGAAAAGTAGCAAATGCTCAACAAACATCCACACCAAATGAAGTCTTTGCTACCTAGAATCCAGAATGACCTAGAGATTTATGTATTTCCCCCCCCCCCCCCATGGGCCTGTACTAGCTATCAGCAAATTTTGGTTTAGATCTATTGATCTATCTATTGATCCTTCTGTTTCACTCTTTCTCAGCCTTCAAAACTTGACAAGCTATAGGAGAACTGGATTTTCCTTGTCTTTGAAGACTTCATTGATTTTATTTAATACATGTTCAATCTCTTTCTCCCGCTCTGCTTCCTCCTTGCTTTGGAAGTACGCTTTCCCCCACCCCCCAGATTTTCCAAGTAAAACTCACCAATATAAATATTGTAGTGAGGTACAGAAATGAAGTTATGAAATCCTTTCAATATGCAGAAGGCGAGGAACCAAAAACAAACTGTACCCTTTAAAAAAATGGTTGTTTAAACTATGACTTAGATTAGAATGTGGGTAAAATTCCTTGATTTATTTGGACTTTGATTGGGCGAGTCTATCAACATGATAGAAGCATAATATTGTGTTGTTAGCTGAAGTTTGAATCTGAAAAAGTGGGCAGGTTGTCAGTTTTGCTCACCCAACTGCCTGTTTTTTAGAACCATGTTGTTGTTGTTGTTAGTTGTGAAGTCATGTCCAACCCATCGCGACCCCATGGGCAATGTTCCTCCAGGTCTTCCTTGTCCTCTACCATCCTCTGGAGTCCTTTAAGCTCATGCCTAGTGCTTCAGTGACTCTATCCAGCCACCTCATTCTCTGCTGTCCCATTCTTCTTTTGCCCTCAATCTTTCCCAACATTAGGCTCTTCTCCAGGGAGTCCTTCCTTCTCATTAGGTGGCCAAAGTATTTCAGTTTCCTCTTCAGGATCTGGCCTTCTCACGAGCAGTCAGGGTTGATCTCCCCTAGGACTGACAGTTTGATTGCCTTGCAGTCCAAGGGACTCACAGGTGTCTCAATTAGATCCATATAATCAATAAATGAACCTAACACCTAAAAAGATGAACTTTTTAACTGCTGTCATTATTAGATCCATGAAAGAGAGGCTTTCTCTGTAGTATAACAGACAGAAAAAAATGTGCCCAATTCAAGGCAGAGGTTTATTAAAGCTGTGCCTCAGTTCTGACTATGCTTGAGTAACAATTGTTATAAACTAATTTGGAAGATTCTTGAGGTTTTAGTTGGCACACTGGCACTCATAAGAGAATAGACTGCCAATCATATTGAAGTAAAAGTTTTCCTGTCAGTCATGTTTGACTCCAGGGCACTGTGCTCATCTCCATTTCTTGGCTGAGGAAGCCAGCACTATCTGAAGAAAATACCCATGGTCATGTGGCCAGCATGGCTATATGCCAAACAGAACACACTGACTTTCCCACTGAAATGGTACCTATTAAACTATTTGCATTTGCATCAGTGGTGAAATCCATTTTTTTTATTACCAGTTCTGTGGGCGTGGCGTGGCTTGGTGGGTGTGGCTTGGTGGACATGGCAGGGGAAGGATACTGCAAAATCTCCATCCACCCCCCACTCCAGGAGAAGGATACTGCAAAACCCCCATTCCTTCCCCACTCCTGGAGGAAGGATATTGCAAAAACTCCATTCCCACCCCACTCTGGGGCCAGCCAGAAGTGGTATTTGCCAGTTCTCCAAACTGCTCAAAATTTCCACTACCGGTTCTCCAGAACCTGCTGGATTTCACCCCTGATTTGCATGCTTTTGATCTGCTAGTTGGGCAGGAGCTGGGAAAGTAAGGGAAGCTCACCCTGTTGCATGGAGCTGGGCTTGAACCCAGTCTCTCTGCTCTCCATCTGACAAGTTCATCATTTTTAAGCACTGACCCATCACAGTTTTTCAAATAGTGACATTGAATTGTTCAAATCTGGGAAGTGTATACACATGTATGTGTTGGGATCTCTTTTGATGCAGTATTTTGGGTGTGAGATCCTCCTCCCTCTGATGTGATTATCTAGAATTCACAATAATAATGTGACATTGTATGTGATTACTGTTTTAAGATGATGTGTCCAACCACAGTGTAAGTTATCGGGTAAGTGATATTCAACCTCTCACAGTGGGAAAACACCAAATCAATTCTACTTTTCTATTAAAAATTATATAGATGCAGATCACACACCATGTTACATTAGATATTTGGGAAGTGATTTGTGCATCACTGTGGTTTTACTAAATAGTTAATTATTCTCTACTGCACTAATCATTCGGTCAAATACTGCTGGTACTGGAGATGCCCAAATCTCTCTGTTTTAGTTTTCTTCTCTTTATTTTTGCAGATACAGGATTAATGGATTGGTGATTATTATTATTATTATTTAGACACAGAATGTGTATTGCATGTTTGTTTATATTCATTTCCCCAAATATAAAGCATAATATTCAGCTTTTTTTGCAAAGAATTTTGTCAAATATGAAGAATTATATCTATAGTGATAGATAGGAGGCAAATATTTAAATAAGGACATGCCATTTGTATGAGTGTGTGTGTGTGTGTGCATATACATAATCAGACCTTCATTCAGATAGATAGACAGACAGACAGACAGACAGACAGACAGACAGACAGACAGACAGACAGACAAATGAGAGATAAATAGATGATAGACAGACAGATGGGAGATAGATAGATAAATAGACAGAGATGATAGATAGATAGGCAGACAGACAAATGAGAGATAGATAGATAGATAGATAGATAGATAGATAGATAGATAGATAGATAGATGATACATAGATAGACAGATAAGAGATAGATAGATAGGCAGACAGACAGACAAATGAGAGATAGATAGATAGATAGACAGACAGACAGACAAATGAGAGATAAATAGATGATAGACAGACAGATGGGAGATAGATAGATAAATAGACAGAGATGATAGATAGATAGGCAGCAGACAAATGAGAGATAGATAGATAGATAGATAGATAGGTAGATAGATAGATAGATAGACAGACAGATTTGAGAGATAGATAGGCAGACAGACAAATGAGAGATAGATAGATAGACAGACAGACAGACAAATGAGAGATAAATAGATGATAGACAGATGGGAGATAGATAGATAGACAGAGATGATAGATAGGCAGACAGACAAATGATAGATAGATAGATAGATAGATAGATAGATAGATAGATAGATAGACAGATGAGAGATAGATAGACAGACAGACAGACAGACAGACAAATGAGAGATAGATAGATAGACAGACAGACAGACAGACAGACAGATGAGAGATAGAAGACAGACAGACAGACAGACAGATGATAGATAGATAGATGGATAAATGGATGGATGGATGGATAGATAGATAGATAGATAGATAGATAGATAGATAGATAGATAGAGCAAGCATTCTTGTTCAGTATTATTATTGCTATGGTTCATTGCACGATCAGCCTGCTGTTTAGACTGGCTTTGGCATTTTTATCGACCTTTTGGGTTGTTTCCAAGGGCCTGGGACAGAAAGATATTTGATGGTATTAAATGTATTGTCACAAGATGTTAGCTTTTGCAAGTAAAACTGCCTTTTGCAATTGACAGATGGTGATTTTTGTCAATGCCAATGGTGTGCAAGTGATGCTCCAGATGTTTTGGGATTGCACCCAAGGCACCTGTTATTATTGGTACTAACTTTGTTTTCTTTTGCCACAGTCACACGACTTCTATTATAGGTCTTTGTATTTTATGATGTTCTTTAGTTCTTCTCTTCCATTGTGCTATCTCCAAGTGCTGCAATGCCCATTCTCCAGACTTTTTGTCTTTCTTATCCACAGTTATTAAGTCTGGGGTGTTATGTTGGCAGGTGCTTTTTAGCTTCTTCCTTTTCTAATACTTTATCTAATTTGTGGTCCTGCCTGTTCCTACTTGTAGGCAAATGGTATTTCTTGCACATCTTCTAATGCACCATTGTTGCCACTTTGTCATGCCATTGTTTGCAGTCAGTCTGTGCCATCTTGCAGCAGCTAATTAGGTGACTCACCGTATCTTCAGTTTCTTTGCACAGGCATCATTTACTGTCTGTTGCTGTTTCTCACTTTCTGGCTTTGTATTCATTTGTTCTTAAGGCTTGGTCTTGTGCAATGAGAATTACTCCCTCAGATTCTTTCTTCAAATTTCCTGCTCTTAGCCATCATTATGTCTCATTATCTGCTTTGCCTGCTGTCTTTTTAATGTATTAACCATGTTTTACTTTGCCAATATATTAATAATATTACAAAAATGTGGAGAAGTATGTATTTTTATTTATTTATTTATTTATTTATTTCAATTTATATACCGCCCTTCTCCCCGGGAGGGGGACTCAGGGCGGTGAACAACCAGATTTAAAACACATATAATACAAACATTAAAAGAATGATAAAATTAAATTAAATTCATTGGCGTTCCAAATAAAATTCTAACCCCATTAAAATACCCAATTTAAAGCCCCAGGAATCAATAAGAAAAATTTTGTTAAAACCCCATTAAAACAATCAAGCAAGGCCGGCTTGTTGAAATAAATAGGTCTTAAGGGCCTTTCGGAAAGTGCGGAGGTCCGGGATCAAACGAACTTCTGGAGGCAGCTCATTCCATAGGGTGGGTGCCCCCACAGAGAAGGCTCTCCCCCTGGGGGCCACCAGCCGACATTGCTTGGCTGATGGCACCCTGAGAAGGCCCTCTCTGTGTGAGCATACTGGCCGGTGGGAGGTTATCGGTAGCAGCAGGCGGTCCCGCAGGTACCCCGGTCCCATGCCATGGAGCGCTTTAAAGGTCAAAACTAACACCTTGAAGCGCACCCGAAAGACCACCGGAAGCCAGTGCAGCTCGCGCAGGAGAGGTGTCACATGGGAGCGCCCTGTCGCTCCCATAATCACCCGCGCGGCCGCATTCTGGACCAGTTGGAGCCTCCGGGTGCACCCCAAGGGGAGCCCCATGTAGAGAGTATTACAGTAGTCCAGGCGAGACGTGACGAGTGCATGAGTGACTGTGCACATGGAGTCCCGATCCAGAAAGGGGCGCAACTGGCGCACCAGGCGAACCTGATAAAAGGCCCCCCTGGCCACGGCCGCCACATGCCCTTCCAAGGACAGCCGTGAATCCAGGAGGACACCCAAGTTGCGCGCCCCCTCTGTGGGGGCCAATAACTCACCCCCAATAGCCAGCGATGGCACTAGCTGGCTATACCGGGACGCCGGCATCCACAGCCACTCGGTCTTGGAAGGGTTGAGACGAAGCCTGTTCCTCCCCATCCAGTCCCGCACGGCCTCAAGGCACTGGGACATCACTTCGAGGGCATCATTGGGGTGGTCAGGGGTGGAGACGTACAGCTGAGTGTCATCAGCGTACAGTTGGCAACTCACCCCAAAACCACGGATGATCTCACCCAGCGGCTTCACATAAATGTTGAACAGGAGCGGCGAGAGGACCGACCCTTGTGGCACCCCGCAAACGAGGCGCCTCGAGGTCGACCTCTGCCCCCCTGCCAACACAGACTGCGATCGGTTGGAGAGATAGGAGGAGAACCACCGTAGCACGGTGCCTCCCACCCCCAGACCCCCCAACCGACGCAGCATGATACCATGGTCGATGGTATCAAAAGCCGCTGAGAGATCTAATAGGACCAGGACAGAGGAGCATCCCCTGTCCCGAGCCCTCCAGAGATCATCCACCAACGCGACCAATGCCGTCTCCGTGCTGTACCCAGGTCTGAAACCGGACTGGCACGGATCTAGATAGACAGTTTCCTCCAGGTACTGTGGGAGCTGGCGCGCAACCACACTCTCAACAACCTTCGCAACAAAGCGAAGGTTGGAGACAGGACGAAAATTTGCCAAAACAGCCGGGTCCAGAGAAGGCTTCTTGAGGAGGGGCCTCACCACCGCCTCTTTCAAGGCGGCAGGCAAGAAACCCTCACTCAAAGAAGCATTTATAATCCCCCGGAGCCAGCCTCGTGTAACTTCCCGAGTGGCCAGTACCAGCCAGGAAGGACACGGGTCCAATAAACATGTGGTTGCGTTTAGACTCCTCAAAGTCCTGTCCACGTCCTCGGGAGTCACAGGATCGAACTCATCCCAGACAACGTTCTCAAGACCAGCCTCAGTCACCTCGCTGGAGTCTACCCAGTCAGAGTCCAAGCCTTCCCGAATCTGAGCGATTTTATCGTGCAGATACTGTGCAAAATCCTCAGCCCGCCCTTGCAAGAGGTCCTCCCGCGCTCCCTGATGTAGGAGGGAGCGGGTCACTCTAAACAAGGCGGCTGGGCGGTTATCTGCCGATGCAATAAGAGCGGAAAAGTAATTACGCTTTGCCGCTTTTATCGCCACCAAATAGGTCCTAAGATGGGACCTAGCTAGTGTTCGGTCGGATTCAGATCGACTCACCCTCCAACCACTCTCTAGGCGTCTTTTCCGGCGCTTCATCTCCCTCAACTCCTCAGAAAACCAAGGAGCCGGGCAGATTCGGTGCCGGGTCAGAGGCCGCAAAGGCACGACTCGGTCCAGGGCACTGGTGGCCGCCCTATCCCAGGCGGCCACCAGGTCCTCGACCGAGTCATGAGCCAGAGTTTCGGGCATTGGCCCAAGCTCCCTCTGAAACCCATCAGGGTCCATCAGGCGCCTGGGGCGGAACCACCTAATCGGTTCCGCCTCCCTGCGGTGGGGTTCGGTGGTCAGAAAGTCTAGCCTCAGGAGAGAATGGTCCGACCATGACAGGGGTTCAATAACTATATCCCCTACATCTAGGCCATTCAACCACTGACCAGAGACAAAAACCAAGTCCAGAGTGTGTCCTCCTGTGTGAGTGGGGCCAAGAATTAATTGTGTCAGGTCCATGGCTGTCATGGAAGCCATAAACTCCCGAGCCAACCCAGACGCCTCACCGACAGACGGCAGGTTGAAATCCCCCATGACCAGGAGCCTGGGGGTATCAACCGCCACCTCGGCAATAACGTTGAGAAGCTCGGGCAGGGCCGCTGTCACGTGGCAGGGAGCCAGGTACGCGATCAGCAAGCCCACCCGCACACCATGGCCCCACTTCACCAGGAGCGACTCACATCCGGCTATCTGAGGTACAGTGGTCTCCCTTGGATCCAGACTTTCCCTTATAATGACCGCCACCCCCCCCACCCCTGCCCTGGGCCCTTGGTCGATGAAATGCTCGGAAACCTGGCGGGCACAACTCTACGAGGGGGACCCCCCCCTCTTGGCCCAACCAGGTCTCCGTAATACCTGCCAGGTCCGCACCCCCCTCCTGAATAAGATCACAGATGAGGGGGGCCTTATTAACCACGGACCTGGCATTACACAACATCAACCTCAGGCCCGGACGCCGTAACTCTGAACAACTCGGGGAGCGAGAAGAGTCTTGAGGGCCGAGGCACGCCACCGCTTGGAGACAGCGGCTACGTGCCCCCAATACATGATACGGCCCCCTGCTCCCGCCATATCTGCCCCTCCCAACCATGGCTCTGATGGAATTACACTCCTTACCTTCTACAGCGAGCTCCTCCTCACCCCGTTCCCCGCCTCCCGTTTCAGGCCCCTGTGACGAGCCCGGCCTATAGCCCTCCCTCCCCTCCCCCCTCCCCCATCCCCCTAAAAGGTTAGACAAAGACAATTTTAAAAAAACCCGCAACCCCCTCTTTGCGGCATGCCACCTCTCGGGGCTCCAAAACCCGTCATCGAGGTAGGCCCTCGATAGAGTGGAGGGCCAAGCCTGCGAGAGGGGGGAATCTCGCAGACCAAGAAGCTCCGCTGCTGAGTACATCTTGATTTCAGCGGGTTAACACGACCATAGTCTGAGGGTCCATAAAGGTCCAAGGGAGAGAAGAAATAAGAAGACATGGTGGGGTCCCAAAGACCTGTTCACGGGGCCAATTGAGGGATAGTTGCATTCTATTTTAGATATCATTTGAAGCTGTACAGTAAAATAGATTTCCAAAGAATGTATTATTTTCTTTCCCCTTTGCTAGTTGGATAACTTAGCAAGCAAGTTCTGGGATGAAGTAAAACAGTGATTGGGAGTTAGAGGTTAATTACACCTCTGTTTTCTTTACATAGTATTTCCCTTTCCTTCTGGGGATGTAGATTTAAAGACACCCAATCTGTGTTTGTATCAAAGATTACAAATCCAGGAGGGAAGAGATTGGAAGTTATGGGTATTGACTTCCTATCATAGCAAAACTGGACAATGGATTGTTCTTTAAAAGCCAGGGTCAATATTAGCTCTCTGTGTGAATAAACCCCAGTTTTTCACTGTGATGCGAGTCAATAGCTGCTTATAAAGGCAATCTAAATTTGATGTAGCAAAGGATGTGACTATTCTCTATGCCTGTAATAACAGAAGCTAGGCAGATGGATTAGATTAGGAGATGACTAGGGGAAAAACAGAAGGGACACGATGGTTCAGTGGCTAAGACACTGAGCTTGTCGATCAAAAGGTCAGCAGTTCAGCAGTTCGAATCCCTAGTGCCTTCACGGGGTGAGCTCCCATTCCTTGTCCCAGCTTCTGCCAACCTAGCAGTTTGAAAGCACGTAAAAAATGCAAGTAGAAAAATGGAGACCACATTTGGTGGGAAGGAAACAGCGTTCCGTGCACCTTTGGCATTGAGTCATGCCAGCCACATGACCATGGAGACGTCTTCGGACAGCGCTAGCTCTTCGGCTTTGAAACGGAGATGAGCACTGCCCCCTAGAGTCAGGAACGACTAACACATATACATGAGGGGAACCTTTACCTTTACCTTAGGGGGAAAAACACAACAGATAAGCTGGGAAAGTAAGTCATGTTCTCTTCTTTGAGCCGCTGAGATTTTTACAGAATGAAATAACAGTGTACAAGAATGTTTTCGCATAATTGCTTGCCTAAGCAATGCTTCAAATTGGTATGTTGTATGGCTATGAATGTAAAGAAACGCAAGAGGTATTTAATTGCTTTGCAAACTACAGGTTTTTATCCTTACAAGATGGAGAACAAGGAATGTTTAGAAGCAAAAAAAAGCCTGTTATTGCTCAGTATGTTATCCCAGAACTGGTCTTTAAAACATAGATAGGGTACTCTAGTTTTAATCTGGGTTAAGAAGGACTTCATTTTCCTAGGGATTCTGTGAATGGTAAATGAGAATGAGAGTGGGATGCTTGAGTGAATAAAATTAATATGGATCTGTAGTTGAAATAAACCCACTGTTATCGGCGTAAAACTGTTTTTTTAAATCTATGCATAAAGCAGAGCAATGCACCCCCAAACTGTATTTAGAAACTACCTAAATTGCCTTACCAAGTAGAGCATCATTTGTAAACCAAATTGTATTGTGCAATGAGCAGGTATGGGAACATATGATGTCATTGTTAGAACCTATAATTATGCACTCATATTACTTCTTCGGTTAGGTGTACACTCAAACTTTACTTACAAAACTCAAGGGGGTGAGCAATGTATTCCACTTCTCTAATAATTTCTCCAAATATCCATGAGCTACGGTGGCACAGTGGTTATAGTACAGTACTGCAGGCTACTTCTGCTGCCTGCCAGCTGCCTGCACTTTGGCAGTTCGAGTCTCACCAAGCTCAAAGTTGACTCAGCCTTCCCTCCTTCCTAGGTGGGTAAAATGAGGATCCAGATTGTTGGGGGAAATATGTTGACTCAGTAAATGGCTTAGAGAGGGCTGTAAAGCACTGTAAAGCGGTATGTAAGTCTAAGTGCTATTGCGGTGATGTAGAAAAAAAAAGGAAACGAGTCACTGTGGATTTACTCTGCTAGCGTTGCCGATTTTGGGGAGTAGGGCTCATTTCCATTTCAAAACCATTCAGCCAGCACTGTCCAAAGACAATTCTGCAGCCATATGGCCAGCATGATGTTGCGGAGTGCTGTTTCTTCCCCACTGAAATGCTACCAATTTATCTACTCGCATTTGCCTGCTTTCGAATTTTTAGATGGGCAGGAGCTAGGTGAAGATGGGAGCTTGCCCCATTATATGGTGCTCGGGCCTCAAACCCAACGAGCCAACAAGCCCAGTATCTTAATCACTGAGCTGTCACACTAGCCTTGATGTAGGCTAGGCTGAAAATCAAAACCACCTATGTCTTCTACATCTGAATGTTGATTAAAGTGGGTTCTCCTGATCTTAACGTAGACCCTAGCCCCCATACCTATTTATGGCTTCTGCTCCTATCCAGACAACTGCACTCAATGGCTTTATTCTTCATATAAGAGGAGGATATGGAAGCAAGATAATACTCTATAAAAACTGATAAATGTAGACCAAGGAAGTGAAGTGCAGTCCCTAACTCTTATTAGGAACCAACTATTTTGCATAATTCTTAAAACTCTTTTTAAATCTCTTTCATTGTCCAGTTTTGCTGAGATAGAATAGAGTAGAGTTGGAAGGGACCTTGGAGGTCTTCTAGTTCAGCCCCTGGTCAAGCAAGAGAACTTATACCATTTCAGATAAGTCTCTTCTTAAAAAGCTCCAGTGATGGAGCACCCACAATTTCTGAAGGCATACTATTTGGATCAAGGTAGGTTTAAGAGACTTAGCAAGATAACAGAGTTTGAAGGGGACTTCAGGGTCTTCTAGTCCAATTTCCTGGTCAGGCAGGAGTTCTTATACCATTCCAGACAAATGGTTGTCCAGTCTTTTCTTAGAAACCTCCATTGATGGAGCACTCACAACTTCTGGAGGCAAGTAGGAAGTCAATGCCCATAACTGGCTTAGGACCGGGATATTTACAGGACCGTCTTCTGCCAATGAATACCTCCCACCGCCCAATACGCTCTCACGGACAGGGCCTCCTCAGAGTGCCGTCTGTCAGACAATGCCGACGGGCGGCCCCCAGGGGGAGAGCATTCTCTGTGGGAGCCCCAGCCCTATGGAATGAACTACCCCCGGATATAAGAAAGATTCCTGACCTCCATGCCTTCCGACGAGCCCTGAAGACCCTACTATTTCATCAAGCCGGTCTGACTTAAATTTGTGTTAATTTTAATAGGGGTTTTTAGGGGTTTTAAATTTTACGGCCAAATAGTTTAATTATTTTATTAGTTTTAATTTTTATACGTGATTGTTTTAATATGGCTGTAAACCGCCCTGAGTCCCCTCGGGGAGAAGGGCGGTATATAAATGCAATAAAACTAAACTAAACTAAACTTCCAATCATGCTACTTTGCCAATACCCTCCATATTGATTCTCTTTGATTCAATATGTATTTGCCTAGAGTTGATGCTCAGATATCTCAAAACATTAATCTAATCTTGCGTAGCTTCTTCTCCGGTAATATTACACTACTAACCAGAGCATACAAAACATTTGCTAGACCAATTCTTGAATACAGCTCATTTGTCTGGAACCTGCACTGCATATCGGACATTAATACAATTGAGCGCATCCAGAAATATTTCACAAGAAGAGTCCTCCACTCCTCCGCTCGCAACAAAATAATTTATGCCACCAGACTTGAAATTCTGGGTTTAGAAAATTTAGAACTACGCCGCCTTCAGTATGACCTAAGCATAGCTCATAAAATCATCTGCTATGATGTCCTATCTGTCAATGATTACTTCAGCTTCAACCACAACAATACATGAGCACACAATAGATACAAACTTAAAGTGATCCGCTCCAAACTCGGCTGCAGAAAATACGACTTCAGCAACAGATTTGTTAATGCCTGGAATGCACTACCTGACTCTGTGGTCTCATCCCAAAACCCCCAAAACTTTAACATAAGACTGTCTACTGTTGACCTCACCCCATTCCTAAGAGGTCTGTAAGGGGCGTGCATAAGAGCACCAGCATGCCTACCATTCCTGTCCTAATGTTCCTTTTAATTATATCCATTTTATGTATTCAATTTATGCTCATACTTATATATATTATCTAATATGTACTTGACAAAATAAATAAATAAATAAATAAATAAAATAAAAGTAACTTCCTTTGCCTCTGGGACATTTTCTTAGCAACTACTCAACCCTGGATAAGGAGCCTGGATAGCTCAGCAGACTAAGCATTGTAATTAAAACCCAGCTGTCTGCAGTTACTGCTAGTTCGAATCCCTAGGCTCATAGTTGACTCAGCCTTCCATCCTTTCTAAGGTAGGTAAATTGAGGATGCAGTTTGTGGGGGCAATAAGCTGACTTTGTATAAATATACAAAAGTATGAAGGCTATTGCTTAACGCATTGTAAGCCGCCCTGAGTCTCCGGAGAAGGGCGGCATATAAATCAAATTTAAAAAAAAAAAACAGTCCTCTGAGAGTTCAACGTTGGGTTGATCCCTTCTTCTTTTTCCATCCCCAGGTATTTTGTGATTACCATGGACATTCTCAGAGAAAGAACGTCTTTCTATATGGATGCAGCATAAAGGAGACTCTCTGGCAGGCAGGATGTACCGTAGACACGTCCAAGGTGACTGAGGATGTTGGCTATCGGGTAAGGCATGCTTCTTATAGCCTCTTCATCTGCATAGATATTCCCGAATTAAATTGTCTTGACCATCTCTGGCTTAATCTTTAACATCGAGTCGAAGAAAAATCAGATGATGAGCAGCAACAGAGCTTGCAAAATTGTGGGGAAAAGATTTAAAGGAACCCAGGTTTGTTAGAATGCAGAAATATAATATGGGGGTGAGAGGCCAAGAGGTACTAATTGCTTTGAAGAGGCTGTTAGGCCTCCCCCTCCCCAAAATGGATGGAGCCAAGTGGGTGAAAAGGGTAGATCTGTGGCAAAAACTGTATTGATTTTATTTTACATAAACATGTGGAAATATAGTCAAATAAATCTGTCTGTCAGAGGAGACCACATTGGTTAATGCACCGGGTTTAGAAGTCAGGAGATTGTAAATTCTAGACCTGCCTTAGGCAGACAAAGTCAGATGGATGACCTTGGGCCAGTCACTGTATTTCAGCCCTAGGAAGGAGGCAATGGCAAACCACTTCTGAAAAACATTGGCAAGAAAACTGCAGGGACTTGTCCAGGTAATATCTGAGCATTAGGCAAGATTAAACGAAAGAAAAAAGAATCTGTGTCAGATATTTAGTCTTACTATTTTTCTGTTTTCTAGTTATGATCATGCTTTTTTTATTTGTGTTTGTTGTCTTCTTTCTCTCTTCCCCCCCTCCCCCACCATAAAAGTTACTCCCTTACTAAAATCCCTTCTTACATTAAAATCCAACCAAATACTACTTTGGGAAATTGGCAAATGCACCCTTTTCTTTTTAGGTCTGATGACTTTTTAAAAGTAGTTTTACTCATTTATTTAACGTATCTATTGTTTTACTCATTTATTTACTCATTTATTTAACATATCTCATTTATTTAACGGCATCTATTGAGGTCATGTGATCACTGGTATACAAATTTAGTTTTAAAAGCTAATACATTGATGAGAGGTGTGATAGCCTAGAGTTGGAACTTTCACCTTACAATCAGGAGGCTATGAGTTTGATTCTAGGTAGCAGCAGATATTTCTCTCTCTGGGCATAATGAGTAATTGTTGGCTGCAAATTCCATGTAGGCATCAGGAAGGGCATCTGGCCAGAAAATGTTTGAGGTCTGTTCGGTCACCCCAGGTCATTAAAAGAAAAAAAGAATAGATAGATAGATAGATAGATAGATAGATAGATAGATAGATAGATAGATGGATGGATGGATGGATGGATGGATGGATGGATGGATGGATGGATGGATGGATGGATGGATGGATGGGCGGACGGACGGACGGACGGACGGACAATACAATATAGGAGATAAAATATTAAATTAAGATAAACCCATAATAAAATCACCATAATATAGAGCGATAGAATTGCAAATGGAATAGATGTTATAATTCGATATCTGAGGAAGCCAACCATCTCATTGCTTCTGGTATGGCTGCAGTGAGATCATCCCAGATGCCCTGAAATTTCCAGAAGAGATATTTAAAGAAGTGAAAGAAATGTTTTAGCCTTAAAAGGCAAACAGCAGTAAATAAGGTGAATGTGAACCAAATAATAGTGACTGGCCTCAGTCATCAGAAAATGGGTGTTGATTTGGAAAAGGCACGAAAAGGAAAATCACATTTGGTGGAATAGGGAAAGGCTCCTTGAGCTGAGTTCGCCTATTGCATCCCTTATAATGGACTAGCATGATGGATCTTGAACAAATGCGCTTCTCTTTAGAACTGGGGATATTCTGCAACATTTTTCCCGAACGCCATCACTCTGCTAAACAAATAATTCCCTCAACACTGTCAAACTGTTTACTAAGTCTGCACTACTATTAATCTTCTCATTGTTCCCACTACCCATCCCCTTCCACTTATGACTGTGTGACTGTAATTTCGTTGCTTGTATCCTTACGATTTATATTGATATTGTTTCTTGATTGCTTATTTGTACCCTGTGACTATCATTAAGTGTTGTACCTTATGATTCTTGATGAACATATCTTTTTTTTATGTACACTGAGAGCATATGCACCAAGACAAATTCCCTGTGTATCCAATCACACTTGGCCAATAAAGAATTCTATTCTATTCTATTCTATTCTATTCTATTCTATTCTATTCTATTCTATTCTATTCTATTCTATTCTATTCTATTCTATTCTATTCTATTCTATTCCATTCCATTCCATTCCATTCCATTCCATTCCATTCCATTCCATTCCATCTCCCAATTGCTCAGCTCAGTCTGATAAGTCACATGCCCTGAAAAGCAGAAATGGGCAAATATTAAGCTGGAGAGACTCATGTTACTTAGCCATTGCTACTTAGTGCTACTTAGCCATTGGATGATTTGTAGAAATTTTTTTTTATTGTTCTTGTTGCATGACCTGTTTTGTCAGAAAAACTGGAGACTGACTGTTACTTCAGTCCCTTGGAGCAACTCAGAAAAAAGAGGCAAGGGCATTGCAAATCCATAAATAGGTTAGCACACTGATGCATTAAAGCTATTTTTCAGGTAACAGTTCTCAGAATTCAAGGGATTTCCTTGTCAATTGGACCAGGAAAATATGGATTGCATATTTCTCTGTGTAAGTGATGTGATAAAGAGGACAAGTAGAGTCTCACTGGCTAAGATTATGTGTCTAGCTCAGCACTGGGATATGACCTTTTTAGAAGGTATTTTCTGTCACAGCACATAGCTGTCACATTCCTGTTCAGCAAAGTTTTAAATCCCCGTTCCCCCCAATTTTTATTGTTTTTGCAAAAACAAGCAAAACAAACCGTCTAAAAGGTATCAATAATGTAAAATTGAAAAATAACTCAAGGCAAAACCAGCAGTAAATAATAATCATTAAAAAGCAGAAAAAGAAAGAGAGGAAGAAGAAAGGAAGGAAGAAAGAGAAAGAAAGAAAGAAAGAAAGAAAGAAAGAGAAAGAATGAAAGAAAGAAAGAAAAAGAAAGAAAGATAGATGATAGATGATAGATAGATAGATAGATAGATAGATAGATAGATAGATAGATAGATAGATAGATAGATAGATAGATAGACAGACAGACAGACAGACAGACAGATGATAGAGAGATAGAGGGATACAGAGATAGAGGGATACAGAGATAGAGATAGATTTTTTTATTTTATTTTTAATTTGATTTATATGCCGCCCTTCTCCGGAGACTCAGGGCGGCTTACAATGCGTTAAGCAATAGCCTTCATACTTTTGTATATTTATACAAAGTCAGCTTATTGCCCCCACAGACTGGGTCCTCAATTTACCCACCTTAGAAAGGATGGAAGGCTGAGTCGACCTTGAGCCTGGCTAGGATTGAACTCACAGAAATTACAGGCAGCTGGTGTTAATTGCTGCCTTTAGTAGGAGGCATTAGCCCCCTACGCTACACAGGCTCGGTTTAGATAGATTTCTCTCTTTGGGCGCAAGGAGTAATTGTCTGCTGCGAATTCCATGTAGGCAACAGGAAGGACCTCTGGTCAGCAAATGCTTCAGCTTCATTCAGTTACCCCAACTCCACCCAATACAAGGAATTACAGGGTTGTTAAAAGAAAAAAAAGAGAGATATGGACAATACAATATAAGACATAAAATTTTAAATTAAGATAAAGCCATACATAATATAATCATAATATGGAGCCATAGAATTGCAAGAAAAAAGAAAGAAAGAAAGAAAGAAAGAAAGAAAGAAAGAAAGAAAGAAAGAAAGAAAAAAGAAAAAAGAAAAAAGAAAAAAGAAAGAAAGAATAGTAATTGGAAATATGTGTGTTTGAATGATAAAAACTTTTCAAAACATTGGCATTTAATGCTTCTGTTCAAACTTTTGTTAGGAAGAAACTTTTTTTTTAATTAATCCATTGGAAAAAAAAACAATAAAATAATTCATAAAAAACATATCCAATACCCATAATGCAATATTTAAAAAATATTCTCAGACTTATTCTACACTTGTGAGGAATTTTCTCTTTATTATCTTTTTAACTAATAATGTCATTTAGCAGAGAATTCTTTTATTCTGCATATCCTTACTGCAAAATGCATCTTATTTTATGAGTTAATTCTTCCATAGATATTACGTACCTTATTGAAGTATTTATTTAAGTATGATTAGTATGGTTGTCTGCTGAATCTCTTTTAGCAGCTATTGAAGGTGGTGGCCATCTACTATATTTTGGCACAGAGAGTTCTGCAGAGCATGAATGTTAACCTTTTACCTACTGCCTTTGGCAAGGAATTGATCAATTCTTTCCACTGGATGGCTCCAGACTCTAGTAATATGTATAGGAGAGAATACGTCACCCACTCTCATTGTTTCTTATTTCTTATTGTGGTCTAATCCAATGGTAGGGTCCTGAAAGGACAGCATCTGCTAAACCTATTCATGCTTCTGGTTGGAAATTATTCTGTTCAAGCTTGCTGAGCTGGTTTGACACCTCAATAGCTTACTCATCCCTTTTCTGCAGCCTTAGGTAAAGGTAAAGGTTCCCCTTGCACATATATGCTAGCCGTTCCTGACTCTAAGGGGTGGTGCTCATCTCTGTTTCAAAGCCGAAGAGCCAGCGCTATCTGAAGATGTCTCCGTGGTCATGTGGCTGTCATGAATCAATGCCAAAGGCGCACGGAACGCTGTTATCTTCCCACCAAAGGTGGTCCCTATTTTTCTACTTGCATTTTTTTACGTGCTTTCGAACTGCTAGCTTGGCAGAAGCTGTGACAAATCACGGGAGCTCACCCCGTTATGCGGCACTAGGGATTTGAACCGCTGAACTGCCGACCTTTCGATCAACAAGCTCAGCGTCTTAGCCACTGAGCCACCATGTCCCCTTATGTCCCTTCTTATCCTTACTGCAGCCTTACTTCCCTTCTTATCCCCTTCTTTTCATTCCCAACTCTCCTGAAATTTAGCAAGTAAAATTTGCTGAAAACCATCAGGATGACATCTCATCAAATTGCCTAACCCAAGGAATTATAACTAAGAATAATAACAGTTAGGAGAATTATTTGTTGGAAATCCTTCCAGGGATCATGTCTTTCTCAAGGACGATGGGGAAAAAAAAAGATTAAAAAGAGAAGAAAAATCTCATCATTTTTCTTGAAGGGGGAGAGCACTCCTGAGAAATTCTAGCTGGGCTGTAGTGAGAAAAAAACAGGAATTCTGTGGTTTCAGGAGCTTGGTTGTATTAGGAGAGAGGCAATGGTGAAATCCAAATTTTTTCACTACTGGTTCTGTGGATGTTGCTTGGTGGATGTGGTGTGGTTTGGTGGGTGTGTCAGGGGAAGGATACTGCAAAATCCCCATTCACACCCCACTCCAGGGGAAGGATACTGCAATATCTCCATTCCCTCCCCACTCCTGGGGGAAGGATATTGCAAAATCCCCTTTCCCTCTTCACTCCAGGGGAAGGATACTGCAAAATCCCCTTTCCCTCCCCAGTCCTGGGGGAAGGACACTGCAAAATCTCCATTCCCACCCCACTCTGGGGCCAGCCAGAGGTGGCATTTGCCGGTTCTCCGAACTACTCAAAATTTCCGCTATTGGTTTTCCAGAACCTGCTGGATTTCACCCCTGGAGAGAGGGCAAGCCTTCATTTTCCAAGATCTTAGCACAATATTGTAAATGGGTCTTTTACTTTTCTTTTTGAAAATGTACAATTAAAAGACAATTAATGAGAAACTAAACAGGGGAGAGAATCATTATCTTTAGATCCAAGAAAGACGGTTAGAACAAATAGAATATTAAATTGGTATTTGCTAAGGTTTACAAATGAGGACTACACATGCCTACCCACCATTTACTTACCAGAATTGTTCTTTAATTAACATAAAAGGTTGATTGGAAAGGTAATGTTTATTTCGTTAAGAAGCTGGAGTCAACCCAGCTATCTACGTAGAGTTTCTCATTGTTTAAACTGGATTGGGCAGGACTAAAATAGGACGCATGGCTTTTTTTACCAAGCAGTGATATGTAGAGTTTGTTTGGATTTGAGGAATTGCTATTGAACAAACCATTGTGTTTGGTTTAACGTGTTGTGAAAATTTCCCAAAGGTGCTTTTCCGAAAGGCAACTGGACTTTGTTTTTCCTTGAAGACATTTCGCTTCTCATCCAAGAAGCTTCTTCAGTTCTGACGGAATGGTAGAGGACGGAAGGATTTATATTCCTTGCAGTCATCTGGTTGTTAGCACGCTCTCTGAGAGTTGTTGAGGCCATTTGGGGGTTTATTTGTTTCCTCGGGATCACCTGGATAGTGAAAATGAATGTGGAACTTTTTTGGAACTGCTGAAAAGACTGTGTTGTTGCAACAATACAGAATAGCAGAGTTGGAAGGGACCTTGGAGGTCTTCTAGTCCAACCCTCTGCTTAGGCAGGAAACCCTACCCACTTCAGGCAAATGGTTATCCAACATCTTCTTAAAAACTTTCAGTGTTCGAGCATTCACAACTTCTAGAGGCAAGTTGTTCCACTGATTAATTGTTCTCACTGTCAGGAAATTTCTCCTTAGTTCTAGGTTGCTTCTCTCCTTGATTAGTTTCCACCCATTGTTTCTTGTCCTGCCCTCAGGTGCTTTGGAGAATAGCTTGACTCCCTCTTCTTTGTGGCAGCCCCTGAGATATTGGAAGACTGCTATCATGTCTCCCCTAGTCCTTCTCTTCATTAAACTAGACATAGCCAGTTCCTGCAACTGTTCTTCGTATGTTTTAGCCTCCAGTCCCCTAATCATCTTGGTTGCTCTTCTCTGCACTCTTTCTAGAGTCTCGACATCTTTTTTACATCGTGGCGACCAAACCTGAATGCAATATTCCAAGTGTGGCCTTACCAAGGCATTTATAAACACACTATAAATCCTTCCATCCTCCACCATTCGGTCTGAACTGAAGGAGCTTCTTGGATGAGAAACGAAATGTCTTCAAGGAAAAACGAAGTCCAGTTGCCTTTTGAATAAGCACCTTTGGGACAGCCATGATCTGGATGCCTGAGAATCTCCATTAGATATGTTGTTAAAAACATAACCTGTAGTATAACAGTCCATATCTTAACAAAGTGTTAAAGATAAAGATACAAGCATATGAAACATCCTTAGATATCCCACTGTAACTGAGTAGTAAATTATACAGCCAATGCTAAGACCCAGCATCATATATCAGAACATTCTATATCACCTAGAGTTTCCCAGTAAATCCAACAGTCTTTAAAGAGAGATATCCCAAGAATTTAAAGCAGTCAAGCTACAACCAAAACATGCCACACACTTGTTTTATTTCTTGATGTCTTCTGTTATCTGTAAACATCAGCTCAGCTTTCTCCTGGTGGGGAAAAGGGATCCTGATGATATCTGGAGATTTAGCTGCTGCTAATGGCACAAAGCAAGGCAACTTTTCTTTTGTTTTAAAATGAGAAGAAAAAAAAAAACATTGAACATATTTTGATTTCAGAACGGAGAGGAATGGAATAACAATAGCACTTAGCTATAGCACTTAGACTTCTATCCTACTTC
The DNA here is from genome assembly GCA_030761175.1 of Masticophis lateralis. NCBI lineage: Eukaryota > Metazoa > Chordata > Lepidosauria > Squamata > Colubridae > Masticophis > Masticophis lateralis. The sequence continues at coordinate 13,812,134 of JAUDYJ010000012.1, read as the reverse complement.
ACAGTGCTTTACAGCCCTCTCTAAGTGGTTTACAGAGTCAGCATATGGCCCCCACCAATTTTGGGTCCTCAATTTACCCACCTCGGAAGGATGGAAGGCTGAGTTAACCTTGAGCCTGGTGAGATTTGAAATTGCAAATTGCAAATTGCAGGCAGCCGGCAGTCAGCAGAAGTAGCCTGCAGTACTGCATTCTAACCACTGCACCCCTGCAAATGGAGTGGAGTGGAGTGGAGTGGAGTGGAGTGGAGTGGAGTGGAAGGGAAGGGAAGGGAAGGGAAGGGAAGGGAAGGGAAGGGAAGGGAAGGGAAGGGAAGGGAAGGGAAGGGAAGGGAAGGGAACAGAATAGAATATTCTTTTTCGGCCCGTATGATTGGACACACAAAGAATTTATCTCCAGTGCATAAACTCATAGTATACATATAAACAGCAAATAATAGCTCATAGATCACAAATCATAATTACAATCATTAATCATAAGTTACAAACAACAATTGATAAATCATAAGAAACCAATAGGAGAAAATTATAAGTGGGAGTGGGTCAATGGTGAAATTAAGCCAGTTCTATCTGGCTCTGGCGATAGAAATGAGCACCGGCGGTGAGAGGCTCTGCTCACCCCTCTGGACATCATCACATCCTGTTTTTGACCCTCTGTACATGTGCAGAAGGTCCTGCTCATGCACAGAGGTGTCACATGCAAGTGAAGTGAGCACATGCATGCATGCACTGACATTGTGAACCTGATGTGAAGGTAAGTACATTTTCCCCCTGGAGGGGTTATAACCCTTAACTGATCGATGGCCAAATGCATAAACAGATCAGTAGCATTACCGAAGAAGTGTCACATTTTTAGCTGGTAAAATATTGCTCGCCCTTCTCTTCAACTTCTCAAAGTAACATTGGATAATGTCACTAACCTCTCAGGAGATTTCAAACCATTTTTGTGCTCTGTGTGTACAGGGTCTGTGTGCGAAGTCAGTGACGCAGGGGGGTTTCAAAAGTTGCTGCCGTTTATTTTCATGACTCCTGAATGATGCCCGTGCTTTGACTAAGCCAGGAACACTTCCCAAAAGTTTTACTTGATTTTTTCTTTCTTTCAAGTTTTCATTCCCCGCAGAACAGCTATCTTTCCGATTTCTTCAGCCAATGTTTCTAAGCTTGCTTTCCTCCTGGATGTGGTAGATAATGCTACACTGAAAAATATTGTGGCTGCTCATCCTTTCTGATCTGAAAAGGTCCTGGGTAAACATTCTCCCGTGATATCTTCCCTTGAGTAAAAGCCTGCAAAAATTAAGACTGCCGAAGAAAGAATTGTACAATGAAAAATGGGAAAGACAGCTTTTTTAAAAAAACCACCTTATCACTCAATAAGTACAAAGACATCGTGCACCGCTCACGAAAAGTTCCCCTTTGTTTTCAAAAGCAAATTCTCTATTTCATAACGCCAAATGGAAACTGATGGGGGAAAGACACAAGTGAAATAATTGGCCTGATGCTGAAGATAACATTGAGACTCAGCTGGAAGATGCATTTTGGTTCTTGATGCTTTCCCAATAAACATCTCTTAGAGGGCAATCCAGGACAAGGATAAGCCCATTGATGTGACATTGACTTGGCTTCAAGGAATTCCCATTAGCCAAAGATTGGCTAATGTTGTTTATTGGTCTGACAATTTTCTAGCTACTTGTTTTGAGGCTGATTTCCCTAATACAATTTGAACTTTTGTCAATAAGAAACACATGTTAGTTTGAGGCAACACGGAGAAGGTGGGTATCAAGCATTGCTTCCGGATTGACCCATGATTTTCCAAATCAGAAACTGGCAGAGGTTTTTTTTTTTTCCCCACACTGGTCAACAAAGTTGGCAGAAAAGTCTATGAAAATTCCTGGACCATCAGAAAGGTGATTTGAAACAGAGTTGATCCATCAAATGGATTATTTTCAATTATGGGAATCAGCGGTAGTTTTATTTACTTAGGTAAAAATAAAAGAGATACAGATAGAGATAGAGATAGAGAGAGAGATAGATAGATAGAGAGAGAGAGAGAGAGAGAGAGAGAGAGAGAGAGATTGCAAATGGGTTTGGAGTCGCCGGCCATTTTGTCACCGGCATCTCCCATCTTTATCATGATAAAAGTATGATTAGCAATCAGATAGAATAGAATAGAATAACAGAATTGGAAGGGACCTTGGAGGTCTTCTAATCCAATTCCCTGCTTAGGCAGGATACCCTACACCACTTCAGACAAATGGTTATCCAACATCTTCTTAAAAACTTCCAATGTTGGAGCCTTCACAACTTCTGCAGGCAAGTTGTTCCTCTGATTAATTGTTCTCACTGTCAGGAAATTTCTCCTTAGTTCTAAGTTGCTTCTCTCCTTGATTAGTTTCTACCCATTGCTTCTTGTCCTGCCCTCAGGTGCTTTGGAGAATAGCTTGACTCCCTCTTCTTTGTGGCAGCCCCTGAGATACTAGAACACTGCTATCATGTCTCCCCTAGTCCTTCTTTTCATTAAATTAGACATACCCAATTCCTCTAACCGCTCTTGATATGTTTTAGCCTCCAGTCCCCTAATCATCTTTGTTGCTCTTCTCTGCACTCTTTCTAGAGTCTCAACATCTTTTTTATATCATGGTGACCAAAATTGAATGCAGTATTCCAAGTGTGGCCTTACCAAGGCATTATAAAGTGGTATTAACACTTCACTTGATCTTGATTTTATCCCTCTGTTTATGCAGCCCAGAACTGTGTTAGCTTTTTTGGCAGCTGCTGCACACGGCTGGCTCATATTTAAGTGATTGTCCACTAGGACAAGTTTCTACTGTTGAGCAAGGTACCACATATACGGTATCTGTGCATTTTATTTTTCTTCCCTAAATGTAGAACCTTGCTTTTTTCACCAGATTAACCAGAGTTTGAAAAAAATAAAGTTGGCTTAAAAAGAATGTGAACCAATATTGAAGGAACCTCATTGCACAGGCTTTGTATTTGACCCACACCTCTAGGTTTAGTCTTCTATCATATATTAGCTTTTGGCTACTTACATCTTTCATTACAGGCTTTTTTTGTTTGTTTGTTTCTTTGAACTTTTTCTATCAGTTCTGATTTTTTTTTTAATATGATAGATAAAAAGTTGTTACTCTGCAGCCTGATATAATATCATCCAAATGTGGCATGAAATTCCATCAATCTATTATGCATAATGTATTGCCTTTTATTTGTTTTTAATTTGCTGCCCATTCAGATTTTGATGGTATTGATGGGTGCTATTTCATATTGTTTGTGTTATTAAAAAGACAAATTTGGTATCTGCCTGTCATCTTTCTAATTAAACAAAAAAACAAAACAAAACACTCCCAGCTTTTCATTCTGCTATTCAAGATATCTTTGTCTCCTAGCTTTCCATTTTCTTGTTTTATGTATATCATTCAATGTACAAGTGAATTCTTATAATTATCTGAATTGCTATATTATTGACAGCACAGTTTAAGTCTCTATTGATATACCAATGTATTATCTCTCTCTCTAATCCTGTAATCTCAGATGTTCAATATTCAGTTGAATAGAAAGGTGGGAATATAAATAAACCAAATAAATAAATAAATTCTTATTAGTCAAGCAAGGACTAGGGTTAAAGGGATAAAGCTTCATCTTAGACTACTCCATGTCTCTATCCTGAAATAAGGTGCAAATTTGTTCTAACACAATTCACTGCTCATTTTCATCAGCATGTCAGTTAAAAGATAAAGGTAAAGGTTCCCCTTGCACGTATGTGCTAGACTAGGAGGCAGTGCTCATCTCCGTTTCAAAGCCAAAGAGCCAGCGCTGTCTGAAGACATCTCCGTGGTCATGTGGCTGGCATGACTAAATGCCAAAGGTGCACGGAATACTGTTACTTTCCGACCAAAAGTGGTCCCTATTTTTCTACTTGCATTTTTTACATGCTTTTGAACTGCTAGGTTGGCAGAAGCTGGGACAAATAATGGGAGCTCACCCTGTTATGGGCACTAGGGATTCAAACCGCTGAACTGCCGACCTTTCGATCGACAAGCTCAGTGCCTTAGCCTCTGAGCCACCGCATCCCCTATGTCAGTTAGGATGGCTTAAAAATAAACACATTCCCCTAGAACTCAGTTCATCCCCCCCCCCCCAAATTCTCAGTCTAGCCTACAAATTTGAGGTCTCTTCGTGGTTTCTCATTCAAGTGCTAAGAAAGTCACCACCCAGAGTGGTCCCTCTCTGAGGAAGATGAGATGAGCAGTTCAAAATTTGGAAAAAAAAAAAAAGTCCACTCCAAGTCCAGCAAAATTGGCTCATTATTCCTAGTTCCATTTAAAATCAACCCAATATTTTTTTAAAGGGGAAAAGTAAGAAGCCATTGTCAAAGTAAAGAATAAAATAAAATCTAACAGCAATAGCACTTAGACTTCATAATGCTTTATAGCTCCCTCTAAGCAGTTTACTTAGAGGGACACGGTGGTTCAGTGGCTAAGATGCTGAGTTTGTCGATCGAAAGATCGGCAGATCAGTGGTTCGAATCCCTAGTGCCACATAACGGGGTGAGCTCCTGTTACTTGTCCCAGCTTCTGCCAACCTAGCAGTTCGAAAGCACGCAAAAAATGCAAGTAGAAAAATAGGGACCACTTTTGGTGGGAAGGGAACAGCGTTCTGTGTGCCTTTGGTGTTGAGTCATACTGGTCACATGACCATGGAGAGGTCTTCGGACAGTGCTGGTTCTTTGGCATTGAAACGGAGATGATCACCGCCCCCTAGAGTCAGGAACGACTAGCACATATGTGCGAGGGGAACCTTTACCTTTATCTTAGCAGTTTACAAAATCAGCCTATTTCTCCCAACAATCTTGGCCCTCATTTTACTGACCTCTGAAGGATGGAAAGCTGAGTCAACCTTGAGCCGATCAGAATCGAACTCCTGTTCTGTAGGGCAGAATTTGGCCTGCTCTACTGCATTCTAACCACTGCGCCACATTTATGTAATGGTGCTATCCTTTCATATGTTGCAGACTCTGCCAAAGATCTTGGATAAAGTGGCTCCAGCTTTTCTGATGAGTAGCTGCAGCTTCTTGCTGGAGAAGTCGCGTGACTCCACAGCCCGAGTGGTGGTTTGGCGGGAAATTGGAGTGCTGAGGAGCTACACCATGGAAAGCACCTATTCTGGATGTAGCCATGGACTCTATAAGGTAGGGTACTCTTGGTTTGAATAGCCTGGGGCTGCAGGATCTTTCCAAAAACAAATCAGCAACACTTGAGTTCAGCACTGAGGACAGCACCAATATTTGGTCGAAGGACCTGTTTCTTTGATTTCTGTGACATATAGCATTATTCCAAAGCACCGCGGCTCACTCTCTCCTCATTTCCATTGCTTCAGGTTGCATATGCAAATGAATTTATTTATGCATTTGCTAATGTATTGGTGAGCCATCTTTTGGCTAAGAAGCTCATGAAACAACCTGCACAGATTATTTTGAATGTTAGCACACTCAAAAAGTGAACAACAGAAAGAGAGAGAGAGAGAAAAAAAAAAGAAACCAGGAGGCCAATGTGTCATATTCAATTAGTAACGACTGGAAAAGAATATCTGCTCTTTTAAGAGCTGAGCATAAAAGGAGCCGGGAGCTGCTTGTAAAAATGGCAATAAGTTCATTGCATCGCGCATCACCACCTCAGGAGGAGACCAAAGCACGGCAGAAGACTGTCCCATTAATGCAGTATTTCTCAACTTCAACAGCTTTAAGATGTGTAGAGTTCAACTCCCAATGTTCCCCAGCTAGCTTAAGGTTGTTAAATTCAGAAAAACTGCAGTAATTATATATTTCCGTTACATTGAACCAAAAATAAATTTCCAGCCTTTGAAAGGACCAACCTTCATTCTTACGGACGTGCCGTGTTCGTTCCCCTGATTAAATTACCTGTGCTTCAGCTAAAAATTAGTAATCGCTATTCCAGTAGTAGGTTTTTTGAGGTTACAATTCCTCTATTGGGTTAGAAACCCTTGCATCCATGTGTAATTTTCCTTTGTGAATTTCTCTTATACTCGATTCCTCTTCCAAAAGGTTTTCTATCTACCCATCCAAGGTGATTCCTGTTTCCAGAACCCCAGAAACTTACTTAAAATTAAATTAATGATTGGTGATTACTCTCTATGCATTTAATAGTTTACCATGTCTAGCACATTAACATTTACTTTTGAGAATTTCTACCTCTAGAGGCCTCCTAGGGAGCTATTGCATGCCCAAAGGCAATGGTGGAATTCAGCCAGTTCGCACCATTTCGGCAAAATCCGTTGTTAATTTTTTGAGCAGTTTGGCAAACTGTTTGTTGGAAGAAATCATTATGGCAGAGATCCGGTTGTTAAATTACTTGAATCCCACCACTGCCCAAGGTCTGTATTTGATTGTTGCGTTCCACAGGTTTTTGAGAGATGCATGCATTCCTGGTTGTGTAATTGTGTCTTAGCATGAGCAGGAGAAGGAAAGGCAACTTGTATAGTGGACAACTGGGGTAGCGCTGCATTATTCTAAGGTACGAAAAAAAGAAAGCAAAACAAATGTTCTGGACTCACTGTCTTTCTTTCTTTAATCAATTCAGCCCTCCACCTCCGTATTAGTTGCTGAAGGGTTGTTTGGGTCAGATTGGAAATCTTTAATTCCTCCCCCTTCTGTCTCCAAAAAGATTGGACAGCCATGTGTTTGAACAAGGATGAGCCTTCCATTCCTGTGCTACTTTTTCAGAATTTTGGCTTCTAAGCAGAAAATCTAAGCACAGATGAAGTCTGGGTGGGGTATCACAAGAAATGTTTCCGAGCTCCTTGGAGAAAGTAATGCTGAGATCCTTCCTTCCTTCCTTCCTTCCTTCCTTCCTTCCTTCCTTCCTTCCTTCCTTCCTTCCTTCCTTCCTTCCTTCCTTCCCTCCCTCCCTCCCTCCCTCCCTCCCTCCCTTTCTCCCTTCCCTTCCTCTCTCCCTTCCCCTCCCTTCCTTCCCTTCCTTCCTTCCTTTCTTTCTTCCTTCCTTCCTTCCTTCCCTCCCTCCCTCCCTCCCTCCCTTCCCCCTCTCCTTCCCTCCCTCCCTTCCCTCTCCTTGCTTCCTTGCCTCTCCCTTCTCTCCCTCCCCTCCCCTTCCTTCCCTTCCTTCCTTCTTTCCTCCCCTTTCCTTCCTTCCTTCCCTTCCTCTCTCCCTTCCCTTCCTCTCTCCCTTCCCCTCCCTTCCTTCCCTTCCTTCCTTCATTCCTCCCCTCTCCTTCCTTCCTTCCTTCCTGGCAGATGCAAGCAACCAGACAAATAATTATTTAGCAATCAAGTTTACGATTAGAATTAGGGTCCTTGTTCCCACCTCCATAGAGTTGTCACTCCATGCATCAGTGAAGCAGAGCAAAAAAAGGGACCAGAACAGCTGTTCTAAGTATGCAGAGGATTCCAGGACAACTGTTTGGAATGGGAAACGGAGGAGTAATACGGAGAGAACATTTGGGAGGCAAATAGATTTGTTCTCTTTGGCTGGAACGGTGCACAAAATATATCCCACTTCAAAGGAACAAACAAGCAGACACCTGGGGTCTAGATGAACAGGCACCGCGAAAGAGTTTCTCATTTATTACAGATAATATTGGAGATGGTGGAAGGAAAGGTAGAACTGAACAGTCTGTTTTATGTCTGTCTCCCTTTTCCCCTTATGCAGCTTCAGTAAAAACAGCCTATGAATAACTAGGTGACCTTTTTGCCCAGCCTCCTGTCTAAACCAGAGATGTTTTAGTGCCTTAGGCAGGCTATTTAATGGGACTTTCTCATGCAAGTTAGCAAGGAATGCAAAAGCTGAGACCACATTTTGGGTTAGTTGAAAACTGGCTTGATGTCTTGTAGGAACATAATAGTTGTGGGTTGCGAACAAGCCATTATTTATGGGTTCATGATGGTATGAGTGATGTTTTCAAATGAAAGGAGGTCAGTAAATGTGAAGTTGGCCCGGATCAACATTTTCACTTCCTTTCTTCAGAAACAAAATAGAAACCTCACCGATATTCAACCTATTGGATCTTGGTAGATGTAAGCCACCCAGTTTAAAATTTTGTTCAAGACTTCTCAAGACCACCAAGCTTTGCTGAAGGCAGTAATCAAACAGACAATGTGAGATCAGACCTCACGGCTAGCTTAGGATAAAGCTTAGAGCCTTATTTTTAGATGCCCCTTCCCAATTCTAAAGTTTTATGCAAAGATTCATAAGGCCAATGAGATTATAAGAAGGTGCATGGGCTAAATCAGATTACCGACCCATATAGCTGAGTATTATCAATATTGGTTGACTAACAACTCTTTAGAGGGTCATACATGATTATTCTCAAGTCCTTGGGAATTTTATAGGTGCTTTAGTACTAAACTATGGTCTTTATAAATCCAGTGCTTTCATTGCAGCTAACTAAAAAAAATAAGTTTGAAATGATAACAGCAGATTATAGTGCAAGCACAGCCTGCTGTCAGCTTCACTTCCATTTCTGGGTTAGAAGCATGAATAGAAGTCTTCTTGCAGTCAGCTTCTAGTCTCGTGAATCATCTTGCTTCTTGGATGAATATATTTTACAAGTTTAAGATAAGGATAAATTGGGTTGAATGAGAATCCTCTAGAACATTTCAAACTCCTTAAAGCATGTGTGGGATTAAAAAGGAATAATTTGACTTAATACATGGTGAACACTTGACCTTATATGTGGGTCACAATAATTACAGTGATTACTATAATTATTGCAATTACATGGTTGAATTATTGGAAACCTGCAGGGTCAATGCATATGCATATGCACTCATTGGATTTTAATAAATCTTCGGTAAATTTTGGAGAGTAGGTTGAAATCAGCCACTTTTCTTTAGCTAGTTCACATTCCACATTGTACTATAATATCATTGTTTGATTGTGGCTTAATATATTGTGCGAACTCGGCCTTTGTGCATAGCAAACCTAGATGTAATGCCTAGAATGTATAGGCAGTTTTGGTTTATTCAATAAACTATGGTGGAACAAGCCATATCCCTTATATAATGTATTATGATGCTGACTTGAAGGTAGTCCATTTTTCCATCTTTTATCCAGATGGTAACAACTTATTCAGTGCATAGGTTTCATAAGAGGACAATAAGATGTGGATTTTCCATTTTTTAGGGTGGACTGAGATGGTTAACCAGACTGAGATGGTTGACACAATATGTTTCTAAATAAGTGAAGCAAATATGGACTTCATCTTCGTATTCTTTGACTTTTTCAATGATCTACCATCTTTTTCCCAAAATAAGACCTGGTCTTATTTTCTTATCAGCCCCATAATAAGCACCAGGTCTTATTTTCAGGGGATGCCTTACCCGCTTACCTTAGGACAACTCCAGCCACGCTTCCCACACCCCAACACCTGTGGCACCACTGCTTGACTTTTCTGCAGCCATTTGTGGCCGCTCGAAGACCAGACATTGCATGGCTCATTGCACCAGTGTGGCTGCTCGCAGCAGGAGGCTGCATGATGTGTTGTGCCCTTGCATGCGTGAGCAACAGCACCGGCGTGATGTGCCACATGGCATCCAGCCAAGAGCAGTGGCACCAGTGCGATGATGCTCACAGTGTTCTCCCATGAGCGGCATGACAAGCCATGCGACATACTGTGACTCCAAGAAAAGTCAGGCAATGGTGCGACAAGTGTCGGGGCATGGTAGGCCTGGCTGCAGCGGTCCTAAGGTAAGCAGGTGCAGGGCACATGGGGCAGCTCCACCCCCCACCCCCAACCTAGCTTGATTTTTACGCCTGCGCTTCGCCCCCATATCTAATAACCAGATGATAGGCGGGACTTAATACGGCTTATTTGGGGGGTAGGGCTTATATTAGGCGCAGGCGTGAAAATCGGGCTAGGGCTTGTTTTCGAGGTAGGTCGTACTTTCAGAGGAACAGGGTAGCACGTTATCAGCAGTAACATATCTCATTCTTTAGCCGTTTCTAAACTAGAATATTGTACAATAATTAGTACATTGTGTCAAGTTATCTTTCTTTCGTATTGGTATGTAGCCTGATTTCTTTCTTTCTGTTGACCACTGCATTGTTCTCCAGAGCTGTTGGCATAATTTGGTTACAGTCTTTAAAGAGCCTCAGCTGGGACTTTATCTTGTCCATTGGTTTGGCTTTCTCAGTAAAATACAGAGATGATGCATTGTGGCTTTATGACACAGTGGTTAGAATGAAGCATTACAAACTAACTCTCCCCACTGCCAGAAATTCGATCCTGAATTCCTTAAGGTTGACTCAGCCTTTCATCTTTCTGAGGTGGGTAAAACAAGGACCCAGATTGTTAGAAGCAATATGCTGACTGAGTAAACCACTTAGAGAGGGCTGTAAAGCACTGTGGAGTGGTATGTAAGTGTAAGTGTTATTGCTGTCTTTTATGAAATCACTAAAGTGGTCATTTGCCTCCAGCATCTTCCTATTTCATTGCTGCCCATTATGGATGCTTGCTTGCTTACTTTAGCTGGGCAGTTGGCATGACCTTCATGCCTTTAGTTGTCCCTGCTGGGAGTATATATTTTTAATGTGCACTCTTTGTGTTCTTCATATTTTCCTCCCAGGAATAAAACCTCTCTCTCTCTCTCTGCCATTGCAGGATTAGGGGAGAGGGAGTGCTCAGTATGGAGTAAATTGTAAGTAAGATATATTGTAGTGGTACATATGAACTGTGATCAGGGAAAAGGGAGAAAAATATTTTTTTTAAAAAACATGTCTTTATGCTGTATGGTCTAAAGAAGAAACAAATGAGCTATACAATCATATAAGCATTTCCTCTCCAAGCATATTGCAAATGATTTTTGCATGTTAGGAAGCTCGGTCCCAGCTGGATCAGGAGATAATAACAGTAGGGTCATCTTTTCATTTTTTTTAAAAAAAAAATCCTTATTCCTTTTTCTTCAACATTACCATTTAGTCAAAAAATGGAGGACGCTTAAAATAGGCCCAAGGGTGTATTTCCCTCTGTTCTGCTTTAGGAACATAAAAATGTTTGCAGTATTTCTGAGTCAGGCAGCTTTCAAACAGCCTCAGTCATTGCACTCCAAAATACTAAGTCACTGATTTGATTGTCTCAACCCAAAAGGAAATATCAGTTCTTAAATCCTGATATTTATATTGGCGCTCTAGAAGTGAACTTAAAGCTATTACTTTCCAATCGGTGACATTTTAATGTCTTGCAACTTCCTCACAAAATATCCATCAAATGATGGAAATGTTTGTAGAAGCGTGGCTGTAGTATAAACTATAGCAAGTAACTGGACAAAAGCCCAACTTTCTTTTATTTACTTCTTTGTTAAAAATTTATGCCCCCATCTCCGTACAAGGTGACTCCTTTACCTCTTCAGTTGTCTTTCTCCAAATGTTTATTTTGTCCCCATGGCCTTCTCCTCCTCCTCCCTTAGTGGTGGGTTGCTCCTGGTTTAGACCAGTTCGCAAGAACTAGTAGTAAAACCAGCGGGAGGCTCTGCCCACTGACCCGGACGTCATCAGAAGTGATCTGCGCATGCGCAGAAGAGCACATGCGTGTGCAGGAGCATGATATGAACCAGTAGTAAAGGTAAGTAGAACCCATTCCTGTCCTCCCTGCTTTGTATCCCACCATCTCTAACCTCCATCCCTACCTCTTCGTAACAGGTCAATTATTTTCTTGCAGGCAAGTGCTTCAATGGCGCAGTGGTTAGAGTGCAGTACTGCAGGTTACATCTGCTTAATGCTGGCTGCCTGTAATTTGGCAGATCAAATCTCACCAGGCTCGAGGTTGACTCAACCATCCATCCTTCAGAGGTCATTAAAATGAGAATCCAAATTGTTGGGGTCTCCCTTATGCTGACTCTGTAAACTGCTTAGAGAGGGCTTTAAAGCATTGTAAAGCAGTATATAAGTCTAAGTGCTAAGTGCTATTGCTATTCTATGACTGCCTTGGTCCACCTGCCATCAGTTCTTCTTGCCGTGTCAGCAACCCATTTCCATCGAACAACCCATTTGATCGGGCTCAAGGTTGACTCAGCCTTCCATCCTTCGGAGGTGGGTAAAATGAGGACCCAGATTGTTGGGGGCAATAGGGTGACTCTAAAGTATTTAGAGGGCTCTAAAGTACTGTAAAGTGGTATATAAGTCTGAGTGCTATTGCTATTGTGCTGGTAGTTGTTCACCTCTCTAATGCTGGTCCCCAGTTAATGGTATATAGATGTCAACCACCTGGGAAATCAGGAGATTCAGGCAGTTCAAATGAGTATAAAGATTTATTGAAAGCTTAAGTCCTCTGTACAAGAAGCTGGCCAAGTGACCGTTAAAGGAAATTCATGGAAGTTAAGAATAGAAAGGAATTCAAGGTGAGTTGGATTTAGATCATTTGAAGGCACGAAGGGACTTGTGACTTATGATTTATGTGTGGATATCTAATCCTGCAAACTGGTAGTAGATGAAGTTGAGGCATTGAGCACTAGCTATTGATGTCATGGCCTTCAACCTATTTAAAACCACAACCAAAGCATTGTCTAGATAAAAGGGATAACTGTTGTGATTGATCTAGTAGAGGCAACACCTCTTTCAAATGAAGTGTCCCTCACTTCCCACTCAATTTTCTCTCACCTGTATGGTAAAGAATTTCAAGAAGCAACCCGCCCTCACACAAATGAAACATAAAAACTAAACAAAGTAAACACATTTAAAACATTTTTGAGGGATTCTGAACTTGTCCATCAGCCTTAATATCTATATCTAAATCTTAATACTAAAAAAGTCTACCTGAGAGCAATTCAGGGATGAACAACTTTTGGGTACTCAGAAAGCCATCTCTTTCTGAGTATCCATCCTGGTTCCACCCTTCAATATTTTTCTCTGTGTGTTTCCCCTCTAACAATCAGCCACTCAAGCATAACAAGAACAACAGTACTTACTGTAGACTTATATACCGCTCCATAGTGCTTTAGGGCACTCTCTGAGTGGTTTACAATGGTCAACATATCTGGGTCCTCCTTTACTGACCTTGAAAAGGATGGAAGGCTGAGTCAATCTTGAGTTGGTCAGGATCGAACTCTTAGCAGCAGGCAAAGTTAACTTGCAAATAACTACTGCACCACCACGGCTCCTGTTCCATGTTTACTTTTGTGCTTTTGGACTTTCCCTTTCATGAGTCTCTTTCTATCTTTCTATCTTTATATACATACATACATACATACATACATACATACATACATACATACATATTTCCAAAAAAAAAAAAAACAAAAAACAAAAAATACAATATAAAAACCATTATCATTCCATACAATCAAAGACAGTGTAACGGTTGGTGGCATTTTTTGTGCTCCTCCTCTCTTCAATTTATCACTAAACATTTTAACTTATTTTCAAAAAAAAAATCAACTTCCATTTATATCATAATTATTTCCAATTCTTATTCTCTATCCATTGATAAAATAAATCCCATATCAAATAATATTGTCTATCTTCCTGTTCTCTTATTTCAAATGTCAGTTTGCTCATTTCAGCACATTCCATCATTTTCTTAATAATTTCTTCATCATTAGGTAACATTTCTCCTTTCCAGTTTTTAGCAAATACAATTCTGGCTGCTGTCAAGAGATTCATGATTAAATATTGCAGTTCTTTATTGTATATCTCCAGTACAATCCCTAATAAAAATATCTATGGTTTAAAATCAATGTGTCTCTTTATCATTTTTTCCAACCACGTGTGTATCTTAGTCCAATATCTCCTTGCTTCTACGCACGTCCATCACATGTGGTAGTAGGATCCTGGGGTCTGATGACATTTCCAACATTTCTCCAATTTATTCTGGGACATTCTGGCTATTCTCGACGGGGATAAATGCCATCTGTAAAACATCTTATACAAATTCTCCTTATATGCTGTAGACATTGTCATTTTATAATTATGTGGCCACAATTTTTGCCATTTCTCTAAATCAATACCATAGCCAAAATTCTTCCCCCATGCTATCATTGATTCTTTAACTTGTTCTTCCTCCAATTTAACTTCTAGCAAATAACCATATAGCTTTTTAATTACATGATCATCAGAACCCGTCAAAATCTTATCCAAATTAGTCAATACATTATAAAAATCTTCTTGTTTAAGATCATCTCGATATCTAGAAAGTATTTGCATATATGTAAACTAATCCATTTGATATCTTTGATCTTCTATATCTTGCTTTAATTTAAGTTCACCCTTTTCATCCAATAGTTCCTTATATCTTATGATTTGTTTCCCTTTAAATGTCACTGGATATGAAAATGCTTCAATTGTAGATACCCAGACTGGTATCTTCCAATAATGTCCTTTTTTTTTAATCTTCTTCCAGTTCAACCATAAGGCTTCACATAATACCCCTTCTAAAATACCTCTGTATTTTAGTTCCTTTATACCACAAAAAGGCATGCCATCCCAACAATAAATCATGTCCCTCCAAATTTAACAATCTAGTATTTCCTAATGATATCCATTCTTTAATCCACATTAAACTAGCTGCTTGGTAATTAAGTTCAAAGTTAGGTAAGCCAAAACCACCCCTCATTTTAGCATCTTGTAACAACTTCATTTTTATTCTTGCCTTTTTCCTCTGCCAAATGTATTTCAATATCATTTTATTCAAATCTATAAAAAATTCCTTGTCCAGCTTTATCGGAATCGTTTGGAATAAATATAAAATTCTAGGCAAAATATTCATCTTAATGGTTGCAATTCTCCCACTTATCCCTTACAGATAGTTGCAAATTTTATAGTTGCCCATTTTTCCAAATCTTGCTCCTATCTGTCGCTTAACTTTAATATAGTTATCTTCTTTGAGAGCTACACCTTGCTGTCAATTGTATTCCGAAATATTTTACCTTATTCGAAACCTGGATACTTGAAATCTCCATCAGTTCTTCTTTTTGCTTTTTCAGCATATTTTAGTCATTATCTTTGTCTTTTCTTTATTAATTTTTAGGCCAGCCACTTCTCTGAACTCTCCAATTCTTTCTAACAATTTATTTATTGATGTTAAAGGTTCTTCCATAATAAAAACAAAGTTGTCTGCAAAAGCTTGTAACTTATATTCCTCTTTCCGAATTTTCATACCTTTCATCTCTTTTTCTTCTCTAATATTTCTGTTTAGCACTTCTAAAGTCAGTATAAACAACAATGGGGACCGTGGGCATCCTTGTCTAGTGCCTTTCGCTATTTCAATATATTCAGACAATTCCCATTTATCATTACCTTAGCCTTTTGTTTTAAGTATATAGCTTCAGTTGCCTGAAGAATTTTTTTCCCAAAGCCCATCTCCTCCATCTGTAACAACATAAATCGCCAATTGACATTATCGAAGGCTTTTTGTGCATCTAAAAATATCAAAGCCATCTGCTTTTCAGGATGTGCTTCTTAGTATTCTAAAGTGTCCAAGATTATTTTTATATTGTCTCAGATTTGTCTTTTAGGTAAAAATTCATTTTGGTCGGAATGTATAAAATTATTCAAATATCTGTTAAGTCTTTCTGCCAATATCATAGAAAAGATTTTATAATCTGTGTTTAGCAGGGATATCAGCCTATAGTTTTTGATTTGTTGTGGGTCTGTCTCTTCTTTATGAATCAAAGTGATGTATGCCTCAGTCCATGTCTTCGGTATTTCTTTTTTTATTACTATTTCATTCATAACCTCCAGTATTGGGATCAATAGTGATTCCTGTAGAGTCCTATAATATTCGGCTGGCAGTCCATCTGGACCTGGTGCCTTTCCATTCTTCTGTTTCTTAATTGCCTCAGTTAGCTCCATCATCGTTATATTTACATCTAATAACTCCTCTTCCTTTTTGGGGATTTTTGGTAATTTAGCTTTTTGTAAATACCTTGCCACTTTATCCTCTTCTATCACATCTTTCTTGTATAGTTGTGTATAGTATTCCTGTATTAGTTCCCCCATCTCTTTGTTTCCAAATCTACTTTGTCCTTGATGATCAATTAATTGCGTTATTTACCTTGATTCTCTTTCTTTTTTCAATTTATATGCTAACCATCTGCCAGGTTTATTTGCATTTTCAAAATAATTCTGTTTAGCAGTTCTTATTTTTTGTGCTAATTCTTCCTTCTCCAGTAGATCCATTTTGTGCTTTATAATGTCCATTTTAATTTTTACATCTTTCTTATAGGGATCTTTCTGGAGTTCTTTTTCGAGACTTTTATGATCGTCTCTCAATATTTTAAGGGTTTGTCTTTTCTTCACATTTCTTTTCCATGTATAATCAATGATTAATCCTCTGGCAAAGGCTTTCATTGTATCCCAACGGTTTTCTTTCTATCTTTTGTGTTTCAGCAAATCTCAAGGTTTTCCTGAGCTTGCTGAAAGTCCCTTTTCTTCTGTTGATGATGTGATTTGCTTGTCTAAGGACCTGGAGTTCATGGTTAATATGTACGGTTGGCAGCTTCTGACTGACTTCCACACAGAGGGAGGAGGAATACAATTAAGCAAAGAATATTGCCTTTAAATGCTGGCAATCCATCGTCGAAAAAAAGTATGCTTTATTAGATAATTGCTTGGCCTAATTTAATCTGGTTGTCCCTAAACTTTACATTTGCTGGAGATTTAAAAACATGCCCCATTTTCTCTGTTGTTGAGCGACTTTGTGGGATGAAGATGGCATGGACATTTTGCCTCCTCCCTGTCAAAATGCCAAGTAAATGCTTAAAATCCATTTCACTCCTCTAAATTACAGAGAAATCAACCAGCCAGAAACTATTGCTGTATTAGCTGAAATAAATCACTACAAGGGCAAGACTGACTGGGAATACTTCTGTCTATTTATTGATGTGGAGCTTGATCCAGGAGAAAAAAAAAATCAAAGTTCTCAGGAGACAATATGTGGGGAACTTTGCACACTTCGTGAAGGAGATGAGGATGGCGATGAATTGCAAGTACTTATCTTAGCAAAAGGGCCATCGCGGTTTCACGGGGGAGGGAAAAAAAAGAAAAGGAGATTTGCAAAACTGTTTTAAAGAGAAGACAATGCCAATGCCGATAATCCTCACAAAGAAGCTGAACCTCATCCAATCTTTTTTTCACTGCGCCTGTTTATTTTTCCCCCTCATTTTTTTTTTAAATCCTTGTTTATTGAAGACAATAATTCAGTAGATGGGAATGTGCAGGAACATCCATGGTCTGGATGAGTTGAGTTACTAACTGATTAGCATTCCTGGTTTAGATGAACAATATCATATTTTGGATTATTTCAATTCTTGAAACCTCTTTTGTTTGAAGGTTCGGCCCAAAAATTTTAGAAAAAGATCGAAAAAGATTGAACTGCTTTGTAAATATGTACATAAAGAGTATGTGGCATGGGAATGATCAGGGGAAGCACAATAATTTAACAGAATAGCAGAGTTGGAAGGGACCCTGGAGGTCTTCTGGCTCAATCTCCTGCTCAAGTGCCTGGATAGCTCAGCAGACTAATGTGTTGTAATTTAACTCCAGCTGTCTGCAATTACTGCAAGTTCGAATCTCACCAGGCTCAAGGTTGACTCAGCCTTCCATCCTTTCTAAGGTAGGTCAATTGAGGACCTAGTTTGTGGGGGCAATAAGCTGGCTTTGTATAAATATACAAAAGTATGAAGGCTATTGCTTAATATATTGTAAGCTGCCCTGAATTTCCAGAGAAGGGCGGCATATAAATTGAACCAATAAATAAAGTGAGAGACCCAATACCATTTCAGACAAGTGGTTGTCCAATCTCTTCTTAAAAACCTCTAATAATGAGCACCCACAACTTCTGAATTTCGTTCTGTAGTTTTTGGGTCTTCCAAGCCATCCAACTTACTAAGGAGCCTGGATAGCTCAGCAGACTAATGCATTGTAATTTAACTCCAGCTGTCTGCAATTAGCAAGTTCGAATCTCACCAGGCTCAAGGTTGACTCAACCTTCCATCCCTCCTAAGGTAGGTAAATTGAGGACCCCGTTTGTGGGGGCAATAAGCTGACTTTGTATAAATATACAAAAGTGTGAAGGCTATTGCTTAACACATTGTAAGCCTCCCTGAGTCTCCAGAGAAGGGTGGCATATAAATCAAATTAAAAAAAAAGTGAGTAAGGGCCTTCTATCTTCTGCAGCTCTCTCTACTACAACCAAAACCTGTCTTTCAGCCTCTTGTAACCACAGGTCATGGTTGAGGCACAGCAACCAAAGTTTCTGGTTTGGGCTTGGCTTTAAGAATGACCCACAAGGCATGCAACATTGGCATGCAACCTTGCTGGTGGGACCAGGTTGGTGGTTGAGCAGACCCAGAGCAGGGGTCTGCCACCTTAAACACTCAAAGAGCCATTTGGACCCATTTCCCACAGAAAAGAAAACACCGGGAGCCACAAAACCCTTCCCGTGCCTGACTATTTCTTAAGTGGCCACAAAACTAGCCTATGTAGTCACATTAAACATTCTGCTTTCTTCTGAAACTTGTCTTTTCTTGGATTTATCCATGGTTGGCCTACCGAGGGTTGAAAAGCTCAATAAATCATGTGCCGGTGGGTCTTGCACGTCGGCGGTTGTGACACATATTTTGAGTGACAGGGAGCCACAGCTGAGGGGCGAAAGAGTCACATGCAGCTCCAGGGCTGCAGGTTGCTGACCGTTGGCTCAATCTTCAGAATAGTGTATCTTTTTTTCTCTCCCTATCCTAGACATTGACAGTCTGTCAGGGTTCCAAGTAATACCCCAACCAAAAGAAACTCTGAGGCTTGGATTCCCTCAAAGCTACAATTTATTAGATATGTGCTATTGGCATATCTGGGAAAACCCAAATCTGAAACTTTCCAGGTTTTCCCTACTCAAGTGAAAGTTCAAGTCCCTGCCCAGCACCTTCATGTCCATCACATGGTCCAATCATCCACCATCCAAACTGAAGACACTCTCCAGTCATTCGACTCCAGGTGCCAGGGCAATGCGTCCTTGACTCTCTGAGAAAGGAATGTTATTTTGACTACATATCATCTACACTCTATGCAATCCCCCCTCCCATTTTCTCACAGAAGAAGATGTGGCAGGCCTGAAGGCCCAAACATAAAAGATGGCTTCCAGGTCTGACACAGACTCTGATCTAGAAGAGAAGAGATTATAGCTTTAAGGTTTTTCCTATGGGTGAGGTGGTTGAAAGTCAATATGTCATTTTCTTGGGAGAAGGCAGAGAGAGCTTTTCCTAAATTGTCCTCCAAAGAAATAGCTTCTTTCAGATTTTTTTTTTTACCTTAATCAGCAGAAACACTAAGCAAATTGACATATGCATACTGGGAAGAGTGAGTGCTGAAGAGTAAATAGACAGAGGACTGAAATTTAATCATAGCAATGTTCTTGTTTGACGGGGGAAATAGTGCACCATTATTTCTGCATTATTCCAGAGATGTGCTATTAACCATCCTAACAAACAAACAAACAAAAAGTGTGACAGGTGCACATTAGTGCCTTTAGGATGTCTTTCTAAGGGAGGTTACCGAATATCTGCAACATGTTACTTTGTTAGTGAGAAAGAGGTTAAAATGTACTTATAACTGCTCTGAAGAATATGGAACCCACTTCTTAAAACATTTTTTTTCTTTCTTTTCTATTGTTTCTTAACTTTCTAACTTTTCTTGGACCCTTTGATGATTTCCTTCCTTCCTTCCTTCCTTCCTTCCTTCCTTCCTTCCTTCCTTCCTTCCTTCCTTCCTTCCTTCCTTCCTTCCTTCCTTCCTTCCTTCCCTCCCTCCTTCCCTCTCTTTCCTTCCCTCCCTCACTCTCCTTTCCTTCTTTCTTTCCTTCCTTCCCTCCTTCCTTCCTTCCTTCCTTCCTTCCTTCCTTCCTTCCTTTCTTCCTTCCTTCCTTCCTTCCTTTCTAAATTAGATTTATATGCCGCCCTTCTCCGGAGACTCAGGGCGGCTTACAATGCATTAAGCAATAGCCTTCATACTTTTGTATGTTTTATACAAAGTCAGCTTATTGCCCCCACAAACTGGGTCCTCAACTTATCTACCTTAGAAAGGAGGGAAGGCTGAATCAACCTTGAGCCTTGAACTTGAAATAATTGCAGATAGCTGAATGTTAATAACAGGCTATTTAATCTGTTGAGCTATCTGGGCTTCCTTCCTCCCTCCCTCCCTCCCTCCCTCCCTCCCTCCCTCCCTTCCTTCTTTCTTTCCTTCCGTCTTTCTGTCTTTCTCCTTCTTCTCTGGAGGTAGTCTTATTCCTAGGGTTTTTTTTTTAAGTATCCAAACTTCGTTTTTGTTTCTCTGTGATTTGATCCACTGCATTGATCAGTATGCGTATTGTTGCTGCTGATTGTCTGACCCCAGTTTTACTGCGTTCTATTTGGGTTTTTTAAAAATAGATTGTTTCAGTTTATATTAAGGACATAAATAAGTTCCTACACAGAGAGTTTCAGCAACAGGACATTTAGGAGCATGGATATCACAATAGATGAGTAAATATATAAATAATTCAAATCTAGTCTATGAGGAATTAAGAACAAAAGTGATGACATTACAGGCAGGGGTGGGTTCTAAATTTTTTTACTACCGGTTCTGTGGGCGTGGCTTATTTTGTGGTTGTGGCTTGATGGTCATGTGACAATTATTTAGGATTTAGCAGAGGTACTGATCTACTAGGCTTTTAACTGCTTGCAGAGCTGTACCAATCTACCCATTTATTTTTGCAGGCACTGATCTACTCATGTATTTTTGCAGGCACTGGTCTACCCATTTATTTTTGCAGGCACTGGTCTACTCATTTGTTTTCTTTTAACACTGATCAGCTGTAGGGCAGCCCTTGGAAGCCCCACGGCAAGAGTTTAAACAGTTTTTTCCCCTCTAGCCATCAGCTGGGACTCAGGAGGCAGCAATAAATTGGGGGTGGGGCCAAATAAAAGGTAAGAATAATGCGGGGTGGGTGGGGCACAGGGGGGCGGGAGAACTGGTTCGATGATGGTCATATCGTCACCGCTACTGACTCGGGAGCACTGGGCCGAACCAGGAGGAACCCACTACTGATTACAGGTAGTCCTCCACTTACAATATTTAGTGACTGTTCAAAGTTACAACGGCGGTGAAAAAACTGACTTATGACCATTTTTCACAGTTACGACCTTCCCAGCATCCCCATGGTCATGTGATCAAAATTCGGATGCTTGGCAACTGACTCATATTTATGACCATTGCTGTCTCCCAAGATCACATGATCTGCTTTTTGCAGCCTTCGAAGTCCATGGGAGAAACCAGATTCACTTAACGTGTTGCTAACTTGTCTGCTGCTGAGATTCACTTAACAACAGAGGCAAGAAAGGTCATAAAATGGGGCAAACTTCACTTACCAACAAAAATGTTGGGCTCAGTTGTGGTCGTAAGTGGAGGACGACCTCCGGCATGGAGCTGAAGTGAAGAAGGTGCTTTGAAGGATTATTATTGTAGAAAACTATAGGAGAACGACTGTGTGAAGCGTCAACAGAAACAACTAGTACAAATGTTCCTCGCCACAGCCCCAACTGCATTAAAAAAAAAGGGAAAGAAAATTAATGAGAAGATGGCTGTGAAAGTACTGAGAAATGGGAAGGCTGCGGGAGCAGACAATGTAACTGGGGAAATGTTAAAATATGAATGTGGTTTACTTAGGCAGTCGCTGTGCAGCTTGTTTAATAGTGTGAAGAGTACATCTGTGCTTGGTGATTGAAAGAGTGTCGTTATGGTCCCCAAAGGAAGGAAGAAGAAAGGTAGCAAAAGTGAATACAAAAAAAAAGAAAAGCCTACAGTAGATGAGTTTGTTTGGCTCGGCTGGGAGACGAGGGGGCGGGGCTGACAGAATGGAAAGAGTTAAAAGAGGCAACAACCGGCGACATTTGGGGAGTGCAATGCAAACCTTTATTGTCAGTGCACAACATGTGTACAATGAGATTGGTTGAGCCGCCCTTAGTGCACACACACACCCCTCAACACAATACAACTCACAGTGAAGGCAGAAAATCCCTAACCCAGGTGTCAGCAACCTGACACATGGTTTAGTGCGGGTGTTGGCAACCTGCAGCTCTGGAGTCAATGTGGCTCTTTGGGCCTTCTGCTGTGGTTCCTTGTTGGGTGACCCCTCCACTGGCTGGGCCCATCCCTCCCCCTCCCCCCCAGTCACTCCTTGCCTGAGCTGAAAATATAAGGGCGACAGCAGGTGATGGAGAAGTGGCTGGGGCAGAGACAGAAAGATACAGAGAGAGGGGGAGAGAGAGAGACATAGAGAGATACAGAGAAAGAGAGTCATGTGACTTGTGGAAGTGAGTGACGTTGAGTTGGCCACCCCCACCCAGGTTTTGTGGCTCCCGGTGTTTTCTTTTCTGTGGGAAATGGGACCAAATGGCTCTTTGAGTGTTTAAGGTTGCAGACCTCTGCCCTAACCCAATAAATCATATTAACAAAAACACAATCTTATTGCACCAACACGTTACGCAGTGCGCCGGCCCTGCAAGTCCATCGTACTTTGTAGTTATGATGTTATTTCGCAGTATGGCTCTACTCCAGGCAAGGATGTTCGGACTAGGTTTTGACTCTTCAGTAGAAATAAAAAGTTGGCCGCACTGTTTTTGTTTTGTTTTGATTTGATTAGAGAATGTATACAGTATTGTATAAGAGTGCCATGGAAAGATACCTGCTCAGCATTACAAAAGAAGGTAGAAAGACCTTCTCTTATACTCTTGTTATCCTATACTCTTGATATATCCTATACTCTTGTTTGTCCTCTAATCCAGGTCCTCTAATCCTGGATTAGAGGAAAAACAAGAGTATAGGATATCATCAAGAGAATAAAAGAATAAAAATGGAAATGGGTTGCTGACATGGCAAGAAGAACTGACAGCAGGTGGACCAAGGCAGTCATAGAATAGCAATAGCACTTAGCACTTAGACTTATATACTGTTTTACAGTGCTTTACAGCCCTCTCTAAGCGGTTTACAGAGTCAGCATAAGGGAGACCCCCAACAATTTGGATCCTCATTTTACTGACCTCCGAAGGATGGAAGGCTGAGACTGGTGAGATTCAAACTGCCAAATTTCAGGCAGCCGGCAGTCAGCAGAAATAACCTGCAGTACTGCATTCTAACCAGAGGTGGGTTTCAGCAGGTTCTGACCAGTTCTGGAGAAGCAGAAATTTTGAGAAGTTCAGAGAACCGGTAGTAAAAATTCTGACTGGCCCCGCCCCCATCTATTCTCTGCCTCCCAAGTCCCAGCTGATCGGGAGGAAATGGGGATTTTGCAGTAACCTTTCCCTGTAGTAGGGTGCGAATGGAGATTTTATGGTATCCTTCCCCTGCCATACCCACCAATCATGCCATGCCCATCAAGCCACACCCACAGAACCGGTAGTAAAAGTTTTTGAAACCTGCCACTGACTCTAACCACAGCGTCATCTTGACTAGAATGGATCCCACTTAACTTGATGAAAAGCATCCATGAAAGAGACCTAAAACAAAATGGATTAGCAAGTAAGGCAGGCCCAATTGGCAAAAGAAACCTCAGAACTGTACAGGTTGGAAACATGTCTTATATACACTAGTAAGTAAGGAAATAGCTCCTCCTTCTCACTAACTTTGTGCTAATATCCTGTTTTCCCAAAAATAAGACATCCCCTGATAATAAGCCCAATCGGGGTTTTGAGTGCATGGCAATAAGGCCAAGCGCTTATTTCAGGGTTCAAAAAACTATAAGACAGGGTCTTATTTTCGGGAAAACATGGTATTAGGGCATATGCAGCAGCTTGGATACAACTTGAATTTGAGTCCATTAAAAGTATTAATCCAATTAATTAATTCTAATTGATTTTTGAACTAATTTGGGAAAATGTGCCTTTGGACTTCACAAATGTCATTCCAGCTTGACTGATCAATTTGGAAGTATCTCATTTGACAATTGGATTTGACTTTCTAATTCTATTTGAATCAGCATTGAATTGCATCTTTTAATTTGAGGTTTACAAACACCCACAGATCCAAATCAATTCAACCCACGGTGGAATTCTCCAAAATTAAACTTCTCAAGCATTTCTTTTCACAAGGTATAGATTAAAGTTTTTCCTTAAATCCTAATACTTGAACATCAGGGGGCATTTCTCCCGGAAATGAATTTATAGAATTGACTCTTCTCCCCTTCTGCAATTTGAAGTAGGTCATTTCTCCCACAGAGCTGTTGTGCGCTGAATCTTTCAGTTCTGAAACTAGAAATCAAAATTTAGAATCTGATTTTGGTTTGGATAGTGTGGATGTTGCCTCCAAGGAAGAAAAGAAGACAAAGTTTTTTGTTTGTGGTATTTTGACCATACCCTGCCCGGTTTTCCTCCACTACATTATCTCGATCATTTTGCTTCAAAGTGCAGAGAGAATTACCATATTTTTCTGAGTATAAGATACACCTTTTCCCCCCTAAAAGGGGGTGAAAAATTCGGTGTGTCTTCTACAGCGAATGTAGCCCCGCCCACCCACTTGGCCCCCACCGTTTGGCCTCTGCCTCGCAGCAGTTTCCTCTTTGCAAGCAAACAGCAAGAAAAAACAGCTCCTTTCAGCTTCAGCACAGCCTAATTAGCACAAGTTGTTGGATCGGCCTCCCGACTCTCAGCTGATTTGCTCTCAGCTGTTTTGGGAAGGGCTCTGCTGCTTGCTGCAAAGAGGTAAATTGCTGGAGCAGATTTTTTTTTCCTCGTGCTAATCAAATTATGCTAAAAATGAAAATGAAACTAAAGCAGGCTGTTTGCTGTTTGCTGCAAGGGGGCAAAATTGCTCAGAGGCAGCGGCAGAGTTCTTTTTCTTGTTTTCCTCACCAAAAAAGGTAGGTGGGTCTTATACTCCAAAAAATACAGAAAATTGCAACGCTTGGTTGATCCCAATTGAGCTGCCCTGTATGTATGTCTGATCAATGGAAATGCAATAAGCTGACTGGCTTTAAGAAACTGAAACATAAAGCCAAAGAAACTATTGATCTTATGCATGGTTATTTTCTTCTTGAAGGAAGGGGGGGGGGACCACCCATATTCCTCCACTATCCTCCCCAGAACAATATCTGCTCTGCTCTTCAAAGTCCAATTGAATCATTAGCAAACAGTTTTTTCCTAAAAGAAATGACCAGGATAGTGATGATTTCTCAGTCTCTTTGCTTAAAAATGGCAAAACTGTTAGTAAATGCAGAAAAATGATTTCCCCATCATTTCTGAAATGCTGCTGAGATCACCCAATGTTCCTTTCCTTAATGAATTATCATGGCAACAAATCTCCCACCTTTCTCTTCGGATTCCTCTCTACTTTTCCTGGCACAATCTACACCATCTAATAGACGCTATAAAAATATATATATATATTTATTTATTAAATTTATTTATTTATTAAATTTATATACCGCCCTACTCCCAAACGGGACTCATATAAGACTCATATATAAGAACCCTGATGAAATCAATGAAACGAAAGACTTGCTCGGTCCAGCATTTCCCCCCGGTGGCCAATCGGATGTCTCTGGGAAGCCTGCAAAGCATGATTAGAATTTGGGAGAAGAAATTGATCTGTCAATAAAATATGGCAATGGGAGAGTTTCCAAGCTTGGTGTCTCGGGCACCAAGAGGCTCGGGCCTCTATAATTCTATTGCTCTATGTTGCTCTTTGATGAGGCACACCATGGATTGCTGAGCACATTCTTGCCTAGTGCTCTCCTTGATGGTCTTCCAAATAGAATTTTTGCTACAGCATGGTTCTTGCCCCGAAGAAAGCGATTGACAGCAAAGCTGATCAAGCTACAAAAGGATGTTCTATACAGGGAACAACAGAAAATGAGTTTTTAAATGATTGCAGATACTTGGCAGGTTCTTTTGAAGTGGATTTTACTTGTAATATGGATTTCTCTTTGAAGAGAGCCTTAGGGAGAGTCAGAAACACAAGCTTTGCACTGCCCGCTATAATTGTGCTAAATTGGGGGAGCTGAGCAGGTCCTGTTTTTTCCTCATCATTTTGGAGTCAGGCATGAAGGAACAATTTTGATTTCTTCCCTTTGACTTCTTTGACAATCCTCTGATTATTAAGGAAAACTTGAAAGGCTGCAGAGGTGGCATTCCAGACAGCCAAAAGCTTTTTGAAAGTGGTTTACCTGTGCTCTTCCATCCTTGAAAACAACTAAATAAATGAGGTGTGCGATTTTGGGCAACATAATTCTTTGATCCCGCAAGCTATCCCAAGACAACAAGTTGTTAATTTGCAGCACTTGAACAAAGCTATGGAAGGTGGATTGCAAGATATGTAAGAATTAAAGTCTCATGAGTTGTATTATGAGATCACTAAACTTCGGGTCAGAGTCTTTAGCATCTGTAAAGAAGAGGACTGAATGTAGAATTAAGTTTTAAATACAATGAGAATTGAGAATCAAATTACTTCTTCTGAAGACATGGGGAATGGACAAATTATTTAGCCATATTGATATTTTTTGAATTTGTATGTTGGAGAAAACTCCTGAGAATATGATGGACAGTCAAAAATACAAACAAATGAATCATTAAACAAATGAACTTGGAGTTCTCAGTGGAGGCCAAATGGCCAGGCTCAAATCATCTTCACGGACATTGTGTAAAAGTCTATCTCTCTGGAGAAAACTCTATTGCTGAGAAAGGTGGAAGGAAACTGAAGGAGAGGACAACCAGCAGCAACTTGGAAAGACTCAATCAAAGTGGCATTGGATTAAAAACCAGATTAGAGACAGATCTTAATGGAGACAATCAGTCTTTGGGGCTGATGATGGCACATAATTGGTTAATAGTAGTTGGTAAACTGGCTATAGAATTAGGAGCAGCGAATATTCCATTATGGTTTAACTACAGTATGTTACACACTCAAATCCAAAAGCGTGAAGGCAATGAGAGTTTTATAAACTATATATATATATAAACTTGGTTACTTTGTAATGGAAAGCTATGCCCAACCAGTAGTCTGTCTTGAGTCTGGGATACTCAAAATTGAAGACAGAACATGGGGACTGTCAGTTTTATACTGGTTAAAGATCAAATGTTTTCCTACAGGACTATTACAGTTAAGCTTAGCCAACAATTTTATCTCACTGTTGATAAAAGCAATACAGCAGAACAAAACTAATCAAGGAGAGAACCAAAAGTTAGAACAATTAATCAGTGGGATGGCTTGGCTTGCCTCCAGAGGTTGTGGGTGCTCCGTCATGGAGGTTTTTAAGAAAAGGTTTGACAACCATTTGTCTGCAATGGTATAGGGTCGTGATGGTGAACCTATGGCAGATATGGCATGCGTAGCCATATCGGTGGGCACATGAGCTCAGCTCTGGCGTGTGCACTGATTTTAGGGCTTCTGGGCCTACCAGAAGTAGGGAAACAGGCTGTTTCCTGCCTCCGGAGGGCCTTGGGGGGTGGAGGCCCATTTTTCTCTCTCCCCCTGGCTCCAGAGCCTTTCTAGGAGCCTGGGGAAGACAAAAATGGCATTCCCCACCCTCCTGGAGGTCGGAAAACAGCCTGTTTCTAAATACACAATTCAAATCATATTACCTTATGTTGGTACTTTTGGGACAGTTTTGGACAGTTTTGATATTCCCAGAATTCTCAGCCAACATGTCCAATGCATCTACAGGGCTTTGGGTTAGGATATAATTCTGCTAACACTTTTAGTTAGCTTGTTTCTCAGAAGAGTAAGATATACTAGTAAAGGTCTTGGAACCCCCTAAATTCACTGAAGTGATTCCAGCACTGGAATTAGATAAATCCCAACCAGGGGTGAAATCCAGCAGGTTCTGACCAGTTCTGGAGAACTGGTAGCGGAAATTTTGAGCAGTTCAGAGAACCAGCAAATACCACCCCTGGCTAGACCCAGAGTGGGGTGGGAATGGAGATTTTGCAGTATCTGTCCCTCAGGAGTGGGGAGGGAATGGAGATTTTGCAGTATCCTTCCCCTGGAGTGGGGTGGGAATGGAGATTTTGCAGTATCCTTCCCCTGCCATGCCCCATCAAGCCCCACCATGCCCACCAAGCCATGTCCATAGAACCGATAGTAAAAAAAATTGGATTTCACCATTGGTCCCAACCCCACAAATGCAGAACCCTTATTCTTAGATTTCCATGTGGATTCATCTGCACAACCTGTAAGGCAACAGGGCTAATCCATAGCTTAAATACCATAAGTGCAACTGGCACAGCAGCCAGCTGTGAATAAAAGCTCTGTGGGAGTATTGATCTATCTGCAAGTTGGTCTGACTTCTAAACAGCTTGTATCTTGAACATGAACAAAGCTAAGGCATACCAACTGGCCTCGGACTGTGATTTGAAACATTCTACATAGCATTTTCTGTGTTTTTTCAATTCTCTGTTCTCTTGATTCTAATTTTAGCCATGTCTTTGATGGGTTGGCTTGACTTGATGCCATCCCGGAGGGGCAGGGCATGCCCACTAGTAGTGGGTTTCAATTTTGGCCACTACTGGTTTGCTTATGGGCGTGTGTGCGACGCTTCTGCACATGCACGGAAACTTCCGCGCATGCGTAGAGACATCTGAGCGGGTGGGTGGAGCCTTCTGCCACCGCCACTACAGGTTTGCCCAATCTGGGGCGAACTGGTAGCAACCCACCACTGATGCCTACCTCTCTCCAGATACCCTTGTCTGGGATAGTTGCTTCATTTGCAGGAGCTTTTAGGCAGATAGTACTTCGTGGATCACTTCAGCACCATTGGTGTTCTCAGCACGCTGTGGTTTGGGTAAGATGGAGAGAAGGCAAGCAAACCAGGACAAACAGGACAAAGCAAACAGTGACACTGTGAAGTTTGAAAATGAAAGCTGTCAAGATCCCGTAGTGGAGATGCAATGAGATCATGAACTTGTAAGTGATGTCTGTAACTCCAAGGAAGATCGATCAAATGATTTCAATACAATTTCTGGGTCATAAAACTACTCCTCAATTCAAGGTAAAGGAAGACAATCTGACACCTTTCTATCTTAACCAGAAGTCCTGATGGCCATCCCTAGGCTTGAGTCAATGTTTGTGCGTTGTTGAAAGAGACTGCAGGCTCCCTTCTGCTCCATCGTATGACCGCTTTCTCGCCATTATGGGGAGGGAAAGTGAGGGAGAACCTGCTGCTGGTAGTTTTAATTGAATCCCTTCAGATCAGTGGTTAAATGTAAAATTTGTTACTACTGGTTCTGTGGGCGTGGGGTTGGTGGGTGGGAATAATATGACTGGGTGGGCGTGGCCAACTTTTTTTTAAAAAAAAACTTTTAAAAGCATTTTTTTTAACAACCTCTTCAGCTGAAAAGGTTGTAAAAAAATGTTTTTAAAAGCCTCTGACGATCCTAGCTGAGCCGCACGATCGTCAGAGGCTTTTTTTTTTTTACTTTTAAAAGTATTTTTTCGTCGGAAGATATTGTAGAAAAAATGCTTTCAAAAGTAAAAAAAAAAAGCCTCTGATGATCGCATGGCTCAGCTGGGCATGGAGGTGGGGGTGGGGTGTGGGGTACAGGGATTTTTGCTACCGGTTCTCCGAACCACCCACCGCCATCGCTACCGGATTGGGCGATCCGGTCCAAACCGGGAGCATTTCACCCCTGCTTCAGATATGGATGAAACTAAAACACGGATTAGTGGATTCTATGAATATTTACTCAGCATCAAAGTGCTAAATGGAACATAATCCAGTATATGTGTTCGTAACGTAACAGAGAAGATTTATTTGGAGAAGAGTTCCATCAAGATCATCAGAGTTTACATCTAGGTAAATGTTTGGGTTCTGGAATGCTATTTTTTTTTCTTGCAGCTTTAAATATTAAGTTGAAGCTATCCATTCCAATCTCTGCAGCACTAGAATGCCATTTTTTTAAGTGGGGGTGGGGGGGAAGCAATATAACCAAAGAGAAAAGCATGGGCTTTGATTTAATCAAAAGCATGGATATTTATTTGAAACTCCTTTTTAATAGAGGAGAATCCACCTCGGTTTATTTTGCCTTTGCTTTGTTTATTTCCTTTGGGATATCGAAACTCAAAAAGTAATACCTAGTTTTATTCAAAATTGCATTAGAAGTCAATTTTGGCCTGTAACACAAGAGAGAATTACAGGATCTCTCCCATGCTAAAATAATCCGGCGTGAACATCTAAACACAGTCTGCTTTGTAATATTTACTCTCCTTAGAAGGACTACTTGCTGAGTGGCTTTATTATTTGCGCAGCCTATTACAAACCTACCTGGGTTAAATGAAATGGAGAGGATATGGGCAACTTATTGAGATAAATAGGTCCGGCTTAAATTTTCCTGCTTTGTGGCATTCCTGGAGAGCAATCTAATTTGAAAATTAAGTAAATTCTAGATTTCAGTTGCTGAGATCCTCTAGCCCAGTGATGGCTAACCTTTTTGCCATTGCGTGCCAAAAGCGAGGGGAGCACAGTGGTGTCATGCACGGGTATGCCCACACACATAATTCTATGCACCGCGCCCCACGCGCATGTGAGCATGACATCCCCACACTCTCCCTGCTTTTGGCACGGTGGGCCCAGTAGGCTGGGGGGTTTTTTTGCTTTCCCTAGGCTCCAGAGCCTCTCTAGGAGCCTGGGGAAGGCAAAACAGCCTTCCTCACCCCCCCCATGAGGCCCTCCGGAGGCCAGAAATGGCCCATTTGCCAACTTCCAGTCCCACTGTTTTCGCCCTCCCCAGGCTCCTAGAAAGGCTCTGGAGCCTGGAGAGAGTGAAAAATGGGCCTTCCCCACCACACCCCAAGGCCCTCCAGAGGCAGGAAACAGGAGCTGAGCTTGCGTACTCACCAATATGGCTCCGTGTGCCATCACGGCTATAGCCTTTCTTCTTCTTTAGATGCTTGCACATATTATTCTCCTTTTGCAAAGCATAGTAATTCCATAGAAGTGCTACATTTAAGCTTCTTCTGGGTTAAATGAGGTCTTAGCATGGCCTTTAGAAACATTAAATATTCATGTTATCTCTCCTTTACACTTTATTCTCACTGCATGCTCTATCTATCCTAGTTTTGTGTTTTCCCCTTTCTGCGTTTTGGTTATTGAAATCAAAGCTCTAGAAATGGGAACGCACAGAGGGAAATACTGAACTAATTATCGGGATTAGATTTTAATTGATTCTTCGCATCAGTTAAATCAGTAATGAGTATTATTTCAAGTCATGTTTTCAGATAATAAACTTAAATCAAATCTGGCCTTCCTGATGTATGGGTCCCAGGAAATATATCTTGCTTGCCTTTTCTAGAAATAACCCTTCTCCAAAATTCTGAATTTAATAATTTAGTGGATGGTATACATTCACTGTAAAAAGAGATGTTTGAGGAAAGCTGCTTTAGTGACCAGAAGAGAGAAAAACAGAAACGAGACTATAAGGACCAGAATTGGATAGAACCGATCTTAAATTACATATAAAAAGAACAAATAAAGTGATATCTGGAGAGTAGGCTGTCATGGGATTCCATGCCGCACAAGGCATATAGAAAAAGAGGAGATGGTCAAAGAACACAAGGGAGACCCAGAAGAAGATGGAGAGGCAGCATCAAAGACCTACTACCACAACATCAGTCAATAATGGGTGAGGTCACCAGAAGAGCAAGAACCAACACCTAAAGTGATGTATTTCCATCAACACCTAAAGTGATAAAAAAAAGGGAGAGGAAGAAGAAGAGGAAGAGGAAGAAGGAGAGGAAGAGGAAGAGGAAGAAGAAGAAAGAAGAAGGAGGAGGAGGAGGAGGAGGAGGAGGAGGAGGAGGAGGAGGAGGAGGAGGAGGAGGAGGTAGCGTAGGGGGCTAATGCCTCCTACTAAAGGCAGCAATTAAGATCCAGCTGCCTGCAATTTTTGTGAGTTCAATCCTAGCCAGGCTCAAGGTCGACTCAGCCTTCCATCCTTTCTAAGGTGGGTAAATTGAGGACCCAGTTTGTGGGGGCAATAAGCTGACTTTGTATAAATATACAGAAGTATGAAGGCTATTGTAAGCCGCCCTGAGTCTCTGGAAAAGGGTGGCATATAAATCAAATGAAGAAGAAGAAGAAGAAGAAGAAGAAGAAGAAGAAGAAGAAGAAGAAGAAGAAGAAGAAGAAGAAGAAGAAGAAGAGGAAAGAGGAGGAGGAGGAGGAGGAGGAGGAAGAGGAAGATGAGGAGGAGGAGGAGGAGGAGAAGAAAAAGAAGAGAAAGAGAAAACAAAGAAGAAAACGAAGGAGGAGGAGGAGGAGATATGCATTAAGTTCTTTCAAAACCTCTGTCCAGATATCTTGCTTATATATAAAACATGGTACATGATTTGTCCAACTTTGGTTAAAAGTTGTGAAAGTCTGTCTCAAACAGATAAAATTATGAGTTTTGGAGATTATTGGGGATCACGGGATGGCAGCTTATATTCTTTGATTTTCAGTTGGTTTCTTGATTTCCTGATGTTTTAGGCTATCTTTGTACAGTTTTGCTGTCACCCTTATTACTTTTTGGGCTTCCTCATTGGTACGGTAGAATTTCCGCCTTATTCAACCCAAAGCCCCCACCTCAAGGATGCCTCGCGCTACGCGGTGCGGCCAATTTTGGAAACAAAGCGTTCTTTTGATTTTTTCTGCATTGCATCAACACCTGACCTTTTCCCGGCTTTACTCAACAGTCAGGCTTGCAAATTGGATTTTGAATTAGAGCTGAGGCAACAAGTGGATGATGTAGCCTCTTAGCCTGTTTTATATAAGAACCACAATAATAAAGTTAACAAAAATGGGGAGGAGAGAGAGAGGGGGGAAAAAAAAGGGAAATGGCTTTTAACAACAGATCATAAAGACAGCTTGGGGTTTTTGGAAGCTACTTCAAAGTTTTCTCCTCGCGAAATCTGGAGACCTCGGTTTCTGCTGCACCATTAGCAAAAGGCTTAACTCTCCCTTTAGCAAGAACAACGTGTCTTAAATCCGTTCCTCTCTTTCTAAGGCTGACATTTTGGGCCTCACCAAGCTTGTAACTAGAGAACAAACCCCAGGCTATATGGTTAAATTACAGTACATGCATAGAAAAACGACAAGGGGATCAGATTAGTTCTGAAACTGTTGATGTGGAAGTCAGCCAGTCTTTTTCAGACTCATCCTTTCAGCCTGTAATTTCCTTCCTTCCTTCCTTCCTTCCTTCCTTCCTTCCTTCCTTCCTTCCTTCCTTCCTTCCTCCCTCCCTCCCTCTCTCTCTCTCTCTCTCTCTCTCTTTCTTTCTTTCTTTCTTTCTTTCTTTCTCTGCCCCACTCCCTCTCCTTTCTTCTCCCTCTTCCCCTTCCTTCTTTCCTTCCCCTTGCTCTGTCCCTCTCCTCTCTTCTCCCTCTTTGCCTTCCTTCCTTCCTTCCTTCCTTCCTTCCTTCCTTCCTTCCTTCCTTCCTTCCTTCCTTCCTTTCTCCCCCACCCTTTTGTGAGAATAGCATCTGGATTCTTTATTTCTAATGCATATGTTAACATTTGCCTTCCCTTTCATTCATCAGTGTAAACTTTGTGATTGAACTGTAGTGTAGACATATCTTTGAGCGTGCCAAAAAGTAGTAAATTTCAAATAATCATCCTGACTGTCTGGCTGTCTTAGGACTTATTTTCAATGGTTTCCTTGTACTTTTATTTATTTTTTTAAAAATATTTTTTATTAAACAGTTTGTTTTTAAAAACAACACAAAAAACAATCACACATATATAAAAACAAAACATATCAAGACATAATGTATTGAACATTACATAACATTAATGGTAATCTTACAGCATTTCGTATCAACTTACGTATTTTGCTTTTGTAGTTCCCTATTCTATCATTTCTATTTACTACTCAATAGTGGGATAATCAAATTACTCCAACATATATATATACACAATATAATATTCATTGTTCTTATCTACACATTTATATTTGTTTATATTTACATCTCTTTATCTAATGTTGTTGTACTTTAAGTTTCATCAATATTAAGTTTAACATTTCTTGTTCTGATTTCTGTTTTTGAGCCAATTGTACATTTTATTCCATATTTCATAATATTCCAAATCCTCTCTCTCTTTCAACTCCATAGTTATTTTATCTATCTCTGCGCATTCTAGAATTTTCCTAATTACTGTTTCGTCTGAGGGTACATTTTTTTGTTTCCAATTTTTTGCTAATGTGATTCTTGCTACGGTACGTATGTGCAATATAATGTATTGAAGGTTTTTGTTCATTTTCGGGTCCAGTATTCCTAATAAAAACAATTCAGGTTTCAAATCTTATTTTTTGCTTTGTAATTTCTTCCAGCCATTTTTGCCCTCCTTGCACTTTTAAATCACAATTTTCCTTAGACATTCCTTCTTTGATTCTCCTGTGAATTTGAAATACTTCCCCCACCAAAAAAATAGAGCAATATTGGTCTTGGTCACATTAGGTGGCATCTTTGGGTTTAAATTTAAATTGATTATATTATCTGTTTTGTTTGCTATATCTGTGAAGGACTACCAAAGAAAGATGAATATTTAGAAAGACTAGGGCAAACCAAATTAACCTATAAATGTCAGTTCTTTTTAGGGACAGTATGCTCGTATTTCTGTATATAATCAGTAATACTAGCAGTATTCGCAGTAAAAATCTCTGAGGTAATATGGAAGCCTTGAATGCTACATTTCTAGAAGAACCTAGATATTTAGCAAGAGTTGAGGACTCATCATTTGGGACTTTCAAAATAGTTCTGAATTTTTAATGGTATATTATATGCAAACGAGGCTGCTATGTTTCCTTCACCAAGCCATTATTTTTAAAACATTGAATTAGATTTAGATGTCCCTACATATAATACTGCCTGGTACAATTATAGTTTATCTAATAGGCCAGATTAAGCAAAGGTTGGCATAGCATGTTTGATCCAGTGTTTATTATTAGTCTGAAAGGTACTACAATAATCCATCATTCACTGAACAACCATATCTGGCTAGGCTTAGAGAACACGTAGCAAACTAGTGTTCTCTAAGCCTAGTTTGCTACATGTTCTCTAGGCTTAGAGAACACGTAGCAAAGTAGTGTTCAGTAAACTGAACACTGCAGGCATGCTAAAGGGGAAATTAGGTATGTGAAGGGAGACATATCTACCTGAGAATTTCTGGGTACAACAGAGGGGTGAAATGTAAAATGTGTTACTATCGGTTCTGTGGGCGTGGCTTGGTGTGGGAGGGTAATGTGACTGGGTGGGCATGGCCAACTTTTTTTTTAAAAAAAAAACTTTTCAAGGAATTTTTTTCTAATGCTTTGAAAAGCCTCTCTGCCGATCAGGCAAGTCAACTGGGATCATCAGAGACTTTTCAAAGCATTTTTTACCACCTCTTTGGCCAAGAGGTTGCAGAAAAAAATGCTTTGAAAAGCCTCTGATGATCCCAGTTGAGCCGCGCGATCATCAGAGGCTTTTTTTTTAACTTTTAAAAGCATTTTTTCATTGGAAGAGGTGGTAGAAAAAATGCTTTTAAAAGTAAAAAAAAAAAAAGCCTCTGATGATCGTGCGGCTCAGCTGGGCATGGGGGAGGGGACATAGGGGTCCGAACCGGGAGCATTTCACCCCTGGTACAACAACACCGATATCATCAATTGATTAATATTGCAACATTTGTTTTACTCTAAGGAACATATTTTTTCTTGAAACACTGATGAAATTCTGAGGTTATTAAAACATGGAAGTGTCATAGTAAATCTTACCCTAGGTTAAGGCAATTTATCCTTCCAGGCATGTTAAAGAGCTACACTTTGCTGGCGGTTTCAAAGGACTCCGCTATAAGATAGTGAGTCTTGGAGAAGGGACTGGGTTTTTTGGTTTAATCCTGAGCAGAACTCATAAATTTTGTTGAGCCAGACAAGAACAAGTGGCACTATCCTGTCAAATTTTCTTTCTGACTGTGCTCACATATCACGTTGGAGAAATCTAATTTCAAATATCTTTGAATCTTCAACCACTGGTTTTTTTTCTTGGGATCTAGTGAAAGAACTAGAAAAGGGATGCAGTGGCTCAGTGACTAAGACACTGAGCTTGTCGATTGAAAGGTCGGCAGTTCAGCAGTTCAAATCCCTAGTGCTGTGTAACAGAGTGAGCTCCCGTTACTTGTCCCAGCTTCTGCCAACCTAGCCGTTCGAAAGCACGTAAAGAATGCAAGTAGAAAAATAGGGAGCACCTTTGGTGGGAAGGAAACAGCATTCTCTGTGCCTGTCATGCCAGGCACATGACCATGGAGACGTATTTGGACAGCACTGGCTCTTCGGCTTTGAAATGGAGATAAGCACCGCCCCCTAGAGTCAGGAACAACTAGCACATATGTACGAGGAGAACCTTTACCTTTAGTGAAACAACAGTAATAGCAGTGAATGGAGAAAAGGGACAGCAAAGTAGGAATAATGGAAAAGGAAAGACAACAAGGAAAGGAAGGGTAGAATATGAATTGCATAATATTGATGGTATCTCCTTAAGGCACTTAAATCTCATCTCTATGTTCTTTTGAGTTTACTGTGGAATTATAGCAGCTCAGATTTTGTTGTTATTTATTTTGGATGTCGGCCTTGCTCATTAATATGGCCCAGTACAATCTGGTGTAGATTTATTGTATAAATATATTTTGCAGCTGAAAATTGCCCTTTGATGAAGATCATAGTATAATCATGAACTTCTGAGGCATAGCAAAGAAAAATAGGGAGATGATGAAATACCAGAGTGAAAGAAAAAAAAAAATATCACAGTTTGTATTTCCATTCATTATGGATTTTTTGAGATACATTGCAACATTTCAAAGACTCTATCATGTGTGCATTTTTGATTTTTGATTTTTTTCCCTTTACATTTTCAAAAGTCCGACCTAGCTTTTTGTTGGATTGTAGTATTTGCTTTATCTGTTCAGGATGTGGGTCAAGGAAAGTTGGCTGGTAGTTTTGTTTTTCCTTGCAGCATTCCAGGTCAGTAAAGAAGCCAGCAGTGTGCAGCAGATGCCAAAAAAGCCAACACAGTTCTGGGCTGCATAAACAGAGGGATAGAATCAAGATCATGTGAAGTGTTAATACCACTTCATAATGGCTTCGTAAGACAGCACTTGCAATACTGAATCCAGTTTCAGTCTCCATAATGTAAAAAAAAAATGTTGAGACTTTAGAAAGAGTGCAGAGAAGAGCAACAAAGATGATTAGGGGACTGGAGGCTAAAACATATGAAGAACAGTTGCAGGAACTGGGTACGTCTGGTTTAATGAAAAGAAGGACTAGGGGAGACATGATAGCAGTCTTCCAAAATCATCTTTGTGGCGGGGGCTGCCACAAAGAAGAGGGAGTCAAGCTATTCTCCAAAGCACCTGAGGGCAGGACAAGAAGCAATGGGTGGAAACTGATCAAGGAGAGAAGCAACTTAGAACTAAGGAGAAATTTCCTGACAGAGATAAAACAATCAGTGGAACGACTTGCTTCCAGAAGTTGTGAATGCTCCAACACTGGAAGTTTTTAAGAAAAGGTTGGATAACCATTTGTCTGAAGTGGGTAGGGTTTCCTGCCTAAGCAGGAGGTTGGACTAGAAGACTTCCAAGGTCCCTTCCAACTCTGTTGTTATGTTACGTTATGTTAATATTATAATTTAAAAATTCACTTTCTCAATGATGGGTTGTATCATTGATGTAGGAAAGAGGAGGATTTAAAAAGAATTCCATCACTGATCTGCCTTTGGAAATTTAATTAGACCAGATATATGACGTTATGAGCCTTCTATGGTTTCTTCATTGATGACATCTTAACCTTAGAGTCAGTTCCAGGTACATCAATGCTAAGGCAAAGGATTTTTAAAATATAGAAGGTCAAACAAATTGCTGCTTTCTCTCCTAATATAATTGCAAATATCCACATTTTAGCGCCTAAACCGACCTCATATTTATATCATATCACAAATTCAGAGAGCCGTATCTTTAGCTTGACTTAATGGTCTCCCTTATAGCTGTCCTGGAAGAAAAATATAAACCCTATATGAAATCCAATACTGTCCCTGGATATGGATGGCATAGAAACCACAGCTCATGTTCTTCTGTATTACCAGTTGTACGAGGACATTTGCCATCAACTGATTAACCCTCTTTTATTTAAATTTCCAGGGCATTCAGACCATTGTTATTTGTTAGACAATCAAGATTTCTCAAAAAGTAGCAATTTTTTTGCTAGATGCTGTGTAAGCTTTTCCCATAAATGGTTCAGTGGTGGGATTCAAAATTTTTTTACTACTGGTTCTGTGGGCATGGCATGGCATGGCTTGGTGGGTGTGGCTTGGTGAGATGGCAGGGGAAGGATACGGTAAAATCTCCATTCCCTCCCCACTCCAGGGGAAGGATACTGTAAAATCCCCATTTCCTCCTGATCAGCTGGGACTTGGGAGGCAGAGATTAGATGGGGGCGGGGCCAGCTAGAAGTGGTATTTGCTGATTCTCTGAACTACTCAAAATTTCCACAACTAGTTCTCCAGAACTGGTCATAACCTGCTGAAACCCAATTCTAAAATGGTTGCCAATAAGCATGATAGGAGATGATAGGGTAGACTCACAAATCATGGGGCTAGAAAGATTTCTGAGGTCTTCTAATCCAATGCCCCCCTCCCCCCGCTCAAGGCAGGGGTCTTAAACTATCCCAATGGTTGAAAAAAGACACAACACAACATACAGGCATGATTTTATTATAGCTTTCTTTTGCTACAAAATGTAAAATTTCTAACAGATGGCAAGCACATATATGCTTACAGTTGCTGAATTTATTTTGTTTTAGACATGCGTTGACATCCTCTTGCTTAACCCCAAATGGTATTGTTTCCAAGTGTACTTGGCACCAGAACCGCAGAAGCTCATTTAAATATGCAACCTTGCTGATGTAACTGGATTTACAATTTGGAAGTGTAACTACTCAGAGTCCACCTCTTGTTTCAGGAACAGACTCTGCTCCTCGTTGCATCCAGTCATAGACTTCTATGATTGATTCAGTCGTACACGACAAATTACTTCTAAAACTAAAATCCTATGGCATTTCTGGACTCCTACATAAATGGATAGCTGCCTTCCTGTCAAACAGACAACAAGTGGTCAAAATAGGAAGCGCTCTATCAAATCCTGTACATGTTAATAGCGGTGTTCCCTAAGGCAGTGTTTTAGGTCCAACACTCTTCATACTTTACATAAATGACCTTTGTGATCATATTAAAAGCCACTGTGTTCTCTTCACTGATGATATTAAACTATTCAGCACCACCGACAATGCAACTACCCTTCAAAAAGACCTTGACTATGTGTCAGATTGATCTAACAAGTGGCAACTTCAAATTTCAACCAACAAATACTCTGTCCTGCAGAAAAATCAAAACATAAAATACAAATTAGATGGACATGACCTTTTAAATGACCCTCACTCTGTCAAGGACTTTGGACTACTCATTTCTAAAGATCTAAGTGACCAAGCCCATTGTAACAACATTGCCAAAAAGGCATTAAGAGTTGTTAACCTAATCTTGCATAGCTTCTTCTCTGGTAATGTACTACTAACTAGAGCATACAAAACATTTGGTAGACCAATTCTTGAATACAGCTCATCTGTCTGGAACCCGCACTGCATATCGGACATACATACAATCG
Organism: Masticophis lateralis; assembly: GCA_030761175.1. Lineage (NCBI taxonomy): Eukaryota > Metazoa > Chordata > Lepidosauria > Squamata > Colubridae > Masticophis > Masticophis lateralis. The sequence continues at coordinate 13,772,483 of JAUDYJ010000012.1, read as the reverse complement.
AGAGAGTTCAGAGATATTTTATGTGAAGAATCCTTCATTCCCCTAACCACAATAAAATACCTTATGCCACCAGACTCCAAATTTTGGGCTTAGACAACTTAGAACTACGCCAACTTCAGTCTGACCTAAGCATAGTACATAAAATTATCCGCCATACTGTCCTTTCTGTCAATGACTACTTCAGCTTCAAACACAACAATATACGAGCAAATAATAGATACAAACTCAAGGTAAACCGCTCCAAACTTGATTGCAGAAAATAAAGACTTCAGTAACAGAATGGTCAATGCCTGGAATGCACTACCTGACTCTGTAGTTTCTTTCCCAAACCTTTAACCTTAAACTGTCTACTATTGACTTCATCCCATTACTAAGAGGTCTGTAAGGGGCATGCATAAGTGCACCAGCATGCCTACTGTCCCTGTCCTAATATTCCTTTTTTACTTACTCTTTTCATGTATTCAAATTATGTTTATACTTTTACCTGTTATCTTACGTATCCTTGACAAATAAACTTATGATTATGATTATGATCATTCACAAGTGAAAAGTCACAAGAACAGAGATGAATATGGATAGAGCTAATGTGTTTTCTCTATTGCATTTATTTCATCTAGTAGAATATCTAAAAGAGTCATGGAGCCCGGAAAACCTGGAACTCATAGATTTATCTTTCCCATCGATATTCAACCTGTCTCCCTGCCTAATCCTGGGAAAAGCCCCAGGGCACCCCCCAAATGTTTCCCAAACTTTGCTTAATTAAACAAACATAATATAATTGGGGCCATCAATTACTCCCAATGTCAAAAACCAGTGCAGATGTTCTCCTTCATATGGTTTCTCGCCAAAATACTGTGCAAGTGGGAATGTTTTTCATTGCCAAGAAGGATTTGGATAGGCCCAATCTGATTTGTTTCTGTAGTCAAATGTTAAACTAAAGAGATGAGTCACCCCCTCCCCAATTTCTCAATCTATCCGTTTATTGCTTTATAAGCTCATGCTGTATGAAGTTTACCCCACACAAAATCTAGTTTAAATAAATACATGCTTCCTCAGAGTGGGGCAATTAGGTTTTCATTTGCAAGTCCTGTCCCAGAAGACCTCCTGGTTGCATTTAATTTAGAACCAGCTGTTTTTACACTATCGCAGGCTTTACAACCTGGAGTTTGCTTCTATCTGGGCTCAGGATTATGAAAATATTTGGTTTCTTTTAATTTCATTATTAATCCAGTTCAGGCAGTTGAAGAGGAATAGGGGACTGGAGGTTAAAACCACAGGTGGGCTGCTGGGGGTTCGCAGTGGTTTGGAAAAATCTCTAGCTAAGATTCTATGCAGGTCAGAGAACCCCCAAATCCCACTCCTGGCTGGCCCCTCCCACACCACCCTGCCCCCCCAGGAGTCCCCATGCGGCCTGTTTTGGTAAGTGCAGGGCGTGCGCAGGTAAATGCAGGGCGTGCGCGGAGGCTCAGTGAAGATGAAAAACAGGCCTATCGGAAGTTTCAGAAGGCTGGAAACGGGCCTGTTTCTGGCCTTCAGAGGGCCTCCAGAGCCTGGGGAGGCCGTTTTTGCCCTCCTGGAGGCTCGAAAAAAGTCTCCGGAGCTTGGGGAGGGTAAATACATCTCCCCCGCTGTGTTGCAGGAGGCTGACTAGGTCACACCCACCTTGGCCACACCCACCCAGCAACTGGACAGAGAACCCGTTGCTAAAATCTTTGAAGCCCACCCCTGGCTAAAACATATAAGGAACAATTGCAGGAAATGAGCACGTCTAGTCTAAAGAAGAGAAGGACTAGAGGTGACTTTATAGCAGTCTCCCAATATTTGAGGGGCTGTCACTGAGAAGAGGGGATCAGTCGATTCTCCAAAGCATCTGAGGGCAGGAAAAGAAGTAATGGATGGAAACTTATTAAAGTTTCCATCCTAGAACTAACCTAGAACCAAAGTTCTAACCTAGAACTAAGATGAAATTTCCTGGCAGTGAGCTTGCCTCCAGAAGTTGTGAATTCTCCAACACTGGAAGTGTTTAAGAAGAGATTGCACAACCATTTGTCTGGAATGGAATAGGCTCTGCTGTTTGAGCAGGGTGTGGTACACCTGCCCTTGAACAATTGTTGGAAAAATTCAGGGTAGTTATGCATCCAATCCATTTAATCCCAAATTTGGTGAGAATTTTGAATGGTGACAGGGAAAAATATATTCTTCCATTGAGTTATTGCATATGTAAGGTTGCCAGCTACAGAAGTCAAAGGAACAACCCAATTTGTATTGGGTTTGCAGTTCAGTACAGGATCACCATCCATGACTGAAGAACGCAAAGACTCAATAGAAGTCACTCCAGAGATGTTGTAGGAAGTAGAAAACAATATCTGTCAACTTCCTCAATTACTGAATGCCCTTTATTTAAAGACTCCAGTGAGCCTTTTGACAATGTTGGGAAATGTTGACATGTTTGACCTGCTCTAAGAAATGCATTAATGGGACCACCAAGCAGTCACAAAGTTGTAAAAATATGGGATGGGAAAAACAAGGGACGGAAACTCCAGTTCTCCAGAGTCCATGAGGTACTTTGTAAACCAGAGGCGAGGGCAGATGGCCCTTTTATGACTTGTGGACTTCAACTCCCAGAATTCCTTTCAAGTCATAAAAGGGCCATGGTCCCCCACCCCCTGTTGTAAACTATACTACTCAGTGGCAAAATGCAAATTTTTTTGCTATCGGTTCTGTGGGTGTGGCTTGGGCGGCATGGCTTGGTTGTGGGGGGAATCATTTGACTGGGTGAGTGTGGCCAACTTTCTTTTTAAGCATTTTTTTTCACTACCTATTCGCCCAAACCGATAGTAAAAAGAAAAAAAATGCTTTAAAGAAAAGAAGTAAAAAAAAAGTTCCTACAATCACACGGCGCAGCTGATCATCTGAATTTTTTTAAAAAAAAAAATTAAAGCATTTTTTTACTACCCGTTCGGGTGAATAGGTAGTAAAAAAAATGCTTTAAAAAAGTTTTTTTTAAAAAAAGGTTCCAATGATCGCATGGCTCAGCTGTGATCGTTGGAAGCTTTTTTTTTTTTAACTTTTTTAAAGCATTTATTTTACTACTGGTTTAGGTGAATAGGCAATCAACAAAATGTTTTTAAAAAGTAAAAAAAAAATGGTTCCGATGTTCGTGTGGCACAGCTGTGATTGTCAGAACCTTTTTTTTTTTTTACTTTTTAAAACATTTTTTTACTACTGGTAGCCCAAACTGGAGCAAACAGGTAGCATTCCCCCCCCCCCCCCCCGATACTGCTTCTCTGTGAATAAAAACACAAAAGGCAAAATACAAGGCAAAATAAAACAGATTAAGGGAAGCACGATAGTGACCGAGAACCTTATGAGCTCTAGCCTGATTTAAGGGTCCTTTTCCTACTGGTTTCTATTATCTTTTCTAAAGCCAGCCTAACCAGAAAGTCAATTTATATTTCAGTGGAGTGTTTTTTTTTAACATGTTCATAGGCACACAGAACAGCATTCATTGAGCAAGAGCTTATACAATGATTTCAACTTATTTTTTTTAATGGTAAATGAGACTTAAAGGGAGACAAATATTAGGTTTGAAGTGCTAGTGTAAGGGCAAAAGAAGAGAGGGAAGTTTTTGGTTAAAGGACAAATGGGAGAGGGGAAAAAAGAACATTTAGAATGTGGCAGTATAATAAGTTTTTTTTGTGTGTGTGTGCATTGATTCTCTCCTCTTGTACCTTTTCTTCATTGTCATACTATTTTATCATCTTTCATATTTGACTGAAGTAGAATGGGATTTTTGCCTTTTGTTTCTGCATCAAATGTTTGGTTGATCTTGGATTAACTCAAGACCATGGTTCAGAGCAGAGGTGAAATCCAGCAGGTTCTGACAGGTTCAGAAGAACTGGTAGCGGACATTTTGAGTAGTTCAGAGAGCCAGCAAATGTCACCTCTGGCTGGCCCCAGAGTGGAGTGGGAATGGAGATTTTGCAGTATCCTTCCCCTGGAGTGGGGAGGGAATGGAGATTTTGCAGTATCCTTCCCCTGCCACGCCCACCAAGCCACACCACACCCACCATGCCACGCCCACAGAACCGGTAGTAAAAAAAATTGAATTCCAGCACTGAAATCAGAGATCTCTGAAAATTGATATCTGAAAATAAAAAGAACACTGGAACAACTTGTGCGAATAAGCATTTGCATAGGAAAACGCATTTCAGAATTGACATGTATTGTCAATTTTATTCAAAATTTACCGTGGATTTAAATGTTTTATTACTTATACAGAGGATAAAATGGAACAGATTTATACTGATTCCTAAGTGAACGCAATACTTGTCACCTAAGATCGAAAATTCAAGCAATCCAATACAAGATTAATAAGACAAATTGAAATTCAAAAAGCAGTTCTATAAATCCAAATAAAATCCACACACAGCCCATATACATCTAAAACACATCCCGACTCTCAATCATTTATGATTGTCATTGCTACAGTCTGTTACCTTGTTAATAACAATCTGAGATTGAATTTCAGCTGCACCCACTGTGAATAGTGCAATGTTATAAATCACCACTGTATTAGGGTCATTCAATGCTTAAAGGAGACATGGGAAGAAAGAGTCTGTTTAAAGGCTGTTAGCCATGCTGCCCTTTTCGTAAGCCATTTGCCCAGAGGTTAGACAGCAAACTCAGATTTCCTGGATCTGTGCAGATCAGAAGAAATCCAAACCGCTTTAGTTGGTCAGTGATCATATAAGGTACATGCATATTCAGGGTTATATAAGTAAGTATTCTGATAGAGAGAAATTTCCTGAGGATGGGCTCCAACATGAGTCCAAAAGTTTGGAAGTCTAAATCTGGTCCCAGTGACTGACCCAGATTGGATCCTGCAACATTATCCTGGGACACGCATATTTGCCTTCATTCATGATAAATAAGTATAAATAACCCCCATTGTTCAATACAAAACATAATCATTTCAAGTACATAGTTTAAGGCAATGACAGAAGATACCCCATGCCAATCAAGAGACCAGCATGTATTTTCCTTGAGCTACCTGCCATGATCACTGACATAAACATTTGACACCTGGATCTGACAGTGAGAGTGATATCAGGTTAATGAGTCATGATTAAGATGATGTAGATGCTTTAAATGCTTGGGAAAAGAGGAGGTGTGAAGTGGGAGGTAGGAGGAGGAGGAGGAGGAGGAGGAGGAGGAGGAGGAGGAGGAGGAGGAGAAGAAGCATTTTCCCTTACCCTCAGAAACAGTGGATAAGACATTGCAAATTTCATTTACAGCTAGGAAGTCAGCTTTGTTACAACTTTGTTAAGAACAAGAACTTTGCTGTCTGGTTGGCTGCTCTGTGTAAGGGTTCAGTTGGTTGAAGCAGTTTGGTTCTTTTCTTTCAAATTTCAGATCTGCCTTGCATTACAATCTGATTTCTTTCTTCTTAACTTTGGTTAACCATTCTTCCTTATTTTACATAATTGACATCCAGCTGCTACCCTGCAGACACCATCAGGACCAATGCTTTCTGAAATGCCAGAGTGACTTCAAAACTGGAATTCAGTTACTCTGGCTGGCAAAGAGCTCAGCTCCTCTAGAATATTCCATTGGATGACTTCTTCATATAATGCATAGTTAGCATAAAAAGGTAGTTAGATAAATGCTGGCGTTTATTGATTGATTGGTTGGTTGGTTGGTTGGTTTGATTTATATGCCGCCCTTTTCCGGAGCCTCAAGGCGGCTTGCAATGCGTTAAGCAACAGCTGTCATACTTTTGTATATACCTGCTTAGTAGGGCTTTTGTCCCCCCCCCCCCCCAAGTGGTGTTCTTTTTTATACAAAGTCAGCTTATTGCCCCCACAATCCGGGTCTTCATTTTACCTACCTCGGAAGGATGGAAGGCTGAATCAACCTTGAGCCTGGTGAGATTTGAACTTGCATAGTTGCAGGCAGCTGAGGGCTATTTAATAGCACTTTATCCACTGCACCACCAAGGCGTTGATGAATTTGAAACAAAAAGAAAGAAAGAAAGAAAAATCCCAGGTTGGAATTGCAGAACTCATTTATTTCAGAGCGCATCTTGATTCTAAATGTCAGATTCAGATGTAATTCATGGACGTTGATGATCATACAAATCAGATCTTGTACTGTCCTAGCCTTTTCTAATGAGTAGGAATTGAGCTATGCTACAGAGAAGATGGACTTCCTAGGTGGCATATTCCTGCGCGTGGGAGACAGTGAGAGAAAATTTACTCCACTATCTCAATCTAGAGCTGTTTCCTAAACTCTCAACAGAACTTCCCTTAAAAATTAGAAATTTATCTGGTTTCCCAAAAAGAATTTATTTTCTAGGAATCCTCCATTGTCTCGCTCTTTTTTTTTTTTTCAAAATGTTGAAAAACTACTTGAAATAATGAACAATCATTGTCTTGGACAGTTTCCCACACCTTCCAGTTCCTTTTCATCTCCTCCACATTACTAATGAGCAAAGCAGAACAAAAACCGAAATGAAAAAGACAAACAAACAAGCTATGAAATTGCTTGCAGAGTTATATCAAGTCCCTTTCATGCGGTGCTTTTGAGCTTATGGGGCCACTGATAACACCTCACACCCACAAATGTGCAAAGGCACTCATCAGTGAATCGTATCCCAAAAAGAACCTTGTCCTGATGCATTCATACAATGACAGCTAATAACATCAAAGTAGCTTTTTGCAGCATTTTTATCAGTTCACACGTGGGCATCAGTAATGTGATGGTGATTATGGGCATGCAAATCACCTGGAAAGAAAAAAAACTTGAAAGCTGATGCTTATTGTACATGCTACTGTTCTGGAATGAAGTTTAAGAAAGTTGGATACCTAAATTGGAGTTTTGAAGGAGTGGCATCAAAACAGATGTGAAGAATGACAAGGAATCAAAATCTCAAGCTAGCCATATCCTTCATTTTAAGTGGAGGGGGGGGAGCACCTGGATCATATACAGGTTGTAAACTTAAAAACTGAAAGACAAAACATGAGCCAAAACCAAACCAACTAGAAAGAAGAAAATCGGCACTATGATAACATTGTTTAAAATTTTGTCTTTGGAACAGTGCTCAAGTTTTACATGATTAGCTATGTTGATAGCTTGGTGCTTGAAATGTGCAGCATGCAGTTGCAGGAATTATGCTGAGTGTTACTCAGAACTGGGAAAGTCTTACGGCACAGGGAAAGTACAGCAGAATAGCAAAATAAGAGAGCTAGAAGAGAACTCTGAGGTCTTCTAGTCCAACCCCCTGTTCAAGCAGGAAATCCTGTACCATTTCAGACAAATGGTTGTCTGAACCTCCAGTGTTTGAGCACCCACAACTTCTGGAGGCAAGTTGTTCCACTGGTTAATTGTTCTAGGTTAGTTCTCTCCTTGATTAGGTTCCATCCATTGCTTTTTGTTCTGCCTTTGGGTGTTTTGGAAAATAGCTTGATTCCCTCTTCTTTGAGATATTGGTTACTGCTATCTTGTTTCCCCTAGTCCTTCTTTTCATCAAACTAGACATACCCAATTCCTGCTCATCTTCATTTCAAAGCTGAAGAGCCAGCACTGTCTGAAGACATCTCCATGGTCATGTGGCCAGCATGACTAAATGCCAAAGGCACATGGAACGCTGTATTTTTCTACTTGCAGTTTTTACATGCTTTCAAACTGCTAGGTTGGCAGAAGCTGAGACAAGTAACGGGAGCTCACCCCATTACGCAGCACTAGGGATTTGAACCGCTGAACTGCTGACCTTTCAATCAACCAGCTCAGCGTCTTAGCTACTGAGCCACCGGGTCCCTGTTGAGGGTTGTCTAGTTAATTTTAAATGTTCAGAGTCCTTCCCATACATTGTCTTCCCTGTTTTCATCCCTCTCTCCTTTCCTATTCTGCTAACATGAAACCTGATTGTGGAATGTGTTGCTTGAAATCATGCCATCAGTTCAAGGCCCGCTTGATCTGAACAAGATGTAGGATCTGTACCCTGCTTTATTTTCCTTGGCGTTGTTCTAAGTCTGAGCTGCAAGAACCCTTTTCTTTCATTCGCTCGGAGGATTGTGTTTGGGAATGGCCAAATCTGGATTTTAGGCTCTTAGGCTACACCGAAGAAGATGCTCCGTTATCCCCAGCTTCACTCTAATTTGTGATGGGAAATGTCACACTGCTCGAGAAGCATTCTGCTGCATGCAACTTTTAAAGAGGTACAAGAGCTATTTTCCAAGGGCTTCTCCTAGCTCTGGCTACAGCTAGCAAGCTTAGATGCCAACTCTCTAACCTAACACCAGTTGCATACTGATGGCCCTGTCTTCTGTAGTCAACATTCTGGTCACTGCATATGCCAGAGGATGGAGCTGACAGAGCTGGATTGAAGGGCATTTGGGATTATTGATCTGAAATGCCTTAAATTCCTGAGGCACTGGAGAAAGTTGATTTAAAAAATGCAAGCCTTTGGTCGCTCTTTCCCCCCTCCCAAAAAAGAATGTTGCAGAACAGAGAATGCTCATCTGACAGGCCATCTGCACCAGGGGTGAAATCCAGCTGGTTCTGAGAGGTTCTGGAGAACCGGTAGCGGAAATTTTGAGTAGTTCGGAGAACCAGCAAATACCACCTCTGGATGATCCCAGAGGGGGGAGGGAATGGAGATTTTGCAATATCCTTCCCCCTGGAGTGGGGAGGGAATGGGGATTTTGCAGTATCCTTTCCCTTGAGTGGGGTGGGAATGGGGATTTTGCAGCATTCTTCCTCTGCCACACCTACCAAGCCACAGAACCTATAGGGAAAAATTTTGAATTTCACTCCTGATCTGCACCCAGAAGCTTCCTGAAGCTGCGAGCTATTTTTCAGAAAGCAGAAAAGTGAAGAACCAGAGCTTTAAGTGCAGGGAAAGAAACCATCAAAGCAGAGGCAGAAACAAGGGACCTGCAAGTCAGAAAGCAGGTGGAAGAAGGCTCCTTAGAGCAGGGAAAGGAACTGGCAGAAAAATCAAGGGAAATATTTATAGGTGAGGAGAGGCTGAGAGATTGATCCAGGATTATGCCTATTGCCAGCAGGGAGCAAAAAGAATCAGTCTTGTATTAGAGATAGGATCTGCTCATAGACTTAAAGGTTCCCCTCGCACATATATGCTAGTCGTTCCTGACTCTAGGGGGTGGTGCTCATCTCCGTTTCAAAGCCAGCGCTGTCCGAAGACATCTTCATGGTCATGTGGCTGGCATGACTCAATGCCTATTACTTGCGTTTTTCACGTGCTTTCGAACTGCTCGGTTGGCAGAAGCTGGAACAAATAACGGGAGCTCAGCCCATTACACAGCACTAGGGATTTGAACTGCTGAACTGCCAACCTTTCGATCGACAAGCTCAGCGTCTTAGCCAGTGATCCACCATGTCCCTGTCTCATAGACTTCGGCTTCGAGAACACCAGCCTGAAGATGACGAATGAGACTTCATCAAAACGTCGCCAAGACATTTCCAATTTTTCGTGGGAGAAAACCCGAATAACCAAAGATAGATATAGATGATATAGATATAGATATAGATATAGATAGATATAGATATAGATGATATAGATTTTTTTTTCTTTTAGCCAGGTTTTTTTCTTCTGGCTGCCAGAAGAAAAAAAGCCCAGAAAGTAGTGAATGTGATTTCACATCCTGCAACTAGGGTTGCAGAAAAATCTTGGCTAAGTAGGAAAAACCTGGCTAAAAGAAAAAAAAAACCACACATAAAACCTACAAAAAGTAAGAATATATATATATACATGATTCAGCACCTGTCCCATCATTTCCTAGCTTCCTATTGACTTGTAGTTCTGCTAGAAGAGAATATTTGTAGCTCAGGGTGGAGCCCCTGGTACTCTCTGAGCTTGGTTATTTGCTTGCAGATGTTTCATCATCCAGCTAGGTAACATCATCAGTGCTAGAAGGGAGCGGATGGGTCTCTCTCTCTCTCTCTCTCTCTCTCTCTCTCTCTCTCTCTCTCTTTATTTATTTTATTTATTGGTTCGATTTATATGCTGCCCTTCTCCGGAGACTCAGGGCGGCTTACAATACGTTAAGCTCTTTCTCTCTCTCTTTTCCTTTCTCTCTCTCTCTCTCTCTTTCTCTCTCTTTCCCTTTCTCTCTCTCTCTTTCTCTTTCTCTTTCTCTCTCTTTCTCTCTCTTTTCCTTTCTCTCTCTCTCTTTCTCTGTCTCTCTTTCTCTCTCTTTCTCTCTCTCTCTCTCTTTCCCTTTCTCTCTCTCTCTCTTTCTCTTTCTCTTTCTCTCTCTTTCTCTCTCTTTTCCTTTCTCTCTCTCTCTTTCTCTTTCTCTTTCTCTCTTTCTCTCTCTTTCTCTCTCTCTTTCCCTTTCTCTCTCTCTCTCTCTTTCTCTTTCTCTCTCTTTCTCTCTCTCTCTCTCTCTCCCTTTCTCTCTCTTTCTCTCTCTCTTTCCCTTTCTCTCTCTCTCTCTCTTTCTCTTTCTCTCTTTTTCTTTCTCTCTTTCTTTTTCTTTCTATTACTATTACTCTGTAGTTGTTGTAAGCATACCACACACAGTGGGAGAAGCATGATTGACACTTTATAACCTTGTTTTATTATGATTTCTATCACACAACCCCTAATTGTCTGGCTTTTGCTCTCATCTCAGAAAAGTGGAATAGGAAGAAGGAACCCAACTGCTCTTGAAATCTGGTCTATCTCAGATGTTGTGGAATTCAGGACAACACTAACTAGCATCACCAGTCACAGGGATTAAGAGATTTGGATGGTCTCAACATCCAAATGGGTGAATAGAGAATTCTATCTTTTGCTCTCCAGTTTTCTGTCCCAAGGACTTACCTTGCCTTGAGGTTTTGAATAATTTAAAAAAAAAAACTGCAGCCAAAAAACCCCTATAACATTGGGGAGTAAGATCAGTAAATTCAGGAAGTCTTTGCCTCTGAAAATGATAATCACAAAACGGGGGGGAGAGAGAGAGAGAAATTCTTAAAATGAAAATAGCAAAATAGCAAAAGAAGAACATGCAGTTAATGATGAAGTTCAAATATGATTAACTCCTGATAATGTTCTTCAGGGGGAAACAGAAAGGCGAGGGGGAAAAAAATCTCACTTCCACCATGACCTTTTAGCAAATGCAGAGCTGGGGGTGGGTAGTAGGATATGTCCTTTTCAGCTCTTTTCCATTTGCAAGTAATTAGACACAAGCTACTAAGCGTATTGTGCTTTCCCTAAAGAGCAACACACAATGTTGTAACAATGGTGGTTGTTCTGTGTGTAACCCTGAGTGCAGCATCCTCTCTATGAGGACCTTGGGAATTCTGCAAGCTGAAAAGTTTGAAGAACTTGCGGGTGGGAGAAAGTGGAAGGAATATGCCATCATTGATCAGCCTATTATTCTTCATTTCTGGCTGGAGACTGGAGACAATTATTTTTAAAAGAGTGGAAGGTATATGGTAGAACTATTGTTGCAGCTTGTGAATATTCAAGAGGGCAGAAAAGGGATATAAAAGAAATCCACGGTGGATTTTTTTTTTTTAAACATGTGGCATTCACAGTTCTCACTGCAAATAGCTCTGATGCATACCAAGTGATTGATTAGTCTGACTTGCATTTAAACAAAGCAGTTCTCTGGGAATGATAAAGGATCGTCTATTAGGGATAACTGTACCAATATTGTTTTAAATTTTTTATTTGTGTCTTTCTATGCTTTAATTTGCGGCTTTGCTTTTCTGAGTGACTTTGATCATCTATTGCATGGAAAGATGGGGTATAAATAAATAAGAGGCAGCTCCTTAAATTGCCTATTGATTACATGCTAATGATATCAATGCAGGGGTGAAATGCTCCTAATTCGGACCGGATCACCCGATCTGGTAGCGATGGTGTCAGGCGGTTTGGAGAACCGGTAGCAAAAATCCCTGCCCCCCCCCCCCTCCCCCCCACACACACCATGCCCAGCTGAGCTGCACGATCATCACAGGCTTTTTTTTTTTTTTTTTTTTTTTACTACAACCTCTTCTACTACAACTTTTTCTACAACCTCTTCCAATGAAAAAATGCTTTTAAAAGTTAAAAAAAAAAGCCTCTGATGATCGCACGGCTCAGCTGGGATCGTCAGAGGCTTTTCAAAGCATTTTTTTCTGCAACCGAAGAGGAGGTTAAAAAAATGCTTTGAAAAGTCTCTGACGATCCCAGCTGAGTTGCCTGATCGGCAGAGAGGCTTTTCAAAACATTTTTAAAAAGCCTCTCTGACGATTCCAGCTGAGTTGACCGATCAGCAGAGGTTTTTCAAAGCATTAGAAAAAATGCTTTGAAAAGTTAAAAAAAAGAAAAAGTTGGCCACGCCCACCCAGTCACATTACCCCCCCCCAAGCCACACCCACAGAACCGGTAGAAACAAATTTTACATTTCACCCCTGTATCAATGTCAACTCCCAAACCATCCCTGGCCTGTTCTCGAGTTGCCATAGGCCAGAGGGGATGGGAAACAGGTGAAACGGCATGGCAGCCAAAGACAGGTGCACATTCCAGACTTATCTCTCTCAAGGCTGTATCCCAGGGTTACCCACATTGGCGACTGTGATTGATGACACACCCTGGGGGGAGGGTGGAAACAGGGTCATAATTGGGGCGTAAATTACGTAGGGTCAGAGCTGGCTTCACTTGGGAATGCGCCAACATAAAGCTCCTAATAAATAACTGGATTTCTTTTGAAGCTTGGCTCGAGGCTCATGATTTAATTAGGGCATCCCTCGGAACCCTGACCAATCAAGGTCCCTCCAAGGGACCTTGGAGATCATCTAACCCCTGCTCATTTCAGACAAGCGGCGGTTCACTCTCTTCTTAAAAACCTCGTGATGGAGCACCCACAACTTCTGGAGGCAACTTCTGTTCCACTGGTTAATTGTCCTCACTGTCAGGAAGTTTCTCCTTAATTCCAGGTTGCTTCTCTCCTTGATTAGTTTCCATGCATCGTTTCTTGCCTTGCCTTCTGGTGCTTTGGAAAAAATGTTGCCCCTCTCTTCTTTGCGGCAGCCATCAAATACTGGAATACTTGCCATCCTATAATTCTGGTGTATCAGTTTTCTCCTTTAGGTTCATATATGGGGTGTCCCTGTTTTGTTTAATTCTGATGTAGTCTTCTCTGGGGTTGGGGTTTCTGGTTTTGTTCATTGAGTTTCAGAGTGGCTAATATTCCTTTTTACTTACTCTTTTCATGTATTCAAATTAAATAGCTCAACTGGCTAATAGCCTGTTATTAAGATTCAGCTGTCTGCAATTATTGCAAGGTTCGAGGCTCAAGGTTGACTCAGCCTTCCATCCTTTCTAAGGTAGGTAAATTGAGGACCCAGTCTGAGGGGGCAATAAGCTGACTTTGTATAAAATATACAAAAGTATGAAGGCTATTGCTTAATGCATTGTAAGCCGCCCTGAGTCTCCGGAGAAGGGCGGCATATAAATCTAATTTTTTTAAAAAAAAGTTTATACTTTTACCTGTTATCTTATATATGCTTGACAAATAAACATATGATTATGATTATGATAAATCAAATAAATGTAGCATGGCATGGGTTTTGCATTAGTGTACGAATCTCTATACAGCCAGTTTGGATTAGGTTTAAAGCACCAGGCTAGAAACCAGAAGATTATGAATTCTAGTCCCACTTTAGGCATGAAATCTGGGCTGGGTGATTTTGAACCAGTCACTCTCTTTCAATCCAATACATATTACAAGTAGGGTTGCCAGGTCTGCTTCCAAAAAAAAGCGGACAAGTGGGTGGGGTGGGGGGGTTTAAGTAGTAAAAAATTTTTTAAAATCTCACCGTTGTCACTCTCATCACTCGACGCCATTTTAGGTCAGTCGACACAAGCTACAATACATTTTTAAAATGTGAACTGTACGTAATTTTGTAATACATTTTTATTTTAATCTCATCATTAATTTTTTCGGAGAATCGAGTTCAATGGATATTCGATCTTTGTCTCATTCTAACTTATGGAAAAAAAAGACAAAACGCGATTCTCCTACCCTTATTCTCTTAGACTGTACAGCTTTAGATTATGTACCATTTCATCATAAAGCTTTTGAATAAAACAAATGTCCACTATTTTGTGAAAAAAAAATAGTGAACATAATGTGAAAAAAGTGGACTGTCCGCTCAAATAGTGGACACCTGGCAACTCTAATTACAGGATGGTGGCTGTGGGGGAAATAGGAGGCAGAAGACATATGCTCCCTGCCTTGAGTTACTTAGAAAATAACAATGGAATAATTATGAAATAAATGAATAATGATAATGATAGTTAAAAGGAACAAACAGACTCAACTGTTGATTCTTGAGAGTTTATAAGACCCCAAGGTTTTGGTTTTCCCCAAGGCAGCAGTTGTCAACGTCACGTTGTGTAAACACTGCAGCTTGAGTTTTGTTTCTGCATAAAATATACTGTATGGGATGGTCATCAGCCCCAAAAGCTTATCAATATCAGAGAGAACAACAGAAGATCCTTTGAAGTGAGAGACCCCCATGGTTGATGATTTTCCAAATATTCCAACTCCTCTTCACAATGAGAGGCAGAAAGGAACAGTTGGGATGCCAGAGAGATCGACTACAAGGAGCTGTTCCAAATGAGTTCCAAATGGTTCCAAAAATTTGATATTTTTTAAAAATCACTTAGCTTATTTTTATTATGGTGCATTTCCTCTCCTTGTTTAATAAATAAATCCACTTCCCAATGGCCCTGACCTGATGTAATCTCCTTATCACAAAACCCATCACAAGACTCACCCATGACTCACACCTGACCCATCACAAGAACCTCACTTGACACACCCACATCTGAAGCAGGAAAAAAAAAAACATCGACACTGACCTCCCCTAAACTCCGCTGAAGATATTACCTAGCCTGTTAACGAAATATTCAGAAACCAACCCACAAGTTTGGAGACTGAACCTTCATCCTCAAATAAAGCCACATCAACCTCAAGGAAATTCCTGGGAGTTACAAAGTCAATCTTGACTGGTCATTGTTTTAGGATTTATTGGGGGCTGGTAAACAGGCCATTTGACTATGCCTGGGCATAATCAAGTCAATTCCAGAAACAGATTTGTTTTTTAGTGCAAGGATATTGCCCTCCTGTTGTATCTCTAATTAGCAGCCCTAATTTGTATTGAGCTAATAAAAAACACCAATCACATGGAGGGTTTTGTTTTTGTTTTTTTGCAACTGAACAGGCACCGCTTCAGCTCTGGTTCTTATTATTTAAAATGGTTAATACTTTCATATATGTGCAGCCTAAGAGCCTAGCACAATTGTCTTCATGATAAAATGTAATATCAGTTGCATTATCATTAAGCAGAGAGGAAAGGGAATTGATTCTTTAACTGAATAACAGAGTTGGAAGGGACCTTGGAGGTCTTCTAGTCCAACCCCTCTACTCAAGGAGGAAACCCTACACCACTTCAGACACATGGTTATCCAACATCTTCTTAAAAATTTCCAGTGTTGGAGCATTCACAATTTCTGGAGGCAAGTTGTTCCACTGATTAATTGTTCTAATTGTCAGGAAATTTCTCAGTTGGTTCTCTCCTTGATTAGTTTCCATCCATTGCTTTTTGCTCTACCTTCAAGTGCTTTGGAGAATAAGGTGCCCCTCCTCTTTGTGACATATTATTATTATTATTATTATTATTATTATTATTATTATTATTATTATTATTATTATTATTTATTTCTATGCTGCCCACTCTCCAAGGAGTCTGGACGGCTTACAACAATCGACAATATACTAAATAGCATATTGCCCCCAACAATCTGGGTCCTCATTTTACCCACCTTGGAAGGACGGAAGGCTGAGTCAACCTTGAGCCGGTGAGATTTGATCTGCTGAACTAGGAGTCAGCAGAAGTAGCTGCAGTACAGCACTCTAACAACTGCGCCACCTCGGCTCATAGATATCGCATGTCATCCCTAGTCCTTCTTTTCAATAAACTAAGCATACCCAATTCCTACAACCATTCTTCATATGTTTAAGCCTCCAGTCTTTCTTGCTCTTGCCTGAATTCTTTCCAAAGCCTCAACATCTTTTTTTATATCAAAACTGGATGTAATATTCTGAGTGTGGTCTTACCAAGGCATTATAAAGTGATATCAATTCTTCATGTGATCTTGATTCTATTTATTTGTTAATTCAACCTAAGACTGTATTGGCTTTTTTAGCAGCTGCAGCACACAGCTGGCTCATATTTAAGTAATTGTCTACTCGGACACCAAAATCCCTCTCGCAGTTACTACTATTGAACCACTTATTCTTTGTGATGATGTTTCTGACTGGGTCAAAGGATGCCGCTCTTTGTAACCTGTTTTTAGTAATTTTTAGTTAGCATTTGCACAAATGCAACTTGCACTCCCTTGTACTCTTAATTCTTTGTGCTTGCTTGCCCTTGCAGTGACATGCGGGAGTGACCAGTCCTAATGGACTCTGTAGCACGGTGACAATGTTCTGTGATCTCTGAACCTTTTGAAGGTAGGGATAAGGAAAAAAAAAAGGTGTTTGACTCCTATCTAGTTTCCTATGGACTTCTGGGGTTATAACTACAAAGAGAATTTGATCAGCTGTTCACAACCTGAGCATCCCGAAAGCAGTTTTCCCATGACGGCTGAGGTTTGCAGAGCAGAAAGCTTAAGTAAAGCTTAGTTAACACTGGTAGAGTGCATTCATACATCCTGCTAAGCTATGGTTGGTTTCATTATTGCTGCAAGCATAGAAACAAGAAAAGAGATAGTAGAAAAGACATTCTATGGCAGTGATGGCTAATCTTTTTGCTGTCGCGTGCCAAAAGCAGGGCGGAGCGGGGGAGGGGGTCATAGGCGCGTGTGCCCACATCCATAATTCAATGCTCCCCGGACCCTGTGCATGTGCGTGTGACACTCCCCTCGCTCCCCCCACTTTTGGCACACAACAGCAAAAAGGTTACCGGTGGGCCCAGTAGGTCCGTTTTTCACCCTCCCCAGGCTCCAGAGGCTTTCTTGGAGCCTGGGGAGGGCAAAAACAGCCTTCCCCAACCCCATGGAGGCCCTCTGGAAGCCAGAAATGGCCCGTTTCTTGACTTCTGGTGATCCCGGAAGGCCTGAAAATTAGCTGGCCGGCACGTGTATGTGTGCTGGAGCTGAGCTAGGGCAGCGCTCGCATGCCCACAGATATGGCTCTGTGTGCCGTCTGTGGCACCCATGCCATAGGTTCGCCATCACAGTTCTATGGTTTTCTTACGTGCAATTTGTAGGGAGATTCTGATCGAGGAGAACGTTTGTAGCTCAGGGTTGAAATGGGGGCTCCTTGGTGCTGTCTGAGTGTGGTGGGTTTTGTAGCAGAGATTTCATTACCTGAATTAGGTAACATCCGTGCTGATGATGTTACGTAGTTGGGTAATAAAATGTCCGCAAGAAAACCGCCAAGCTCAGAGAGCACCAAACATCCCCTCGTTAGAAAGATTTAAAGTAGATAAAATATATTTTTTTTAGGTTTGAACATTTTAAGACCGAATTTGAAATGGAACTGTGTACAAACGATGAATGTGCTATTGCTAAAACGTATCAATAGTTACTGAAATGTGAAATAGAAGATTTTATTATTGTTGCGGAAGAAATCATAACATCGATGGGTTTGCACTGGGTTTTTTTTTCTTTTTCTTTTGCATTACTTGAAAGACTCTTTGAGAGCCAGTTTGGTCTAGTAGTTAAAGCACCAGGATTTAGGCATAAAAGCTGACTGGTGACTTTGGGCCAATCACCTGGAGACTATGAGTTCTAGTCCCACCTTAGTCATTAAAGCTGGTTGGGTGACTTTAGGCCAATCACCAGGAGACTGTGAGTTCTAGTCCCACTTTAGGCATAAAAGCTGACTGGTGACTTTGGGCCAATCACCTGGAGACTGTGAGTTCTAGTCCCACCTTAGTCATTAAAGCTGGTTAGGTGACTTTAGGCCAATCACTAGGAGACTGTGAGTTCTAGTTCCAATTTAGGCATAAAAGCTGACTGGTGACTTTGGGCCAATCACCAGGAGACTGTGAGTTCTAGTCCCACCTTAGTCATTAAAGCTTGTTGGGTGACTTTAGGCCAATCACCAGGAGATTGTGAATTCTAGTCCACTCTTAGCATTACAGGATGACTTTGGGCTACTCATTCTCTCTCAGTCCAATTTACCTCACATGGATGTTGCTGTGAGGAAAATAGGAGGAGGAAGAGGTAGGTTAATATGTTCACTACTGTTATTAGTAAAGATAATAAATAATAAATAAATAATAAATAATTATCACAGCTCAAAAGGGACAGCACGGTTTCCTGCCATCTTTGAGGTGGGAATCACCTGAGTGACGCAACTCTTAAAACAGGTGTAACCAGTTTCCAGAGTTTCTATAATTAAAAGTTCTAGAACTCCTCCCCCCATACACACACCCCGCCCTCCCCTCCTCACACACAAACATGTAATGCAGCTCCCTAACCCGAATCCTTGGTCCTTGGCCTGTAGAAAGTATTTCTGCTTTAGAAGACTCAACCCAAAGAGCTGAAGATCCTGTTCTGATTTATTTATTTATTTTTGCAAAATATGTCAAACAGAACAGACAAAAATATACCTTATGTGTCCGGGATGGCTCGTATCGCAAGAGTGAAACTGTTGTGCAGTCTGCATTGCTGGCAATGTAGTCGGTGTAAGGGCTGAGACTTGGCAAGCAAACAGCATTTCTTGGGCTAAAGAGAATGTGGCATAAACAGATTTAAAACACTCCAGCCTGCCAAGCAGATTGCCAAGTTATCTGTTCATTTAGAAAGGTGGGAGAAACATTCTGGAGCCCAGAGTTTTACAAAAGCTTGCACTTGTTTGCGATACAAAGAGCAAATCATCTCTGTATGGTATGTCTTTTGAAATAAGGAGTCTAATGTAGCCAAGTCCTGTCTAGGAATCTTCTTGCCAAGCAAGATTATTCTTGAAAAAGGGGTTAAGTGTCTGGAGAGCTGAGATTTACTGCTGAGCTCTGGTGTGAAGTCAGGCAGTTAAATATGAAATATGGAAATTAGAAGTCTATGAAGCACAGCCTCCCCACTTCACTCCCCACATCAATGCGCCTTAGTGTTTGGACACCTGGGGCAGGCAATGCCACAAACAACTTCGTTCCTCCCTGGTAGTAAAGCTAAAATAATAGTAAATTATATAAAGCATTTGGCTGATCTTTTATAACTCCCTAGAATAGCTACTGAAGCATCTGCATGGTTTTGCCTAATGATAAGGATGGCCTTGGAAAAAAAAATGTTAACCAAGCTATGCAATCCTGGAGATCTTTATGATGAAGGATATATATTTATCATACACATTATGAGTGACAGGAAAGGGTCTCACAAGCAGAACCTGTGAAGATCATTGATTTCTCGTCAACATCTGGCCAAGCATTAATAAATGCAATGAGGCAACGCCAATTCCTAATCTAATCAGGAGAGAAGAGAGACTTTGGGAAGTCCCCTGTGGTTTGACGTTAATACTGAATCTGGATGACCTTAACAGAGTTTCTATGCTTGAGGTGCACCCATTGGGACTTCCTCTAAAGTGTTCATGCATCACCTCCTAAGTTATTTCCATCACATTGGCTATTGCATGAAATGACCCAATAAAGTCGCTCTTTCTAGAGGTGACAAACTTTCTGGCTAGGGATGTGTGTGCGTAAAGAAAAGAAAGATAGATCAATGCACGCAGACCTAAAAAAAAATGTCATTTTCCGAAGACGATGCAGCTATGATGCCAGCCTTTCAGATGTCAAAGAATCAGGGATGAAATCCAGCAGGTTCTGACAGGTTCTGGAGAACCAGTAGTGGAAATTTTGAGTAGTTCAGAGAACCAGCAAATGCCACCTCTGGCTGGCCACAGAGTGGGGTGGGAATGGAGATTTCACAATATCCTTCCCGAGGAGTGAGGAAGGTATGGGGATTTTGCAATATCCTTCCTGAGGAGTGGGGAGGAATTGGAGATTTTGCAATATCCTTCCTGAGGAGTGGGGAGGGAATGGGGATTTTGCAGTATCGTTCCACTGAAGTAGGGAGGGAATGGGGATTTTGCAATATCCTTTCCGAGAAGTGGGGAGGGGTTGGAGATTTTGCAATATCCTTCCCGAGGAGTGGGGAGGGTATGGGGATTTTGCAGTATCCTTCCCGAGGAGTGGGGAGGGAATGGAGATTTTGCAATATCCTTCCTGAGGAGTGGGGTGGGAATGGAGATTTTGCAGTATCCTTCCACTGCCACGCCCACCAAGCCATGCCCACCAAGCCACGCCCACAGAACTGGTAGTAAAAAAAATTGAATTCCACCAGTGCAGAGAACCAAGTCCTGATACCAGCACAGAAAGTTTTAAAGCCGATTGTATTGGTCCCTGCCCTGATTCACAGTCTAAAACTGGAAGCAAGTCCCTCCTCTCCCATGAGAACTCAGGTAGTAACAGAGGGAGAACCAGAGATCAGCCAAGTTGAAGAGTGGCTGCTGTTCAGGGAAAGCTTCTGAAGCTTTGGCGGTCTGGATGCTAGCAAAATCAAGACTGTTTTGCTTTCAAAGACTTCTAGGTGTAAATAGAAATATATATTATTTCCATGGCAAGGAAGATAAAGCAGGAATGGTTAAATCGAATATTTTATTTAAAGAGGAAAACGTGTTCTTATTTGGATATCATTTCTGGAAGGTGTGCTTGTGAAGGAAAAAAAAAAGGAAACTTTGATTTTGATTTTGTTGATTAGAAAGATTTGGTGTTATAGAACTGGCTAGTTATATATTAATACATAAAAGCAAAAAGTTGAGGTTGGAGTGTTTTTATCTTGTACTGTGCTAGGAAGAGTTGGAAGTCAATGCCCCCTTTTCTTTCTTTCTCTCTTCCCCCTTGTATCTCACACCCCCTTTTCCCATTCCCTTTCCTTCCCTTAATTTCCTATTTTCTTTTCTTTTTTGTATTTTATACAAAAAGACTGCTTCTCTTCAACTACCGCTGGGTGAGGCTAGGGATGGGTTATACTTACCTTTACTACTGGTTTGCAATGGGACCAGTGGTGGGTTGCCCCCGGTTCGGACCGGTTCATAAGAACTGGTAGTAAAACTGGCAGGAGGCCCTGCCCACTGCCCCGGATGTAAGGTGCGCACATGAGCACGGATGCAAGGATGCATGCACGATCCCATTGTGAACCAGATGTACACATGCACTCGCTTCGGTCATGCATGTGTGCATCTGCGCATGCCCAGAAACTTCCTGATGATGTCCGGGTCAGTGGGTGGAGCCTCCCGCTGGTTTCACTACCAGTTCTTGTGAACTGGTCCGAACTGGGGTCCACCCACCACTGGTGAAGACTGTAGAAACCTTGAATATTTAAGGCTGCTTCAAAAAGCAGGTTGTTTATTGGAACAACTTTGGTGACCGTCTTACCATAAAGTTACTCGTCTTGGGCCAACTTATGTGAATTCCTTGTTCCTTGGATCCAATAATGGCAACCGTCTTCCTCCATGAATCTTTATGTTAGATTTGCTAGCTGCAGAAACCTTGATTATTGCTACCATCTGTTTCCTCCAATTCTGATAAAAAAATTGAGGACCAATTTATGGCATTAGGACTAAGTATGATCATAAATGGACTGAATTATTGCTTTATTTGTTCCCTACCAAAGCCTTGTTAAATCTGAATTGTAAAGTCAGAGAGGGCATGGCAAAGAAAATGCCACCTGCTGGTAACTCAGAGGTGGGCAACTCACAATTCCTCTGCTTTCCATTCTGTTCTTCCCTACAAGATCCTTTTGCCCTGTGAAACATTCAATTTTTGGTGGCACAATTTTTGGGGGGCCATGTTTTAATAGTACTTAGCACTTAGACTTATACACCACTTGATAGTGATTTACAGCCCTCTCTAAACAGTTTACAGAGTCAGCATATTGCCTCTCACAATCTGGGTCCTCATTTTACTGACCTTGGAAGGATGCACGGCTCAGTCAACCTTGAGCCGATCAGGTTTGAACTGCTGGCAGTGGGCAGAGTAAGTTTGCAATGCTGCATTGTAACCACTGGGAGGGAGGGAGGGAGGGAGGGAGGGAGGGAAGGAAGGAAGGAAGGAAGGAAGGAAGGAAGGAAAGAAGGAAGGAAGGAAGGAAGGAAGGAAGGAAGCTATAGCACTTAGACTTATATACCACTTCCAGTGTTTTACAGCCCTCTCTAAGCAGTTTACAGAATCAGCTTCTTGCCCCCAACAATCTGGGTCCTCATTTTACCCACCTCAGAAGGACAGAAGGCTGAGTCAACCTTGAGCCTAGTGAGATTCGAACTGCCAAACTCCTGACAGAAGGTGATCAGCAGAAGTAGCTTGCAGTACTACACTTGAACCATTGAGCCACTGGGTGGTTCAAGAAGAAAATGGTTTCTTTTAACATAAAGAAATGATGGACATGATGTGTGAAAGCTCTGAAAGGCAACCCATCATTTCAAAAGGCTAGATGTATTCAGCACTGGTTGACTGCCACAATTCTCCAAAGCACCTGAAGGCAGAACAAGAAGCAACGGATGAAAACTAATCAAGGAGAGAAGCAACCTAGAATTAAGGAGACATTTCATGGCAGTTAATTCATCAGTGGAACAATTAATCAGTGGAACAACTTGCCTCCAGAAGTTGTGGTGCTCCAACATAGGAGATTTTTAATAAGAGATTGGACAACCATTTGTCTGAAACATTATAGAGCTTCCTGCTTGAACAGAGTGTTGGACTAGAAGACTTGCAAGGTCCCTTCCAACTCTATTATTCTGTTATTCTGTGATGACATATATCAGAAGACAGAACCCCATAACTCCCAAAGCAATAAAATGAGATATAATTGCCTGTTTTTCTCTGTATCATTAAGATAAGTGTCAACTCCCAAAGCATCCCTGGCCTGCTCTCGAGTTGCCATAGGCCAGGTGGGTTGGGAAATGGGTGAAATAGTACAGTAGCCAAAGACAGATGCACATTCCATGCTTATCTCTCTCAAGGCTGTATCCCAGGGTTACCTACAGCAGCCGGAGGGGAGTGACCTCTACAACCCTCAAAATTGCTCTGTTGGCGAATGTGATTGATGACACACCCTGGAGGGAGCGGGGAAACAGGGTCATAATTGGAGTGTAAATAGATCTATCTTAGTCTCCCAATGGGCAGCAAAAGGTCTGCTGGCTGCCAGAAGAAAAAAAGCTTAGCAACTAGTGAATTGTGATTTCACTGAACTAGGGCTGCATAAAATCTTGGTTTGCATAGGAAGAACCTGGCTAAAGAGAAATACATACATACATACATACATACATACATACATACATATCAATGAATTGGTTGTTTCTAGTATTCCAAAACATGGAAAGGAAGAAAGCACAGTTCTTCCTTTCTTTTTGGTTTTGAAAATCTTGTTTGAGTCATTCACAGCTGGGTTGTTGCTTGAGATGGAGCATCGAACCGCCTCCTCTTCAAGTTGAGCATCCAAGGTGACTGACATTGTTTGGAAGGGCCAAGGAGGAAAAACATTTTTTCCAGTCTTTAATGATAAACAAGCATTGCTTTTGTATTTTTTTTTTAATGATGCAGAAAATCATCACTATGACTAACGGAAGGCAATGCCCTATTATTCATGCGCTGTGGGGATTTCCTTCACAGAGACATTAATATTTGCTGTTTTAGCAAAGTGTGTTTCCCTGAGAATTGTTTCTCCTTTCATTTTTATTTGGGGTGAAATCCAGAAATCTGATGAGCAGAAGTACAAACATTGTTTCTTCTCTTGTTTTCGTTAGAGGTGTCTTTGGTAAGCTCTTAATTTGTCATGCAACACTCTGCGATACGTGGTCTTGTTCCATCTAAGCGTATATGTCAACATTGCTCTTGTATCAAAACAAATCCTGACAATTGATTGAAATCCATTTCCTTTCTTTTCCCTTCTGCCCATATGTTGTGCGAGCATCTTTACAGTTTCTCCAGCAGCTTATCAGACTTCGTGAAACTCAAGTGGTTTTCATACTATCTGTCACAGCAGGAAGGAGGCTGCAGGCTTCCTAGGAATGTGTCAGACTTGGTGCTTAGCTTGGCACCAAGTTAAACAAGCATGAGCAAAACATTTAAAGGATGCATCCATCATTCCAAATTCTTCTTAAATACATGGAAGGAGCCATCCCCATTTTGTCAGGTATCCTGGGTAATGGGTGATGGGTGGCATCCAAAAAAAGAGAAAAGTCCAAGGCATTCAGCTGGTTCTATCCGGTTCGGGCTCCGCCCACCCACCCAGATGTCATCACGTCCCATTTTTGACACTCTGCACATACGCATGCTCACATTTGCAAATTGGTAGTGAAGGAAAGTAAATACCACTGCTGGTCCAAGATGCTTGGCTTATCTAAATAATGCAGTTATAGTCTGGAGCCAAAAATGAAAGACAATGGTTGGGGCATTAATATTCATTATCAAATAATAATGCGTGTTCAAATATTTTATGGTAATTTTTTTTTCTCCCACCAGCTTAAGTAAAGGGCTATGAGCAACTCTCTTTGAGGCAGGAATTACCATTTCCTTCTATTCCTTAGTTTGATAATAGCCTGATGCAATATCAATTTTTTTAATAAATATTTTATTAAACAGGTTTTTTAAAAAAAACAAAAAACAAAAACAGATATTTACATCTTCTTCTTTTCAACAGTTTTGCATCAGTAGTCCATATTTATATATATATATTTCCTTATCTTAATATATCTTTTATACATGTATTTCTAATATATCATATATATACCAGGGGTGAAACACTCCCAGTTCGGACCGGGTCACCCGATCTGGTAGTGATGGCGGCAGGTGGTTCGGAAAACCAGTAGCAAAAATCCCTGCCCTACCCCCTCCCCCATGTCCAGCTGAGCTGCACAATCATCAGAGACTTTTTTTTTTTTACTTTTAAAAGCATTTTTTTCTACAACCTCTTCGGCCGAAAAAATGCTTTTAAAAGTAAAAAAAAAAAAAGCCTCTGATGATCGTGCGGCTCAATTGGGATCATCAAAGGCTTTTAAAAGAAAAAAAACCTCTTATTTTCTTTTAAATGCCTCTGACGATCCAAGCTGAGTTACCTGATCTTCAGAGGCATTTAAAAGAAAAAAAGCCTCTGCCGATCAGGCAACTCAGCTGGGATCGTCAGAGCCTTTTGAAAGCATTTTTTTACAACCTCTTTGCCAAAGAGATTGTAGAAAAAATGGTTTTAAAGGAAAAAAAAATTGGCCACACCCACCCAGTCACATTTCCCCCCTCGGCCAAGCCACGCCCACAGAACCGGTAGTAACAAATTTTAGATTTCACCACTGATATATACCATGATAATATATTATATTACTCTAATTATTTTATTTACATCATTTTTTCTTTTTTTTTTTGGTCTGCATGAAAACTAACTTTTACGTTAAGCCTCAAATACATATTTTGATCAGATTCTTGAGAATGACATAAAAGGGAGCATCTGGCTCTGTCCTTCCAGACACTTCATCCTACTTATCATCACCAGTTGGATCTTAATTAGAATTAAGCTTCACCTGGCTGATAGTCATCCAGGTATGAATATTGTCCCGGCACTGAGAGTGCATAGACACAATTCCAGTTTATATAGACCTCTGAGGTTTGTTTGGGTTTTTTTAAGCAGGATTAAGCACTATAAATCCCTCCTGCAACCTTGCAATTTCTTTCTTGGACCTATTTTGATATATAATTTAGATCACTAAAGGATTGTTAAATGTAAGAATTGCTTTCTCGTTCCCTAAACAATTTGTGCCAAGTACTGTATCTAACATAAGGCCTTCTGGATAATCCCATGTGGTTTTTTTGGGGGGGGGGAGGAGGAGGAGGAAGAGGAGGGAAACGATGAGCGATCAGATGAATTAAAGAAAAGGCCAGCAATACCTTTCTGGGTTTTTTTTCAGCCATTTCTTCTGTAGGATTCATCACAGAGGATACAAGCGATGGTTTAAGGCTTTGACATTCAAATACAGCGTGCGTCACTTCTGGCTCTGTCTCCTTCCCCAACGGATTGGTCCTTCTACAGAAGGAGCGACATGCAAAAGGCATTTTTGGATGTGTGTGATATCCTGCTTTTAAAAATAGTGTTATTTTAATAAGTGGTGCGGAAACAGCAGGGGAGAAAATGTGCTGCCTTTTGATTTTGCAGATACTTCTGTAGGAATCTCAGTGGGAAACATGGCTTGTGCTCAACTGAAAGAGCATCCGATCGCTTCTGAAAGCAGTCAGTAGAGCTGATCACACGTCATAGAGTGCCTGTCCTTAATATTTGCCCTCTAGTTTCATTTGTCCGTTCTTAACAAAGAAGCTCCTTGTGTTCCTGTACGTGTCCTATTCAGATAATGGTGCCGATTCTAGCTGCCGTAGGATTGTAATAAAAATGAGGAAAGATATCCTGCCATTAGGAAGACGAGCAAAGGATGAAAGAGGGCAGGATTGTATCTCTTTGTACTGAAGGTGAAGTCTTTAACCTTTTTCTGAGCTGGAACTTAACTTTTCTTTTCCTAACCAACCCAGAATTAGTTACCAACTGCCCTGGGACTGCAAGAAGAAGAAAAGTGATTCTGTCCCCATCCATCAGCCAGAGGAACAAGGATTTTACCTCCGGCTCTTCCCTCCCTCCTGTGTCTAATGGCTAGAATCAATTATTAGCTCTCTGGAGTATCATTAGAGCATCCATGATGTATCACATAGATGAGCAGCTGGAGCTCACAAACCCTTTTATTCTGACCTCAGTGCGCCCATCCCACTCCATCGTTAAAACCCAGTAACACATTATTGTAGCTCAATGAAATTTTAAGGGGAGAAAAACTAAATACATCTGGGATGTTATCTTGTGAATGAATAGCAGGCCTGGGGAATGCGTTCCAAAGAAAGAGGCAAAGCCTGAATGAAAATTCCCCTCTAAAACACATTATCTCTCCTTTTCTCTAACGAATTACCTTTAACACATCTCAAGAGCCTGGATCCGTGTAGGAAACCTCCTGGCATGTGATCAGCATCTGCACAAATGAGCTCACAAGGCCAACATTGAACCCATCATCCTGCCTTATACAACCTTATTGTATAACCACTGCGGTGCAGTGGCACAGTGGTTAGAGTGCAGTACTGCAGGCTACTACTGCTGCCTGCCGGCTGCCTGCAATTTGGCAGGTTGAATCTCACCAGGCTCAAGGTTGACTCAGCCTTCTATCCTTCTCTACGAAGCAGTTTATAAGGCTAAGTGCTATTGCTATTGCTATGTAAAGCACTATGAAGCAGTATATAAGTGTAAGTGCTAAGTGCTATTGCTATATAAAGCACTATGAAGTAGTATATAAGGCTAAGTGCTAAGTGCTATTGCTATTGCACTGCCTACCGCCAGCAGTTTGATCCTGATCACTCAAGGTAGACTCAGCCTTCCATCCTTTGAGGTGGGTAAAATGAGAACGTAGATTGTTGGGGGCAATACGCTGACTCTGTAAACCGCTTAGAGAAGGCTATAAAAGCACTGTGAAGCGGTATATAAGTCTAAGTGCTATTGGTATTGTCCCTAGAACAAAGTTGAGATAAGACCAGCCAATGTTTAAAGCCTGTCATTTTTCACCTTGATTTTCTCTCATGTCTGGCTCAGTTGTATCAGTTGAGGTTCTAAGGCAGGGGCCCCCAAATTTGGCACCTTTAAGACTTGTGGACTTAAATACCCAGAATTCTCCAGCCAGCATATCTACTGCTTCTTTGTGGTCAATTGCATAGCTGGCTGGAGAATTCTGAGAGCTGAAGTCCACAAGTCTTGAAGCTGCCAAATTTGAAGACCTCTGTTCTCATCAGGGGTGAAATCGAGCAGGTTCTGACAGGTTCTGGGGAACCAATAGCAGAAATTTTGAGCAGTTCGGAGAACCGGCAAACACCACCTCTGGCTGGACCCAGAGCAGGGTGGGAATGAGGAGTTTGCAATATCCTTCCCTCGGGAGTGGGGAGGGAATGGGGATTTTGCAGTATCCTTCCCCTGTCACACCCACCAAGCCACACCACACCACGCCCACCAAGCCGTGCCCACAGAACCGGTAGTAAAAACATTTGGATTTCACTACTGGTTCTCATGCAACATTTCAGTTTATGGGAAATGGTTTCCCTTTGAAGTGCAACGTAGTGCAACTGGACCTTAGCAAAGGGTGAAATGCTTTCATTCCGAATTCCAAAGACTATCTGCAGCTATGGTTTGTCTAGACCCAACTCCCAGTTTATCAAACAAGCCTTTAGGAGAAAAGCACATAAACCAGTGAAGGAGGTCAGGGATATCTGTTTAGCCAACTAGATCAGCCAAAGCACTCATATTGCCTTTGGATCACGGAGCAAGCTCTCTCACCAGAATAACGATGAGAGGTTTGTCCTTTCTATCTAACATTTTTAGCAAGATCAAAGGAGTACAGAACACGTTATCAGCCTTCGTCAGACGTGCAGCATATGTTGTTGAGTTTTAAAGGAAGTTTTGTAACAGAATTGAGTATTTATTTATATAGTCTACCGTATATCCTACTTACATAGGCTCTGGTTGTAGTGCACTAATCCAATCACTTAGCATAGTATATGAATCCATTCATTGAATCTATAAATCATAATTTATGGCCGGGTGTGGAGGGTGAGCCTAAGAAATTGAGCTGCATTCATAATTCATGGTTAGATGACAGAGCTGAAAGTGATTGGTTGACTATATCATGTATGCTAATTGGTTTATATTGACTGTTGTCAACTTTGATCCTGTTAAATGCTTTTTGACTTGAGATCTATTTCAAACCAGGGAATATGCAGGATAGAATTGATGGGTTTAGCATCAAAGACATTTGGAGGCACTTAGCTTGGTGAAGCTGCAGTGATGTCTTGGTGATAATGATTCTGATGGAGGTGGAGGCATTCTTGTGCCTGAATGAGAGCATAAATCTAACCCGAGTAAGAATTAGTGAAGCAGGGTTTGTAGCAACAAGTAGAAAAAGATTTATTTACAAGAAATACAGTATAGGAATAGGCAAAACTTAGCCCGTGATTAAATATATCCTACCAAAAAGAGAGCCAAAAATTGTCCCTAGAAATAAAGGCAGAAAAAAGTGACTCCCAGATTAGCAATTACTTAGCCAATGAGTAGAAACAAAATTTGTTAACTCTTTATCTACTGCTCCTTTGTGGACAATTGGTCATGAAGTGCTGAATAGTCAGTGCCAACAGATTTATATTTATGGTCCACACTTTCTGTGAGAACTCAAAATAGCTGTCATAGGGGAATTTTCTCTTAAAGGGATCTTGTATAGATCAACTATCTAAGGCGCAGGTCTTCAAACTTGGCAGCTTTAAGACTTGTGGACTTCAACACCCAGAATTCTCCAGCCAGCTATGCTGGAGACCTCTGATCTAAGAGATCTAAGACTAATCCAAAGTCATCAATGGTTCTGTGGCCAAGGATAGACAAGAGCTAAAGGCCTGGTGGCTCAACAGACTAAAGCATTGTGATTAACACCAGCTGTCTGCAATTACTGTAAATTTGAATCTCACCAGGCTCAAGGTTGACTCAGCCTTCCATCCTTTCTAAGGTAGGTAAAATGAGGACCCAGATTGTGGGGGCAATAAGCTGACTTTGTATAAATATACAAAAGTATGAAGGCTATCGCTTAACGCATTGTAAGCCGCCCTGAGTGTCCGGAGAAGGACAGCATATAAATCAAATTAAAATAAATAAAATAAAACTTGGGATTTTCCAAACTCATCTCAACCACTTCACTATACTGGCTCTTATTAAAATTAGATTGATGTCTTAACAGAACAGCCATGGAGATACCCAGTGCCTTTCCAAAAGGAAACAGAACTTTCTTAGTTTTTTTTTTCCTTGAAAACATTTTTGCTTCTCATCCAAGAAGCTTCTTCAGTTCCAAACTGAACTGAATGAGAAGTGAAACATTTTCAAGGCAAAAAAACAAAACTAAAAACAAACAAACAAACAAGAAAGTCCAGTTGCCTTTCGGAAAAAAACCTTTGGGGCAACCATGACCTGGATAATTGAGAATCTCCATAGATATTTAGCCAAGAAGATAGTTCTGTGGAGAACAGTTTCATACCTCTTGCAGAAATCCAATCTTCAGATGTAATTCTATCTTAACCCAATTTCTATTTTAATCTTTATTCCCAAACTCAGAAGTTAGATGATGTTCTATTCTGGCCATTACATGTAAACAACTTCTGTTTTCTTTAGATGTCCAACTATTGTTGTGTTATGGTAGTAGAACAGTAGTGATGAGAAGCTTATATTACCTCACCAATGGCTAGATCAGGTGTTGGCAACCTGCGGCTCCAGAGCTGCATGCGACTCTTTGGGCCCTCTGCTTTGGCTCCCTGTTGGGTGATCCCATCACTGGTTGGGCCCGCCCCTCGCCCTCCCCTCCCAGTCACTCCTCGCCTGACCTGAAAAGGTAAGGGTGACAGCGGGTGACAGAGAAGCAGCTGGGGCAGAGACAGAGAGATACAGAGAGAGGGGGAAAGAGAGAGGCATAGAGAGATACAGAGAGGGAGTCATGTGACTGGTGGAAGTGAGTGAATGCCCAGGCTTTGTGGCTCCCGGTGTTTTCTTTTCTGTGGGAAACAGGTCCAAATGGCTCTTTGAGTGTTTAAGGTTGCAGACTCCTGGACTAGATGTTTTTAGAAGTTCCTAGAAGTTACCACCAAGAGCCATCTCAGAATTTGATTTTCTTCGCCACAGCAATTTCTCAATCAGAAAAAAAAAAAGTTCCAATTGATCTCCAAGGCATAAGGAAGCAACCGTACAAAAACTCTGTAGCTTCATGATTCCTTTAAGCATTCTATGAATGTGTGAAGATTTTTTTTTTTAAAGGAAACGAACTTTATGGGCAGGAACATCATAATGATGGTGGGGGGGGGGAATCAAAGTAACAGCCTTGGGAAACACCCCACTGTAATTGCTTCCACTTTGTTTAACCTGCTCAAGAGTCCCATCTGTTGCTTTAGTAAACCTGACAGCTCAGGTATAAGAGCTGAAGAGAAAAAAAAAAAACCATAGCTGGAGGATTACTTTTAGCACACTTGAATTCACTTCAAATCAAGTCAGGACTTTAGTTTTTAACTCAACAAAATCACCAGACTGTTTGTTCTTTTGGATTCCCTCCCTTTGCTGGAGTAGAGGGAAGTTAAAAGGAGAGGAATATCACTTTTATGAATTTAGCAACACCAATGTGCAAACAGCATGTCACCATGCAGTGTCCTTGCCCCAAGGAACATTGAGGATAAATTTTGAACAGAGAGACAAAAGACTAAGCTGTGGATACAAAGCAATATCCTAAATAGTTTGAACCGAAAGCCAATTAAACATTTGAGGCAGGGGTGGGTTCCACTTACCTTTACTACCGGTTTGCAGCGGGAGTGTGCAAGAGAGAGAGCACTTCTGCGCATGTGCAGATCACCCATGATGATGGTGGGTTGGAAGAGCCTCCCGCCAGTTTTACTAACGGTTCTATAGAACCGGACCGAACCGGGAGCAACCCACCACTGATTTGAGGGCTGTGTTTTGTAGTCCCAAAGGTATGCTTTTTTTCAAGAGGCAACTGGACTTTTTGGTTTTTCTCTGAAGATGTTTCACTTCTCATCCGAGAAGCTTCTTCAGCTCTTCAGATTCTGTGAGCTCTTCGTGGATGAGAAGCGAAACATCTTCAGGAAAAAAACAAAGTCCAGTTGCCTCTTGAAAAAAAGCACCTTTGGGACAACCATGACCTGGATGATTGAAAATCTCCATAGACATATATTTCATAGTGTAAATGCATTCCTTAGAAAATAGATAGTGATGGGTGAGAGAGGATGGGTGAAAGAAGAGAATATCTTGGAAGCTATTCAGGAGAAACTGTGGAAGGAGACACAGGGCAATGAAAAGCCATCCCTTAAGCAAGGAAGAGATGTGATGGCTCAGTGGCTAAAACGCTGAGCTTGTCGATCAAAAGGTCGGCAGTTCGAATCTCTAGTGCCGCGTAATGGGATGAGCTCCTGTTACTTGTCCCAGCTTCTGCCAACCTAGCAGTTCGAAAGCACCTAAAAAATGCAAGTAGAAAAATAGGGACCACCTTTGGTGGGAAGCTAGCAGCGTTCCGTGCGCCTTTGGCATTGAGTCATGCTAGCCACATGACCATGGAGATGTCTTCGGACAGTGCTGGCTCTTCAGCTTCGAAACGAAGATGAGCAGGAATTGGGTATGTCTAATTTGATGAAAAGAAGGACTAGGGGAGACATGATAGCAGTAACCAATATCTCAAAGAAGAGGGAATCAAGCTATTTTCCAAAGCACCCAAAGCAGTGGTGGGATTCAGCCAGTTCGCACCACTTTGGGAGAACTGGTTGTTAACTTTGGCATTGAGTCATGCCGGCCACATGACCACGGAGACGTCTTCGGACAGGGCTGCCTCTTCAGCTTTGAAACGGAGATGAACACCGCCCCCTAGAGTCGGGAACAACTAGCACATATGTGCGGGGGGAACCATTACCTTTACCTTAAGCAAGAGTCAGGAAAGCAGAGCTGCACAAATTGTTATCTGGGAAGGTCTAATATTTGGTTTCATTGTCTTCAGAAGCTAGTCCTTTTCATTATTAGATGAGCTTTTCTCCAGAGGATGCATAGAAGTTCAGAAAAGACATGAATAGGCCTTTGGTTATCAACCTGGCTAGCCGAACTATTGCCAATGAAGGTTTGTTTGTAAATGGAGAGGCTACGCAGATGGGAGCTGATGGTGCATTAGCCCCACACAAATAATAATAAGAAGCACCAGGTTTTAAAGCCCACATGTTTATTGACAAAACGAGGGAAAGAAAATTAAGTCTACCGAGCAATAGAATATTCCAGGTGCTCTCTCTGGGGATAATAGTTGGCATTATCTACCTTGTTACCAGCTCCTCTGCCCATGTATGCTCACAGAATGCTCTCTGCATCATAATAGCTTTACAAACACACAGTGGCGATGCCCTGCGGCTGGGTATAAATAAATTGACTATCTCCTTTCCTTACTAATTCAGGCAGCAAGCGGTTGGACAGCATATTAATTGGAGCTATCGTGAACAGTGCAAAGAGCAAGCCCAGAAGTTGGCTCAGATTTTTTTGGGGGGGAATCTATAAATTGGTGCTGCTTTTAACTCTGCTCCTCCAATATTTATGCCTCTTTAGCAAACTTATAATCAGGAAAACACACTTATTCACATTGAGGAGGGGTGGAGGGAATACGGAAATCCTTAAGCAGCAGCTAGCCAGGTTTGTCTGGATTTGGAAGCTAAACTGAGATGGGTTTGTTAAGTAGTAATATTAATAATAACCTTTATTGTCACTGCACAACATACATACAATGAGATTGGTGGAGTTCCCTCAGTGCACACATACCCCCAACACAATACAAGTCACAGTGAAGACAGAAAATCCCTAACCCAATAAATCATATTAACAAAACACTCTGTCCTATTGCACCAGTGTGAACATGTTACACGTTGTGCCGGCCCTGCAGTCCATCGTACTAAGTAGTTATTTTGCATTCAGGAGTCTGACAGCCCATGGATAAAAACTGTTCTTCAGCCTGTTTGTGTGGCTGGCTATGCTTCAGGATCTCCTTCCCGATGGTAGGAGGGTAAAGAAGGGCTGACCAGTGTGAGTGTCATCCCTGAGGATTTTCCTCACTCTTCTAAGGCAGCGAGCCCTAGTGATCTCGTCTAATGGTATCAGGGAGCAGCCCACGATGTTTTGTGCTGTACTCACTACCCTCTGTAATGGTTTTCTATCCGTGGCTGTCAGACCAGCATGCCATACTGTGATGCAATAAGTGAGGATGCTTTCTATTGTGGACCAGTAAAAGGAGGTGGTCAGTTGTTGTTCCACCCTGTTTTTACACAAGACCCTAAGGAAACGGAGTCTCTGTTGGGCCTTCCTGGCCACCTGGATTGTGCTGTTTTTCCAGGTGAGGTCTTCACTGAGATGGACTCCCAGGATTTTAAAGGAGGAGACTCTCTCTACACAGCCCCCACCCCAATGTAAAGTGGGGCAGATTCCTCTCTCTTCCTCCGGAAGTCCAACACCATCTCCTTGGTCATGCTGATGTTCAGGTGCAGGTTGTTTTTTAAGCACCATGTGGATAAATATGTTTGTTTAGTCCTTGGATGTGGAATGAGACTCAGAATGAGACTGGAAAAAGGCAATTGCACATCATTTTAGTGACGCTGTTAAGAAAGCACAATGCATACAATTACCATGAGCTGAGGTCCATACTGGGCATCTTTTATTTACTTTCTGAAGCCAGTTTGGTCTAGTGGTTAAGGCACTAAAGTAGAATAGAGGAGATCATGAGTTCAAGTCCCATCTTAGCCATGAGATACAGCTGGGGGACTTTGAGCCAGTCACTCTCTCTCTCTCTCAGCCCAACCCACCTCACAGTGTGGTGGCGGTGGTGGTTGGGAAAATAGGAAGAGGAAGGTGTGTTCCATATGTTCACTACCTTGAGTTATTTGTAAAAAATAATAATAGAATATAATTCTTTATTGGCCAAGTGTGATTGGACACAAAAGAAATAGTAATAGTAATGCAGACTTGGTGAATAGTTTGACAGTGTTGAGGGAAATATTTGTTCAGCAGAGTGATGATATTCGGGGGAAAAACTGTCCTTGTGTCTCGTTAAAGGCAGGAATGCAAACAAATAAATAAAATTAACAAGAAGATCAAGTGTTCATTTAGTAAATCTGTGTGAGGCAACTCTGCTCATCTCTATGGCATTGGTCGAATCAGAATCATTGCCAACCCTCTTGCTAAAAAAAAAGAAGAAGAGAGAGAGTCTATTTCTACCCTTTGATCCACAGAGGGCTAACTCAATGTGAATGGCTATTCCCATCTGGCAGAATGAAGTCTCGTTCTCTCCATATATACAGAAGCCCCTTTTAGTGTCTGGATAAAAGCGGGGTAGTTGGTTCTCATGTGCCGCTACTTTGATGAGTTGGTTTCCTTCAAAGAGGCGCTATGATTGAAGCCTTATTGCATCAAAGCGCACCTAAAGTTTAGTTTACTTAGGAATAATTTTAATAAGGGTTGAAAAGCCGGGCATTGTGCCAACATTTTCAGGGCCAGGCTGGGTTGAGAGGAGGGCTCAGATGTAAAAAGGAAGGGAGCCGACACAGATCTACGTACACAAGTGGAAGACGAGCGATTTAGCGATCATTAAGTTTCTGCGGTGTTTGGAGAAAAGAAATCACGATTGAGGGAATTCATTTCAAAGTTTTTTCAACTCTGCCTGGGGCGACATTTCTCTTAGTTCATTGTAGCAAGAAAGCAAAGAGAGGGTCTACTAAGAAGACCAAGGTAGCTGAGGTTTGGGACTCTGAAGGATCACTGGCTTGCACGTTGTAAGACATCTCTCTTTGTATCCAAAAATCACTGCCTGCATGTTTTCCTGCCCACAGCCTGCCAAAGGCTCTTTGTTTTCATCCACTTTCATATCCAATTGTGAAAATTTTGTGAACAATCATTTGCCTTTTTTGCTTTCTCGGGAGCAGTGCAGGTTAAAGAAATGAACCAAGCTACCTCCGATTATGGGATTTCCCTCTAGGTTCTAACCAGTGATGGGATTCAGCCAGTTTGTACCACTTCGGGAGAACCAGTTGTTAACTTTCTGAGCAGTTTGGTGAACTGGCTGTTGGAAGAAATTATTAGGGCAGAGAACCAGTTGTTAAATTACTTGAATCTCACCACTGGTTCTAACGTTACTTTCTCTCCCTTCTTTGTTTTGTTTTTTGCTTCTAGGGTCTTCAGATGGGAACTTCGGAACTGGAGGAGATGGGTGCCAAATTCTGCCTTGGACTTCTGATCCTTCAGCTTAAATCCCTGCCGTGCAGCAAGAAGGTGATGAGCCAGGCAGAGACTCTATTGGACCTGGAAGAGGAAATTGCTGATCTCCAGTCTCAAAGGTCAGGCCAGTAACAATTTATCTGGAACCAAATTAGCGGTTGGCTTTCGAGGTAGCAGAAAATGGGACCTTTGTGCACTATTCTTACATGCTATGTGTCTGTGTGTCTGTGGTTTGGGTATGTGTGTGTGTGTTGATGTTTTCTCGGCTTTATGTAATCTGACATAGAAATTAATGTCAGCTGCTAAAAGGATCTTTCTAATTCCACAGACTATAAAGAGTTGGCTGGGTTTACATTTTAGCTACTAGGGGATATCTTGTGCAAACAGAAAGATAAGGATGGAAATGCAAAAGTAGCACTGAGAAGTCTGATTTTTTTGGGGGGGGGGGGAAGTTCTTTATTCTATTTTGGGGTCCCTAATAATAATACATTTGGATGAAGAGGTATGTCAGTTTGTGTATTTTTGGCCAGCCATAGAAGCGTGAGAGGACAGGTCCACTGCTTTGTATATACCATCGTTCTCCTTTTGTGATTTGACTTTCTTGATTGGGTTGTGAAGGATTCTCTTGATCAGGTTATCTCATTTCTGTATTGCTTTGATGTTTACTAGGATGTCGGTTTCTGTGCCCTCCAATAGTTCTTTTTGGCTTTTTGTATGTTTTGGGTTCTGTCCAGGAGAATTATGGTTCATCCTTTGCCTTCAGGGAGGATGGTGATGGTTTGGTCTTCTTTAGGTTTTGGGGGGATGTTCCTCTTTGAATTGCTTCTGATTTGGTTTTCTTCTGATCTTCCGGGTTGTCTGCCTTACAATTCCATGGGTCTCTGTGGCAAATCCTTATGGTTTTAAATTCTGTTTCTACTGCTGCAAAAAATTCTAACTGACTAGTATAATCTGTGCTATAGTTGAGCTCTTTCGGGAGCATATTGTGTTCTAACAATGGAGAGTGGACAGCTGGACATGTTGGCCATCCATTTGACTTCAGGAACCTATTTTCTTCTGGAGTTTTGCTTGAACAGTTTGATTAGGAGTTTTGTTTTCCTTTTTTCAGCTTGTTTTAGAAATGTAGTTTTGATGGTAGTTGTCTGCATTTCTGTGTGTTATAGGGTCATGGTTTATCTATGGTGTGTGTGCCGGTATTTAGCCGGAGATGAGCATCCATGATCATTAGCCATATCATTTTTGGCTGCTTTGTTGAGCTATTTTCCATCCAGCTGTGCAAGTTATTGGAGGTTTGTATCTGATTATGAAAATTGCTTTGCTGTTACATTTCAAACCAGCGGTAAGTGGCGTATCAGAAAAATAACAACCGTAACCACCACCACAAGCAATAGCAAAAGTACATTTGAACAAAAAATCAACAAAAATAACCATAGTAATGTATTAGTACAATAACAGACATGTTTACCTAATGATTAATGGGAAAGATATAGGAAAAGAGAATTAAAATTTATTCATATAATTACATAGTATAGTATAGTATAGTATAGTATAGTATAGTATAGTATAGTATAGTATAGTATAGTATAGTATAGTATAGTATAGTACAGTTACAGTGTAGTTCAGTGCAGTACTGTACTGTACTGTACTGTACTATACTGTATTGTATTGTATTGTATTGTATTGTATTGTATTGTATTGTATTGTATTGTATTGTATTCAATGGTGGTATTCAGCTGGTTCTATTCAGTTCGGGCGAATCTGTAGCAGCGGCTGCGGGAGGCTCCACCCACCCACCCGGAAGTCATCATATCCCATTTTTGACGCTCTGTGCATGCATGGAAAGCTCTGCGCATGTGCGGAGATGGCACACTCACATTTGCGAACCGGTAGCGAAGGTAAATGAATACCACCCCTGATTGTATTGTATTGTATTGTATTGTATTGTATTGTATTGTATTGTATTGTATTGTATTGTATTGTATTGTATTGTATTGCATGTAAGAGAACATGATTAGCAATTTCAAAATGATAATGAAGAACTGAAATCAGCTTTCATCTAAATCTCATGATGTGCCAGTTCAGCATCCTTAAGGCTAAACCTAAACCTTGTTTTTCTAACCAGGCTTGCCAAAATCTAATAAGCAAGGTTGTTGATCCCATTCCCTGTTTTCTGACACTGGCCACAATGTGTGCAGATCTCAGTCCATTGTTCCCAGCAGACTCAACTTGTTTTACTTGAGAGGAAAGAATGACCATCTGTATTTAACAGAACCAGGCATTCAAATTGATCAGAGCAGGAAGCAACCTTAAGTCTGAGGTTCTTGTAAGAACTGAGTTGCATCACCAAATCAGCTATCACCTGTTGATGGAGACTGTTTTCTTGTTGGGCATGATTACTCTTATTATAATTCCTAATCATTGCAATCTAACCACAAAGATGTGCCTCATGTGAACTCTTCCTTGCTATATCCTTTGCCCATCAGTCCAAGTGTGGTTGAGAGACTCAAGTCTTTACTAGGTTTAAAACCTCCAGGTTAGTAGTTTGCAATAGACCAGTAGGAACAGATGACAGTCCTGTATTATAAATCCAAACAGGAGTATGGTGACTAACAAATAAGCAGTTATCTTAAATCCTCCACAAAAAGTGGAGAAAGGTAGAGCATCAAGAGGCATGGTGGCACAGTGGTTAGAATATGGTATTGCAGGCTAATTCTGCCCACTGCCAGCAGTTCGATCCTGACCAGCTCAAGGTTGACTCAGCCTTCCAACCTTCCAAAGTCAGTAAAATGAGGACCCAGATTTTTTTGGGGAAAGTGTTTTGTAAATCACTTAGAGAGGGCTGTAAAACAGTGCGAAGTGGTATATATTGGATGCGGTTGTTGTTGAAATAATTCTTCTCCCATGTTTTTCCTCCAACACAAGACTGCATTGGCTCTTCCTTCTTCACATCAAAACTGTTCCATAATTTATGATGGGCTCTTAGTCTTGCTCTTCAGGGATGCTTTAGCAGTCATTAGCACCACCTGTTCTTGATGCTGGAGATCATATTTACTGTTTTGCTTATTGTGTTTAATGTTTCTAGCAGGTGGAAGGATGGATGGATGGATGGATGGATGGAAGGAAGGAAGGAAGGAAGGAAGGAAGGAAGGAAGGAAGGAAGGAAGGAAGGAAGGAAG
The DNA here is from genome assembly GCA_030761175.1 of Masticophis lateralis. Classification (NCBI taxonomy): domain Eukaryota; kingdom Metazoa; phylum Chordata; class Lepidosauria; order Squamata; family Colubridae; genus Masticophis; species Masticophis lateralis. The sequence continues at coordinate 13,733,417 of JAUDYJ010000012.1, read as the reverse complement.
GAAGGAAGGAAGGAAACTAGAAGTAAAATAGAGACATTTCTTTAGCTTTCTTATGCTGACTACTACAGATGAATGTAAAAATGATACATTTATGTGAGTTTCAAATCCGTAGCTAGCCTGACAAGTGATTGATATCATTAAAGAGAATTATTAGGATTTGGCTAGATGGGTGCATATCACACATAAATCAGGATTCCAGCTTTAGAATTTGGAGCTGCTAAAGGCTTTGAACAAAATAACTTGGAGGAAAGAAGGCAAACTTCAGACCCGCTGGAAAGCTAACAAATAAAAACATGTGTCAGATTAACAGAAGAGGGCCAAAGTTTCAGAACCTAAGTTTCCTGAAGAAGTTCAGAATTAAGTCTGTCTGTACTTGAAAAAGAATTGCACTGTCTATGCTGTTTGTTACCCATCTATATTTCTTATGTTATAGTCCTTAGTTGAAATTCTTTGTCATTCTGGCAACTCCTGCCTCCTTCCGTATTAATAGACAGATCAACTGGAGAAAATATCTTTCAGAACTGAGTCAGTATGCTAATGTTTCCATAGTGCTTTTCTTTTTATTATTAAGGTTTTGCAAAATGTCTTTTGAAAAGTTGGCAGCTGGCAGTCTGTGGGCCAAATCTGTCATTTCTCAGTGTGATTAATGTTAGATTACTTTTATAGTCTGCGAGATAACTTTCTAGTCAACAAGATTGGGATTATTTAAATTAGTGTCTTCCATTTTGTTACTAACAGCAATATTGCCTCTTTTTAAAAACTCTCTATGTGTATTGCACACCTTCTGATCAGTGCCTACTACAGTGGTGAAATCCAATTTATTTTACTACCGATTCTGTGGGCGTGGTGTTGCTTGGTGGGCAGGGGAAGGATACTGCAAAGTCTCCATTCCCATCCCACTCCAGGGGAAGGATACTACAAAATCCCCATTCCCTCTCCACTCCAGGGGAAGGATACTGCAAAATCCCCACTCCCTCCTCACTCCAGGGGAAGGATACTGCAAAATCCCCATTCCCCCGACTCCAGAAGGATACTGCAAAATCCCCATTCTCTCCCCACTCCAGGGGAAGGATATTGCAAAATCTCCATTCCCACCCCACTCTGGGGCCAGTCAGAGGTGGTATTTGCCGGTTCTCTGAACTACTCAAAATTTCCGCTACCCATTTTCCAGAACCTGTCAGAACCTGCTGGATTTCACTTCTGACCTGGGGTCACATGATCATCTTTTGCTACTTAATGGGGGAAGTCAGAGTCCCTTGACACCCATGTCATTAACTTAACAACTGCAGTGATTCCCTCGAGAAAAAGAAAGGAAGAAAGAAAGGAAGGAAGGAAGGAAGGAGAGGGGGGGAATAGGGAAAGATCAAAAGCAGGACGGAACAAATGGGAAGAGAGTTGAATCTACCATGGCTCAAAGATACACATCAAATAGAATGGGACAATGCCTGGCAAAGGAATTCTACTTCTAAATCCATGTATTTTAATTGTGGAAAGAGACAAAGGTTCAGTGGTTTAAAGGTGCCAGAGAAGGACTGTGCTCCGGCAGTTCGAGTCCTAGTACTGTATGAAGCTCCCATCACTTGTCTCAATGTCTGCCCATCTAGCAGTTTGAAAGTATGCAAATGCAAGTAGATAAATAGGTACCACTTTGGTGGGAACCAAACAATGCTTCAAGCAGCAGTACAAATTCAATCGGTGCTGGACCTGCCTGAAAGCAATGCCTGAATGTAAGGTGACATTGGTGGTGGGAAAAAGCCCCAAATGCCGTCAAGTCTTCTGAGTACGGAGCTAGATCGCCCCCCGTGGTGCACTCTGGATAGCGCATGGGCGTGTACTGAACAGATCAGCAATCGTCAGCAGCCAAAAAACTACTTCGTATTAACACTGTAGTCTCCTGGCTCATGCACCACCACCATACGCTAAGTAATAAGTAATAACCCATGGAAGAAACAATGAGGACTCTGTGGAGGAAGCTAAATTGTAGATAGGTAGACACCTACCTAAGCCTCCAAGGCCTTCTCTCTTTCTAGGTTCAGCCATTGCTGGCCTATAAGAAAAAGAAAAAAGGGGGGACGCTAAGTTGATAAGAAGGGCTTTTGTTTCCAGGGGGTCTCCACTTAGAATGATTTATTCTCTCCCGTGCCACTAATCCACCTTAAAATCCATTTGAGCCAACTTGAGCCCAATACATAAGCATCATCCTGGAAACAAATAGCATATTATTCCCTGCAGTGCATAGAAAAGATTTTCAAGTCTACATTCACTGGAAGAACAACAGGGGAGCAACAAAAGAGGAGGGGGTATATTAGACAGCCAAGCTGAGAAAGTAGGGAGGTGGGGGAAGTAGAGAGACATACTTAAAAAGGGGTTTTGTTTCACTCTGGATTCTGCTGAAAAGAGGAAATGGTCCCAATTACCATCTCCTTGCTGGTGATGACAAATGCGAAAGAATGCAGAGAGCTTTGAGTAGGATCTAATAGCGTTTCTGGCAAATGAGGCATGAAGATTATTGTCAAAAAATATATAATAAGATGCCCAATGTGGTTGCTGGCATTTTATCTTCCCAGGTCAGACAACTCCTAAATTTTAAGGAGATTGGGGGTTGTGGACTGTGAGGACAGGTTTTTTTTTTAAATTAGATTTATATCCCGCCCTTCTCTGGAGACTCAGGGCGGCTTACAATGCGTTAAGCAATAGCCTTCATACTTTTATATATTTTATACAAAGTCAGTTTATTGCCCTCACAAACTGGGTCCTCAATTTACCTACCTTAGAAAGGATGGAAGGCTGAGTCAACCTTGAGCCTCGAACCTTGCAATAATTGCAGACAGCTGAATTTTCAGTTCATGAAGGCAACATCAGATGACCTGATAAGACTTCAGGAGAAGAGGTAATGGTCCAAGCAAAATGGCAGAAGACAACTTTCTGAGTGCTGAAGCTACCAAAGAAGTAAGGCTAGGATTCTGGACATCAATGCAGGAACTGGGTGTATCTAGTATGATGAAAAGAAGGACTAGGGGAGACATGATAGCAGTCTTCCAATATCTCAGGGGCTGCCCCAAAGAAGAGGGAGTCAAGCGATTCTCCAAAGCATCTGAAGGCAGGACAAGAAGCAATGGGTGGAAACTAATCAAGGAGAGAAGCAACCTAGAACTAAGGAGAAATTTCCTGACAGTCAGAACACTTAACCAGTGGAACAACTTGCCTCCAGAAGTTGTAAATGCTCCAACACTGGGAATTTTTAAGAAGATGTTGGACAACCATTTGTCTGAAGTGGTATAGGGTTTCCTGCCTAAGCAGGAGGTTGGACTAGAAGACCTCCAAGGTCCCTTCCAACTCTGTTGTTCTATTCTATTCTATTCTATTCTATTCTATTCTATTCTATTCTATTCTATTCTATTCTATTCTATTCTATTCTATTCTATTCTTAAAAACACATCTCTGACACCTTTGCCTGTCGCTAAAATTGTAAACCTTGCATTAAGAGAGGAGCATTTTGTTTCAGCAATGGACCAGAGCAATCACTGAAGGCATGTGGTCAGAACCAAGGGTCAACAGAGCTTTGGTGGCGCAGCAGACTAAAGTGCTGTTAAGTAGCACCAGCTGCCTGCAATTACTGTGAGTTCAAATCTCACCAGGCTCAAGGTTGACTCAGCTTTCCATCCTTCCGAGGTAGGTAAAATGAGGACCCAGATTGTGGGGGCAATAAGCTGACTTTGTATAAAAAAAGAATACCACTTGGGGGGGGGGGCAAAAGCCCTACTAAGCAGGTATATATAAAAGTATGAAGGCTATTGCTTAACGCATTGTAAGCCACCCTGAGTCTCCGGAGAAGGGCGGCATATATATCGAACCAATAAATAAATAAAAGAGTAACTTCATAGATTCATGGTGCTAGAAGGGGCCTTGGAGGTCTTCCAATGCCACCCCCAGCTCAAGGCAGGAGTCCTTATACCACTGTGGACAAATGAATGTCCAATCTTTATTTTGAAAACCTCCAGCAATGGAGCACCCACAATTCTGGGAGGCAAGTAAGGGGGTGAACAATTCATTTGGCAGGATGCTCTTCTTTAATGTTTGGATATCATATATCTTGAAAGGCTTGGCTCAGGAAAGTGATCCTTGATTGTGTCGCTATATCAATGTCACTAAAACATGCGACAGCATCTTTGAGAGTCACAAAGGAAAAGGATTTGTGGCTGCTTCAGACACGGGTAGGAAATCAGAGATGCAACTGAGTTTGCCCTGCAGACCCTCACAAACAAATGAATACAGCCTGCAGAAGTGTGAAGACCCTGACCTGTGCAACAGATGGCTGAAAGAAGAGGGACCACAAAAATCCAAAATGAGCATTATAGTACAAAAAAGGGCAAGAAAGCAAGATGGTTTCTCTCTATTCTTCCCACTAGTGATCATTTAATTAATTGTGTGCTGGAGGATAAGGAAAAGGTTGTGGGCAGTGAGTTTGTGCATGAATGAGAAGTGAAGGCGTTGGGGTGATAATGCAAATTGTCAGAAGGCATTCAAAACAGACCTTTGTGTTAAAAAAGATTGCTCAATCACGGGGAAGCAAAGTAATCTACTCTTACTTGAGATGAATCCTCAGATTTGATGATCTTGGCAAGCTAGATTAAACATGGAAAAGATTTGAATTTGGGATGTGTTTTCGAACGTTCACATCAGTAGCATATTCATTCCAGGAGGTTCAACGTCAAATTGAGCTGATTTGGTTAGTAAGAAATGAAATGAAAACATTTCATCTCGTTGATATTAGGCAGGGGAAATCAAGAGAACCCGAGGCTTATAAAGAGTACCAATAGCTAATTATATGGAGGAAATATTTGGACAAGATCCATCCCAAGATGGCTGTACGGAGATCTGCCCTATCTCTGAATTAAAAGATGTCACTGTTGAATTAACTAAACTTATCAGGCTATCAGTGGGAATATTTCCATCTTGCAGATGTGGTTATTTTGTACCATGGTGGAACTTCTGTACTTGTTAGTGCAAATTTTTGAACATATAGCGTTAGATGATAGAAGGACAGGGGTGAAATCCAGCAGATTCTGACAGATTCTGGAGAACTGATAGCAGAAATTTTGAGCAGTTTGGAGAAATATCACCTCTGGCTGGTCCCAGAGTGGGGTAGGAATGCCACACCCACCAAGCCATGCCACCAAGCCATGCCCACAGAACCAGTAGTGAAAAAAATTGGATTTCACCACTGCTCCAAGTCATTGCAACCATTATAAATACATGATATTCTGAATTTTGACCACGTGATCATGGGGACGCTGCGATGGTTGTATGAAAACCAAGACAGACAAACCCACTATAGGTTTCTTTCTAGGTGGAACAATGTGATCTACCCAAACTGCATCTGGGGAGCATCTAATTTGGAGTCTTCTAGCATTTAGAATACTTCTAGATCTTAGAATATTTCTCAGCAAAGACATTGCAGGTGGGGAAAATCTGGGTACCAACGTGCACACATACGGAAAGGGTTGCATCAAAAACAAAGGACCATGTTAGGATGTTGGGGTGAGCCATCTTACAAAATGCATGCATTGCAGAAAATTGCACATAAGGCCAATGCCTATTTCTATCTGGGTGTGGAGACTTTAAATGTGCAGACCGAGGTTGAATTTTTGGAATGAATTAATGACTGTATGCATAGAAATGCTGACATAGACAGGATGAGGAGTGATCTTTGCATCTCTATCACAGGCTCTGTTTGCAAGAGTATAATCTAATCTTCCCTTGAATCTCCTCTCATGCTTAATTTGTGGCCCTAAAGAGATGACAAGATGTCCTGTGTTGCTGGCACCATTCAAATGCCAAGAGAGAGAGAGAGAGAGGGAGGGAGGGAGGGAGGGAGAATTTCTCAAAGGTGAATTTGCCTTTCCCACCACCCCCTCCTCACTTCTTCTTTCTCTCCATCTCTTGGCAAACAGTCAGCCTCAATCTACCAGCTCCGTTCAACACATTCTTCACAGCCTCTCTGGCACTAATGAATATGCCCATTATTCAAATGGACACCACTTTGGACCTAATAAGTGGCCCATTCTAATTTATCTCCTTTTCATTAATGTTTTCCTGAGCTATCTGCACTTTCCACTTGTTGCTCCTCTGTCTTATTACCCGACTAAATTTTCATTATTATTATTATTCTGAAATACAGGTGGCCTCAGTGGTGAAATTCAAAATTTTTCCCTACCGGTTCTGTGGGCGTGGCTTGGTGGTCATGTGACTGGGTGGGTGTGGCTTGGTGGTCATATGACTGGGTAGGTGTGGCTTGGTGATCATGTGACCAGGAAGGCCAACTATCACACTTTACCCAAAAAAACCACAAAAGCTACACAACTGACTCACACACAATGCAAAAGCAGCTGGACGTCACACAAAATGCCCCCTGCAAAAAGCAGGAACCTCACAGAGTCACAGAGAGCTCAAAAACAAACAATCACATTTTACACAAAAATACCGGTTTGGGCAATAGGTAGTAAAAAAGTGCTTTAAAAAGTTTTTAAAAAAAGTTTGACCATTGCTCCGCACAGCTGATTGTCACAGCTGATTGTTGGAACCTTTTTTTTTTTACTTTTTTAAAGCATTTTTTACTACCTATTCATCTGAACCAGTAGTAAAAAAAAAATGCTTAAAAAAGTAAAAAAAAAAGTTCAGATGATCAGCTGTGCTGTGCAATGGTAGGAACTTTTTTAAAAAACTTTTTAAAGCATTTTTTTACTACTGGTTCGGGCGAACCAGTAGCATTTTCATTATTGGTTCTGGGAAACCGGTAGCATTTCACCCCTGGGTGGCTTCCTGAGTTGCTTATCCAACATCCAAGCGAGGCTCAAGGGCCAGGCAAGGTTTTCTCCTGGCTATGTCACCAAGATAATTAATTTATCAAATAACATGGAATGCATCTGAGGACAGGGCAGGTGAGTAGGGGGGTTAATTTGGAAACTGAAATGGAAGACATCAAAGCTGGCGATGGGTACCCCCTACCATTGTGTTTCTTGTTAATGCGGTCTGCAAGGTTATTCAAATTATACACCGGCTGCAAATGAACGAGCTTTGCAACTCTTACCGGACTGTGATAGCTGATTGACTTTCTCCCCCCTTCTCCTTTGGGTTTTGAAATAGCAAAGGATTATCAGATGATTATTACATGTTAGGTGGAGACTTACATGCCGGTTCATTTTCCTTTCCAACTATAACTGCCCTGTATTTTATTAACATAATAATTGGGAGCTTTCCAAACAAGCATGTTTTTAGAGGCTTGGTAAAGTGTTTCTTTTCCCCAGCCCTTCTCTTACAAACTATTGATAATGAAGTAAAAAAATGTAAACTTAGTCAAAAGCAAGAATATAGAGTGGATCGTTCACCTCTAAATGAAGGGGGAGGGTATCAGAGTTTCTTGCAAAAATCATATCCAGAAGCACACACAGATAAACTGATTCAGCAGGATTCATTAACTTCTTTATATACATATAATACACAAAGTAAATTTACAATACCAACAGCAGATTCACAGGAAGAGGAGAGATTGCTTTCAATTCCAGCAGCAGAGAAGTTCACACACACACTGATTTCAGTTTCGTTTCTCTGCACAGACTCAGAAGCTGCAGACTAAGTCTGTCTTAGCTCCTAATTGGCTGACTTAGTTGCTATGCCTATACTATACCAACCCTAACATTTCTTTGGAATGCTAGATACCAAAGCTGAAGCTGAAATACTTTGGCCACCTAATGAGAAGGGAGAACTCATTGGAGAAGACCCTGATCTTGGGAAAGATGGAAGGCAAAAGGAGAAGGGGATGGCATAGGATGAGACGGTTAGACAGTTTCATTGACGCAATGAATAGCAATAACACTTTGATTTATATATCGCTACATAGTGCTTTACAGCACTCTCTGAGTGGTTTACAGAGTCAGCCTATTGCCTCCAACAGTCTGAGTCCTCATTTTATCAACCTCAGAAGGAAGTCTGAGTTAACCTTGAGCTATCAGGATCAAACTGTAGCTGTGGGCAGAGTTTGCCTACAATACTGCGTCCTAACCACTCCACCACTATAGCTGCTGAACACGAATTTGGGCAAACTCCAGGAGACAGCAGAAGACAGGGAGGCCTGGTGTCACAAAGAAACATGATGTAGCAACTGAACAACAATACACAAGAATCTCATCTAAGGTCACAGAAAATTATTGCCAGATAAGAATCAAGAGTCTTCAAGGGAGGCAGGTATCAAGGTTCCAACTAATGAACCCAACCAATTCAGCACTCCAAGACTTTCAGCTTTCTTAAAGAACTATTTTATTGAATGCAGGACTTGGGTTTCTTATGGGGGTATAGAAGATTCCAAACTGATGATGCATTTGACCCCACTCTCGGGCTCAGTTTGTTCACCTCCTGAAAAGATTGACACAACTATTTGTATTGCAGCATAAATAGATACCATGTTTCCCTGAAAATAAGACCCTGTCTTATATTTTTTTTGAACCCTGAAATAAGTGCTTGGCTTTATTACCATGTCCTCAAAAGCCCAATTGGGCTTATTATAAGAGCCTGGGTGGTGCAGCAGCTTTAATAGTGCTAAAGTGACACCAGCTGCCTGCAATTACTGCAAGCTCGAATCTCACCAGGCTCAAGGTTGACTCAGCCTTCCATCCTTTCAAGGTAGGTAAAATGAGGACCCAGATTGTGGGGGCAATAACCTGACTTTGTATAAAAAAAAAGAACGCCGCTTAGGGGGGGCCAAAAGCCCTACTAAACAGGTATATACAAAAGTAAAGGCTATTGCTTAACGCATTGTAAGCCGCCCTGTGTCTCCAGAGAAGGGCAGCATATAAATTAATTTTTTTTAAAAAAATTATCAGGGGATGTCTTATTTTGTGGAAAACAGGGTAGTTAAGTTTATAAGGGCTGAGAGAATGAAAAGTACTTTCTCTTCTAAACAAAAAAAAAAAAAAAGTGTTTTCAAAGAAATGGTTTCCAGAAATTTTGCTCGTTGCTTTTGGTATTTCATTGCTTTTGCTGCTCAAGGGGGAAAAAACCAACGCATACCTTTGGAATTAACCGCATCAGCAGATTCCTTGCTCCTTATTTTGATGATTTTTTATTGTCCCTTTCAGGGGACAATAATGCTTTAGAAGGCTTTAGAATTCCAGAAGTGTCTTGTTTTTAGAACAAAGTGTTCGAATGACTTCTCCCTCATTTACTTCTCTAAATGGGTCTGGAGTGGAGATTAATAGGCTAGGAAATGCGTTTTCTGCTCCAGAGCGAATAAAAATAATTCACTGGAACTAAATTAATCATGAAATGGACTCAAAAGTAAAGAAAAGAAGGCCAGTACTGGCCTAATTTATGAGTTACAAACCCACCCACACCCCAATTCAAATGGTGATTTTCCGCAAAGACATGCTTCTCCGGTGCTGTCGACTTTCTAATTTCAAGAATTCCAGTTGCCCGGAATTGGAACTGGATCTAATCAACGGAGAACTGAATCAACACGAAATATAAGAAATTGGAGGGGGATTTTATGTGTCTGGAATGCTCAGTTGGCAGAAATTCCAACAGTCCTAATGTGACAGCCCAGAAGATGCAGGGCAGAAATGACCAAGCATATATGGTAGCTAGAGGACAGAAAATAATTTGTTAGACTCACACAAGTTTCCTAATTATTCACATGTTCTGTATTATATTGAGACGGCATAAGACTTTGGAGTTAGGACCTCCCCAAAATGTTTAAAGCTATAGAATGCAGGGTTATATTGCAAAGTGACCAGGGGTGGGATTTATTCCTTCCTTCCTTCCTTCCTTCCTTCCTTCCTTCCTTCCTTCCTTCCTTCCTTCCTTCCTTCCTTCCTTCCTTCCTTCCTTCCTTCCTTCCTTCTCCCCTCCCCTTCTCCCCTTCCTCCCTCCCTACTGAAGATGTAAACTTAGCAAGGAGTGATCTTTTTTTAAAAAAAATAAAAAAAGCAAGGCCCAAACATAAGAGACATGTGGGGCAGTGGTTAAAGTGCAGTACTGCAGGCTACTTCTGCTGCCTGCCTGCTGCCTGCAGTTTGGCAGTTCAAATCTCACCAGGCTCAAGGTTGACTCAGCCTTCCATCCTTCCAAGGTGTGTAAAATGAGGACAATATTGTTAGGGGCAATAGGGTGACTAGAGAGGGCTGTAAAGCACTGTGAAGCGGTATAGAAGTCTAAATGCTATTGCTATTGCAACTCAGGCTGGTGTGAAGATTAGAAGAATGATTTAGTAGCCTGCTGAAATCAATGGGAATTTTACATTAACTTCAATAGGTTTTCTATCAAACCAGAGAAACAAAGGAGATGAAACTGTAACAGAAGGGTCTTATACTATAAATCATATTAATCTATATATTGTATTATTCACAGTATTATGTTACTCTCAGAAGTGTTGACGTGGGAGTAGAAGTTATGTTGCAAACCTCAGGAAAGTACAAGGAACAGAAATAAGGAACTTGTTAAATGTACTGATGAGCTTAATGACCTATGTTCTATATCATCCCTATAACAAACTTATATTAAGAAACGTATTACCAGAAGTGTGCATGGAAAGTAACAGACGGTTTGCCCATTATATGGAAATAGAGTCAGAAGTGTAACGCCTCTGGCGTGGCTAGAATTACAAAATGTATAAAAGATACACCTTGGGCGTAGCCCAGGGTTCGGAATCTGACATGTGAATGCTCCGAACCTTTGCTAGCAAATAAACCTGTGTTCTCCAACTTTTGTGGTCTTGTCTCCTGCTTTTTTCTGAAGCGGGTTTTCCCGCAACATTTCGATGGTAAATCCAAAACATGGAGACTTCCATTCCGATTCCCTTTCTACCGCCTCCATTTCATCTTTCAAGATATGCGGTTTTTTCCCCCCCTTTCTGCTTTCTCTGCTCATCGTGCTTTTGCATCTAATCATATTTTGTATCTTTCTCGGGGTGAAGCAAGCTCTGAAGCCCCAAGTGCAATTTAAAGAATGGTGTCTACAGTGCTTAGTAACTCTTCTTTTTTTTTTAAAAAAAACTTGTATGCAAGAGGCGATAACTGGCAAGCAAATCTCATTTTGAAGGCCTTCAGGGAACAGACTGCCATAATCATGTCATTGTATTGGCAGAGGAACGAATAAGCTTGGTACAGGGGGTACATTAGGGACATGATTCATGCACATACATCTGCATAACGTAGAAATCTTGTTTCCCTTGGCTGATTCCTCAATGACCTTGAGTTTGGCGATCTGCCAACGTAGACGTGAGCCAAACATCCCCCAAACAGCATTTTTTAATATGTCTTTTCTCCCTCCCCACCCTAGAAGAAGATGCTCTCTTGGCTACCTTCTCTGCAGGGGCTACAGCTATAATATGCATATTCCAGTTAGTCGACCTCCCAGTTTACAAGAAGATGGTAATTAATGAGCTCTCATTCTTTTGCCTTTTTCCTAGCGATGATTTTTTTTTAAAAAACAATGATGAAAGTTTTATTCACCTTTTTGTCCATTGAAAAGATTTGTTCTTCTGACCAGAGTTGTATGGCTGTAGGTCTAATGTCCGTTGAAACTTATCTCCTTTTTTTTCCCCCTGCTGCTCTTGATTAAATGATTTGGGTTTTTTAAATTCAGTGTACAACAGGCCATAGAACAAAACTAACGCCTTTCTGTTTTCTTTCTTTCTTTTTCTTTTTTTGCTAGGGAAAGATTCTTTGTACAGTAATCCCAGTTACATTTTGCAAGCCAATAATTTAATCTGGAAATATGAATTTTGCAAGTTATATTCACGATTAAGTGCATTTCGGTAGGCCCTTTTCCAAAAAGATGTACTTTTTAACACAGTTTTCCATCGGGGAATTGTATTTCAAAAGTCTCCAATGGGTGACTATCAGGGTATAACTGTAGTTCTGTTTGCATGTTGGTTTGAACATGCTTCACCATAGAGCAGGGGTCTCCAACCTTGGCAACTTTACGACTTGTAGACTTCAACTCCTAGAGTTCCTCAGCCAGAGGAATTAAGAGTTGTGGATTTTGAAAAATAGAGGAAAGATAAACAGCCGGTTAGAAATTTAGAGATTCCATCAACGTAGCCTTTGCTTCTAAAGAACATAAAGAAAGGAAAGAGAAAAAAAAGATGGGAGGGGCCATTGATGTCACTGAGTCCAGCTCCTGCTCAGTGCAGAAATCCAAATAAAAAAGCTACTGATTGATGACCATTCAGAATGCATCCAGTGAAGGTAAACCAATCATGTCACAGTCAAATCGCTCTTAGGGTCAGGAAACGTTTCTAACATTTGATTGGAATTGGTTTTCCTTTAACTGAAATCCTGCATGCTGGAACGATAGAGAGCACAAACTGAGCTTGTCTATGTGGCATCCTTTTGTGTCAGAGTTTCTTGCAAAAATCAAATCCAGAAGCACACACAGGTAACTGACTCGGCTGGATTCATTAACTTTTTTATATACATAATAACAGATGAAGTAAATTTTACAGTACCAATAGTAGAATTCTTTCAACGTGATAACAAGTAGAGAGATCAGTTTCCAATTTCATTTCAGCAGACAGACAAGGCTAGTTTTATTTTAGATCTCAGCACAGAGCAGGCAAGCCCAGACTTGTGTAGTTTCTGTTTCAATTCTCTGCACAGACTCAGAAGCTGCAGACTAAGACACGCCTTGGCTCCTGTCTGTCTCTGCTCCCAATTAGTTGACTTAGTTGCTATGCCTATTCATTGGCTGACCTTGTTACCATGTCTCTGCCAGTTCATGAATAATCTGACATTTTGAGTATTTGAAGATTGCTTTTCGGTCCAATTCCCTTACTCTTCTCAAGGTTAACAAAAAACAAACAGTATTAGGTACTTCCAATTCCCTTACTGGACTAGTTTTTAGTCTCCTGATCATCAACAATGAAGGATTATTATGTATTGCATTATGTTCTATTATATGTTCTAGCCAAGAAAGATTCTGTTGCTTTTAAGCTTATAAAAATATAACACTGGAGAAAAACCAGATGGAAAAACATATGTTCTTGGTCCAAGTTTGAGGGGCCATATCCCAGAGCTGTAGGATGTTTAATACCTAGTTACAACAGTGGCCAAAATTGTGGAAACCTTTTTGGGAAAAATGTATTTTTAAGGTTTGACAGCTAATAACACCACTTTTTTGGGGGGGAGTTTTAAGATAATCATATTCCATTGCTGGAATGGCCTGGGAAAAGTCCAGACCTTAACCCAATTGAAAATCTATGGAGCTGACTAAAGAAACTTGTTAGTCAGAAACGACCCAGCAATAAAATTGAGCCTTGGTGGCACAGCGGACTGAAGTGCTGTTAAAGTAACACTTAGCTGCCAACTGCCTGCAATTACTGCGAGTTCTAATCTCACCAGACTCAAGGTTGACTCAGCATTCCATTCTTCCGAGGTAGGTAAAATGAGGATCCGGATTGTGGGGGCAATAAGCTGATTTCGTATAAAAAAGAACACCGCTTAAGGAGGACCAAAGCCCTACTAAGCAGGTATATACAAAAGTATGAAGGCTATTGCTTAATGCCCTGAATCTCTGGAGAAGGGCGGCGTATAAATCGAACAAACAAACAAACAAACAAACAAACAAATAAATAAATAAATAAATAAATAAATCCCAGTTAATGGAAGCAATCATTCAATCTTGGTTTCCTATGATAACAGCTGCAGAACTAAAAGACTTGGTTCACTCCATGGGAAGACGTAAGGCCATAATTCATGCTGAAGGTTACCCAACTAAATATTAACTGATGTGATAATTTTTATCTCAATATTTCCACGTCTTTCACTTTTCTTCTTTATACTATAGCTGCTATTCTAATAGCAAATCCTTCATAAAAGTTATTGCATTACATTCTTCATTAAATTATCTTTCCATTGATATATAATTTTATGGTAGTACTCCCCCCAAAAGTGGTGTTATTAGCTAGTTTTAGAAAATAACTTTCCCCAGAAGGTTTCCACAATTTTGGCCACTACTGTAAACCCCAAATATTCATCTGAGGAATCCTTACTAAGAGTTAACTCCACGGTCCTGCATTGAGATTTCCAAGGTCTTGATAGTGATTTACTCTACTGCCTCCTCTAATTGTAATTAACTTTTTGCTTACTTCTTCAGAAGGCTAGCTTGGAAGACTTTCTGTATATTCTTGTTTTCAAAAATAGAATGTTTATATTTTCAAAGAGAAATGTAGCCGGCTGGTAAGCAATTCTGCAAGGTAGTTGGGTTGAATCAGAATATCTCAAAGTCACTCTGTGAATTTCTTGGTCAAATGGGGATTTGAAACTGGGGGTTCTTGGCCTCAGTCCAATCTCTGGACCAGTGATGGGTTTCCAAATTTTTTACTATTGCTTCTGTGGGTGTGGCTTAGAGGGTGTGGCATGGCTTGGTGGGCATGGCAGAGAAAGGATACTGTAAAATCACAATTTCTTCCCCAATCCAGGGAAGGTTACTGCAAAATCCTCATTTCCTCCTGATCAGCTGGGACTTAGGAGGCAGAGGTTAGATGGGGACGAGGCCAGTTAGAATTTTTACTACCGGTTCTCCGAACTACTCAAAATTTCCACTACCGGTTCTCCAGAACTGGTCAGAACCTGCTGAAACCCACCTCTGCTCAGGACCCATTATTACCACACTGGTTTCATGTAGCATCAGCAAAAAACGAAGGACAGACAAGGAAATAATTGTAAAAGATGAGCCAGATTCTAAAGAAAAAAAGGCAAGCGCTGGTAACAAATTGAGAGGGAATATTTCTTCGTTTTGTTTTTTTTTTAAATCAAAGTGAGAGAGGTGGGGATAAGACTGGCAATGCGACCACCGGAACCTCAATTAGGTTTTGTCAGCTTTCTCTCATTTTCATAAAGAAAGATAATTAAATGTTCAGCAAGAAGCCTAGCCGGCTGGTGAGCAACTCATAAAACTGAAAAAGGTAGGAGATGTTCATTTCCCATCTTTCATCTAGCAGAGACACATTTTGCAAACAGAAGGTTCAATGGGAGACGGATTCGTGGAGGTGGAAGGAAAAAAAAAAAATTAGCAGATTCGCTGGCAGTTTTATAAACATAGCGATGCAATTTAGCTCTCTGAGAGGACAGGCTGCCTACAAAATGGCCAGCACCTAATTTGCTGTTGTCCTGTCCTGTAAGGCCCCTCTGTTGACAGCGCAGGAACTGTTGGCTATAAAAACTGACCAGAGAAGAGACTGAGGGTGGTGGCATTGTGGTGAGAGAGGGAAGGAGGTGCACGTCCTTGTAAAACAGCCTGAAACAGCCTAAAAGTAGATAGAAAGATATAGAGGGGTGGGCTTCAAAAATTTTAGCAAAGGGTTCTCGGCCCCGTTGCTGGGTGGGCGTGGCCATGGTGGGCGTGGCCTAGTCAACTTCCTGCACCATGGTAGGGGGGCGTTTTTGCCCTCTCCGGGCTCTGGAAGTTTTCCTCAATCCTCCAGGAGGGCGAAAACGGCCTCTCCAGGTTCCAGAGGCCTTTTGGAGGCCAGAAACAAGCCAGTTTCTGACGTTCCCGAACTTCCAGTAGGCCCATTTTTCACCCTCCCAGAGCCTCTGTGCATACCCTGCACTTACCTGCATCCAAAACGGGCCACTTGGGGACTCCTGGAAGGGGTAGGGGGTGACAGGGCCATCCAAGAGTGGGATTTGGGGGTTCTCCAAACTGCACAGAATCTTAGCTGGAGGTTCTCCCGAACCCCTGCAAACCCCCAGCAGCTCCACCCCTGAAGATATACTGTTCTCCAGCAGAAGGACTCATAAGAAGTACAGATATTCTCGACTTATGACCACAAATGGAGCCCAAACTTTGGTTGCTAAAGGAGACACATGTTTTTTGCCCCATTTTATGACCTTTCTTGCCACAGTTGTTCAATGAATCACTGCAGTCATTACGTTAGTCCAATGGTTATTAAGTGAATCTGGCTTTCCCCGTTGACTTAGCTTGTCAGAAGGTCACAAAACGTGGATCATATGATTCTGGGACACTGCAACCATCGTAAATATGAGTCAGTTGCCAAGAGGCTGAATTCTGATCATGTGACCATGGTGGGGGGATGTTGCAATGGTTGTAAGGGTGAAAAAAAAGGTAATGAAGTCACTTTTTTTCAGTGCCGTTGTAACTTTGAATGGTCACTAAATGAACTGTTGTAAGTCAGGAACTACCTGTAGTAGTTGGAGGAGCAGTAGGAGCAGTAGGAGTCCACTGATTTGGAGATATGTGTGTGTGAGTGTGTGTATTTTCTGCCAGAATGAAAAGAAGGAGAAAAGAAAACCCAGAAACTAAGAAAATATATATATACATACATACATACATACACATACACACATACACACACACACACACACACACACACACACACACACACACACACACACACACATATATATATATATATATATATATATATATATATATATATATATATATACACATACACACACACACATACATACATACATACATATACATATATACATATATGTTTTATGTGTGTTTTTCCTTTAAGCCAGGTTTTTCCTACGTAACCAAGATTTTTCTGGAACCACAATTGAGTGAAATCACATTCACTAAAGAAAACCCAGAAAGTAGTGAATGTGATTTCACTCAATTGTGGTTCCAGAAAAATCTTGGTTACGTAGGAAAAACCTGGCTTAAAGGAAAAACACACATAAAACCTACAAAAAGTAAGAATATATAAATATATATATGAACCTGTGACAAACTCTGTTCAGGTTAGTGGGACTTTTGCCTTTGAAATCATTGGGTTTTAAACTGTGCCTTTCATCCACATAAAAGAAAATTAGAAGAATCCACCTCTTTATTCAGAGAAACCCCAGGTACTGTACCTCTGGAAAGCTCATAGACCTGGTGAGGAGAATCTAATATCAGTCCTGGCAGCTTATACATTTTCCAGAATTTCAATCTTACACTCAGGAACTTGATAATAGTAGAAACATCAAGAATCTGCAGGTTGGAAAAAAATGTTCTTTGTGCAGAGAATTTCTGCCTGTTACAAGAACACAGAAACCAAGACCTAAGAAGAATAAATGAATGCAACTCCAGAGTTTAAGTCTTCAGCTGTTTCTTTCTGCTCTTTGGTGGTCTCTCAAGTATGTTGGCTTTTTTTCCAATTTTGGCATTGAAATACAATGTTGAGACATGGTTCTGTCCAACTTAAGCCACTCTTTTTTGCATCTCACAAACTTTAGTCCTTATAAGGAAGGCATTAACAGATTAACAGAGCCGGAAGGGATCTTGTAGGGTCTCCCAAGCAGACCCTACACCATTTCTGACAGATGACAGTCCAGTCTCTTCTTGGGGCTTCTTCGCTTGTTTGCGTGGCCCGGTTGGTAATTTCTTTTCTTTCTTTCTTTTTTTTTTTTACAAAGCGGGTATCCTTTGTATTTTGAGTATCTTGGATTCAATCCTTAGCTCTTCACATTATTGGAATCAGTAATTAAATGTTGGAGAAGATCTCTGGCTGGTTGTAGAGAGCTGGTATGGAGCTACAAATGAGATGGTAATAGTCATAAATTTTTCTCGTAGTCTGCATCCAGAGTGTACTTGACGATGCAGTGCTGTCAAAAGGCTTACTGGCAACTCGGTCTCATGTCCATTATTGGCACTCTTCTGTGTCTTGACTTTGTATTTGGATTCCCTCTTTTCAAAACAAAGAAAAGAAACATATTTCATAAATCTCCCTGTTTCTGTTGCATTGTCCTTTTAAGGAGGTTAAAAATTGCATCGTTCTTGTATAGAGCTATATATTTTATTAGACGGCTAAACAGTTTAGGAAATTCTGACTATCCTACCAAATGGAAAATCACAAACACGCAATACTTCTTACTGGTATGTCAAATTGTACATTCCTGGCTTTTTGTGGCAGCATTAAATAACGACACTCGAGGTGAGTTTTTGCTTTTTATTTTTTTTTAAAAGGAGTTTCTATTTCTCTCACTGCCAACATTCCTCACTGCTCCGAAAGAAACAGGCCCAGCAAAGCATGATAACAAAATCATTGTCATAAAGTTGCGAATATAAAAAGTGCATTGCTCAAGCCAACCATTTCTGTGTGCCTTTCAAACAGGAAGCTCCTTCAAGATTTGCAGTTGCCTTGTGCTCTGTCCCTATAGATGCCAGGTTTATTGGGAAAAGCCACTATTATTATGCCCAATTCACCATTAGATTAGATTTCCACTGCCAAGCTGTTTCTTTACAAGTCTTCTATGGATCGACACACTGGAAAGGAAATTGCATCACTGGGTATCCGAATGCCATTGAAGAGAAACCTCATCTACAGAAATCAGTTTAGGCATGAAAGACGAGATGCAGCCTAGGTTTAACGTAAATAATTGTGTTAAGGAAGTTTGTTCAGCTTTTAATACGTTTTCACCCAAACATTTAATATTTACCATTTTAAAGAGGGGGAAGTGTGCGTGCATGCATGAATGAAGTTTCTAGTCCTTCTGATCGGAAAAGCTGTGTTTGAAAGCAAGGGATGGGACAATTAACTAAGCAACAGAGGAGTTGTAAATGCAGAATCCTCTTTGTAAGCATTCAGCTTGTCAGGATAGAAAGCAATGTAATTATTACAAGAATAGGCATTCATGAATAATAAGTGAGCGTTTTCATCAGTCATGGGAAAGGGGGGAGAGGAAAAACGCTCTGAAAAAAAGTGAAGCGGTTTTCTTTTCAGCCCCGTCAAAATCCTTGCGTGTACACAGAAGACAAATGCAACAATTTGGATTCACGTCTGGCAGAATACTTAACTCTTCTGGATTTTTTTAACACTTTGAGAAGTACGAAGGAAGGAAGGAAGGAAGGAAGGAAGGAAGGAAGGAAGGAAGGAAGGAAGGAAGGAAGGAAGGAAGAAAGAAAGAAAGAAAGAAAGAAAGAAAGAAAGAAAGAAAGAAAGAAAGAAAGAAAGAAAGAAAGAAAAAAGTTCAAACAAGTTTCCTTGAGCTTCTCTGATCCATCCGGGTAAAGTGGAGGGATATAGATCTTCCTGACATTTTGTTTCTCTAAAGGTTTTAGCCACCTGTGTGACAAAAGGATTGGAACCGCTCAGAATTTAGTGCTGCAGTTAAAGTGATGGTTTGTAGGCTTGTGTGATACCATCCATGTTCGCCCAGCTGGCTCGCTCTGATAAGCCTCTTAAACAACCTCTTCTCTCTTGGAAACTTGATAGAGTTGGCGTCTGATTACTTTACAGAGGGATCCACCTCTGGGAGGTGAATTTTAAAAGAGGGACTAATTATGAAATTCAGGGATGGATCTGTTCAGTTGCAATTCCACGTGTTAAGCCAGTAAACAGGTAGCAAGGGAACTGCATTTCGGTCCCCAAATTTGGAGTACATTTATAATCTCCAGAAAGTAAGGATGTCTATATTGGGATCACTCTGATGTATTCCCGTACCTACTTTGCAGCACAGTTTATTTTCTTGAAAATTTTAAATCAAATATTCAGAGAGAAAAAATGGTCAGAGGGGCCGAGGAAAGTATTCTACTCCTTTTTGTGTAGCTGAAAGTTTTGTTTTTTTTTTAATAGCAAAACGTTCCATCTTTTTTTCTTGCAACTGGTGTGATGGTGTGATATATACAGTTTGGTTCCAAAAAAATAAAATAAAATAAAAATAAAACCTTTCCAAAGTTCCATCTATTAACTGTACTTTTCCTCTCTCTTTCTTTAATTATATATTTAAATTGACCACTTCTTCCTTCAGACTGATGATACTTTGTTATTATTACCCTGTTTCCCCAAAAATAAGACATCCCCTGATAATAAGCCCAATCGGGCTTTTGAGCGCATGGCAATAAGGCCAAGCGCTTATTTCAGGGTTCAAAAAAATATAAGACAGGGTCTTATTTTCAGGGAACACGGTATTATAAATTACTCCCACTTCCAAACTTTTATCCTCACCAGTGGGTTACTGGATGGTCATCTGGTTGATAGACTTGTCAAAAATCTATGACTCTATCCGAATAGGGATAAGCAAACTATGCTTGCCAGATGTTGCAAATGGTACATTTCACCAATATAAGCTAGGCTACACAATAATCAGAGGACAATGAAAATTTCAGACTCACAGCAAAAAGTACTTCAATTATGCATCCTTACCTTTGTGCTTTCTATAGAATAACTAATAACTCAGACTTTCCCTCAAATAAAAAGGAGGGGAAAATTTCTACCAGTGTACACATGAGATCATAACCTATAATTACATGCTTAAAGGTTCTCTAGGAATGCATCAAACTAATGAGAAACTAATAACAAGATAAATCTGCTTTAGGATTCGGCATTTATCCAGAGAACAATACACAGTTGTTCTCTCTTAAGTTACCATTGCCAGTATCCAGATGGATAATCTTTAATTTTTCAAGAATACAAAGAGCACTTTAGGGAAGCTGAAACTCTCAACAAGAGAGTCATGAAAAATAAATACACAAAAATTCAGAAAATGATTATATAGAACCTCCACCAAAGTCAAATACTTCGGGGAAATACTTGTATTTTTAATGTTAAGTCTGTACCAAATGCGCTCCATATTAGATTTTTCAAAGTGAAACTTTGTTAATTTAGTGGAATTGAATTATCTTTCAACAAATAGCAATAGCAAGAAAGGCCTTGCATTTTAATAGAGGCCTAACCATTCTAACATTTGGGGGGGGGGGGCTAATGACACTAATTAAAACGTATTTACCTTTTTTGCTGGATGATACATTATTCAAATTTTGCAATACATTTTGTTGAAAAAATGTGCCTCAGAATTGAGGCACATTGAATATAAATTGAAGTTTAAAAGTTGTCTGAAGAAGTCTGTGAAAAGCATCTACAAAAATACATTAGGCCTCTGCAAGATGATTCAGAATTCTTTCCCAGAACAAAATTGTACTGGGGAGGCACTGTAATGCCTTTTCATTGAATCACAAAAGCAACATGGTTTGGTTTGATCAAGTTTCTCCCTGTCTTCTCCCTACCATTAACTAAAAGCCAAGTCTGCTCTTAAATTTTAGTGAATGGCATATTACCAAAGGTAGAGAGAGATGTTCTTCACTCTAGCTCACCAAACTTTGGAGCAAGCTGTGTTAGAGGTTCAACCAATCAATCAATTCATTACAATCATAGACCAGAGACTAGAACAAATAAAAACACTCAGTAAATATACAATTAAAATTTATAAAATAAAATAATAAATAACAGATAAAATCTATTATAAAATCCACTCTGTCAATTATACACGGTCTAACTGTTGATATAATTTACTTTGACTTCAGTAAAGCATTTGACAAAGTAGACCATAACCTACTACTAGATAAAGTAGAAAAATGTGGGTTAGACAGCATCACCACCAGATGGATTTGTAACTGGCTAACCAACTGCACTCAACATGTAGTCCTCAATGGAACTGCATCTACACGGAGGGAAGTATGCAGTGGAGTACCTCAGGGCTCTGTTTTAGGCCCAGTGCTCTTCAACATCTTCATCAATGACTTCATAGGAAACTCATCAAATTTGCAGATGACACCAAGCTGGCAGGAATAGCCAACACTCCAGAAGATAGGCTCAAGATACAGAAGGATCTTGACAGACTTGAACATTGGGTGCTATCTAACAAAATGAAATTCAACAGTGAAAAAACAAGGTTCTATATTTAGGGAACAAAAACAAAATGCACAGGTACCATATGTGGTACCTTGCTCAATAGTAGTAACTATGAGAGGGATCTTGGAGTCCTAGTGGACAACCATTTAGATATGAACCAGCAGTGTGCAGCAGCTGCCAAAAAAGCCAACACAGTTCTGGGCTGCATAAACAGAGGGATAGAATCAAGATCATGTGAAGTTTTAATACCACTTTATAATACCTCGGTAAGGCCACACTTGGAATATTGCATTCAGTTTTGGTCGCCACCATGTAAAAAAGATGTTGAGACTCTGGAAAGAGTGCAGAGGAGAGCAACAAAGATGATTAGGGGTCTGGAGGCTAAAACATATGAAGAACGGTTGCAGGAACTGAGTATGTCTGGTTTAATGAAGAGAAGGGGAGACATGATAGCAGTCTTCCAATATCTCAGGGGTCGCCACAAAGAAGAGGGAGTCAAATTATTCTTCAGCGCACCTGAGGGTAGAACAAGAAGCAATGGGTGGAAACTAATCAAAGAGAGAAGCAAGTAAAACCAGCAGAAGGCTCCACCCGCCCACCACAATGTCATCACGGGTGATCTGTGCATACACAGAAGCGTGTGCATGAGCAAAATGAGCACGTTTGCGCACTCTTGTTGCAAACCAGTAGTAAGGGTAAGTAGAGCCCACCCCTGTAAGGTACCCTAAACTAAGCAAAACAGCATGATTACTTCACTATTTAAAACAAGAGCTCTAAATTGCATGTGGTAATGAAAATAATATAGATTAGCCAAATCCATTAGGAAAAAATGCTTGCAAAATGGGTGTATGGGGACAGTTCTAGAAAGAAATGTGCATGAAAATACACAAAAATACAACTTTTTCGCCTCCACCCCTTCTAGCCCATACTTAAATTCCTGAAAACAGGCCAAATAGAACCTACAGTAGTGGCCAAAATTGTGGAAACCTTTTGGGAAAAGAGTATTTTCTAAAACTAGTTAATAACACCACTTTATTTTTGGAGTAGTACCATAAAATTATATAATCAATGGAAGATAATTTAATCAAGAATGTAATGCAAAAAACTTTTATGAAGAATTTGCTATTACTTTATTACAGCATAAAGAAGAAAAGTGAAACACGTAGAAAAATTGAGATATACAAAAATGATCACCCTAGAAAAAACGAGATATACAAAAATGATCCCCATGTCAATTAATACTTAGTTAGGTAACCTTTAGCATGAATTACGGCCTTACAACGTCTTCCCATGGAGTGAACCAAGTCTTTTAGTTCTGCAGCTGTTCTAATGTGAAACCAAGATTGAACAATTGCTTCTATTAACTGGGTTTTATTGCTGGGTCGCTTCTGACTAATAAGTTTCTTTAGTCGGCTCCATAGATTTTCAATTGGGTGAAGGTCTGGGCTATTCTCAGGCCATTCCAGCAGTGGAACAGGATTGTCTTGAAACTCCAAAAAACAAAAGTGGTGTTATTAGCCATCAAACCTTAAAAATACACTTTTCCCAAAAGGTTTCCATAATTTTGGCCACTACTGTAAGATAATTTGAAATTGAGTCCATTTGGTCTAGTGGTTAAGGCACCTGGCTAGAACCCAGAAAACTTTGAGTTCAAGTCCCACCTTAGACATGAAAGCTGGCGGATGACTTCGGGCCAATCAGCAGGAGACTGTGAGTTCTAGTCCTACCTTATGCATGCAAGCTAGCTGAGTGACTTTGGGTCAGTCAATCTGTCTCAGCCAAATCCATCTCACAAGTTTGTTGTTGTTTGCTGCCTTGAAGTTATCTATAAAAATAATAAAGGTAAGATAAAAAAAAATCTTAACCAATAGGTCTACCTGCCAGGTTAATATTGGCTAAGCAATACTTTTTCTGATCTAGTTTCTACTGTTTGCATTTGCAAATTTTAGCCTGTATTAATTGCATGGAAAATCTCATTCAAAGAGAAATCAGGCAGGAAATGCAATAATTTACATGGGCAGCTGATTTTTTCCACAGGACAAAACCTGCTACATAATTAAACAAATTAGCTGCCTGCTAATATTCAGCCAAGCATAGTTTAAATGAATAAAAGTACAAACCTACCTACAACTCTTCAGAAGCATACCATTGTGTCTTACTCTCAAGTAAAGTACTAATAGGATTGCAGCCAAAGTTACTGCTGGCTGTTTTTGTGGGGGGTTTTTTGGTCCAGGTATGCTGATGTAAAAAAATACTATAAGTGAAGACTATTTTTCACTGCCAACAAATGCTTTGCAAATCAGATCAATAAATCAATCTGTGATAAGTTGTATAATTAAAGCCCTGAGTGGCAATCCATAATTCATTGCTTGGGATCCATTCTGTTCCATGGATAGTAAATTCAGGTCAGGATGTAGAGAATTCAAGCATCTTACAAAGATGTTTAAATTGTAACTCTTCATGCTCCATAGGAAATTACTTTTTTAATGTGTAGAAAGATTTTTTTTTAAAAAAAGGTAAAGGTTTTTTTACCCAGCCATGTCTGACTCTAGGGGGCAATGCTCATTGCTGTTTCCTAGCCAACGGAGCCAGCATTGTCTGAAGATGCTTCCATGGTCATATGGCTGGCATGACCCTATTCTGAGGCGCATGGAATGCTGTTCCTTTCCCACCAAAGTGGTATCTATTTATCTACTTGCATTTGCATGCTTTTGAACTGCTAGGTTGGCAGGAGCTGGGGCAAGAACGGGAGCTCAACCAGTCACATGGTGCTTGGGTCTCAAACTGCTGGCCTTCGAGTCGACAAAGCACTTTAATCACTAGGCTACCACGCCCGCTACACAAAGTTGTTAGACAACCACTATTGATAATACTCAGCCACATGGATCAGTAATTGGATTTAGCATATGCATTTTCTTATATTGTGCCATTGGGCCAGTCTTTAAACTCACCACATCACAAGGGGCTTGGTTATTGAACTGCTGAAGTCTGGTTGACAGCCCAGAAAGCCAGAGTCAAAAGCATTGGCATTGGGAAAGGATGACTACCTACGGTCTGGCAGAAGCCTAGTGTTGACTACTTGGTAATCTGATCCCATCAGAGAATTTTCCCAGAAAAAAACTGGATTGAACGTAAAATAGGACTCCCTTTCACAATAGCAATAGCACTTAGACTTATATACTGCTTTACAGTGCTTTACAGCCCTCTCTAAGTGGTTTACAGAGTCAGCCTATTGCCCTCAACAATCTGGGTCTTCATTTTACTGCCCTCGGAAGGATGGAAGGCTGAGTCAACCTTGAGTCTGGTGACATTTGAACTGCCAAATTGCAGGCAGCCAGAAGTCAACAAAAGTAACCTGCAGTACTGCACTCTAACCACTGCACCACGATGCCTTTAGGAAGCTCTGTCAGAGTTTCTTGCAAAATTAAAATCCAGAAGCACACACAGATAACTGAATCAGCTGGATTCATTAACTTCTTTATATTCATAATAACACATAAAGTGTTTACAATACCAATAGTTGATTCTTCAGCTCAGATCAGCAGACATGTTCATGCACAGAGAGTACAGTAGAGAGCTTAACACACACTGGTTTCAGTTTCTCTTTCTCTGTACAGAATCAGAAGCTGCAGACTAAGACATGCCCTGGTTCCAATCTGTCTCAGCTCCCAATTGGCTGACTTAGTTGCTAAGCCTATTCATTGGCTGACCTTGTTAGCATGCCTCTTTCTCTGTACAGAATCAGAGGCTGTAGACTAAGACACGCCCTGGCTCCAATCTGTCTCAGCTCCCAATTGGCTGACTTAGTTGCTATGCCTATTCATTGGCTGACCTTGTTACCATGCCTTCCCAGTCATGAATATTCTGACAAGCTCTTTTCTCAAGAGTCTCCAAGTTCAATAATTGGAGAATTGTGCCTGTGATCACTTTGTTTGTCTTGACATTCAGATGCTTAGGGGTGCATGCACGCTCTCTTCATCTTCGCACAATCTTGCCCGTAAACGAAGATTCATAGCTGTACCTATGTTTGCATTACTTAAAATAAGGATGCTATCCTTAGCAAATATTATTCCACTGAGTGGTTTGTCTAATGGATGAAGTGAGAGCAATGCCTAAAACCCCAATCCCATTTAGACTGAAAAATGTGGCTTGACTTTTGAACAAGTGCTACTTTTAGCCTTAACCATTGCCACCAAAGTTATAAAATAATCAATGAGAAGGAAGATTAAGATATCAATGCTTTATTTCAGGATGGACTCAACATGCAGTTCATCTGGTCTAATGACCAATTCCATTTTCCAATTGCTTTAATGCTTCTCCAGTTTTGGAAAGGAAGCTCCTGCTAAATAAATAAATAAACAAATAAAAATAAAACAATGCAAGGTGCCAAAATAACACACAGTCCTATTTTTACGGCTCAAATAATTTAGAAATAACAATAGTTTTTACTATTTCTCATTGTGCTCAGGAATGTTGCAACTAATATTAACAACAGCAGAGAGGTACGGGCAGAAATAATTAGAAATGTGTGTTTTGAGAAACGTATTTGCAAATAGACAAAAGTAAATATTTAAAGAATATATCAGAGCTAATGAAAGTTGGAGAGACTGTCCAAGAATGCCAGATGCTAAATACAACCTCAGGCTTTTTTACTGAAAGGAAGAAAAGATGTGAGCTAAACACTTCGACCTTGATTGATTATTTTCCTCATATCTAAACCCAAATAAAGATGTCATTAAGATATTTACATATATATTCCTAGGGCTAAGCCAAATCAAAGGCATGGCAGGAACATTGAAAATTACAGACAACATTGAAATATGTAGGAAATAAATTGGAGCTATGGTTCATACTAGGGCATCTGCTTTGCTTGGTGCCCTAGAACTGGGATGGTGAGCCTATGGCAAGAATGCCAGAAGTGGCACACAGAACCCTCTCTGTGGGCCCACATGCTGTTGCCAGCTTCTCTTCTGGTTTCCGGTGGGCACATGAGTGCCAGCCAGCTGCTCTTTGCAAGTGCTGGAGTGCTGAAAACAGTCCAAAAAACTGGCCTAAAAACCACCCAAAAACTGCCCCAAAACAGCCAAAAAGCAGCCATGCACACCAGCCAGCTGGTCCTTGGGTTTCCAGCGCTCAGGCATGCTTACATGCACACACATGCACACACAAGGGTTCCAGTTTGGGCACTCGGTGCCGAAAAGGTTCGCCATCACTGCCCTAGAAAGCACTTGGAAAGCCCTTGTTCTGAATCCCTTAAAAGCTGCATACTGTCAGAATCAATAACCAGTTGTTAGGCTTAGCATTAAGAAACTTCCCAAAGTACTAGGGATATAGCAATTAATCAGTAAGGGCAAGCATTCTCATTCAGTGGCAGAGCCCCATGTTCTGCACAAATTCTGAGGTGTTCACTGCAGATTCAAGGATTGCTTAGCTAAAAAATGTTTATGTCAGCGCTTCAAGTTGCATTTACTCTAGTGCTGACATAAGAAGGAGAAGCAGAGGCATCTGGAAAGGGACGGTTGACTTTTCACCTACTTATTTTCCCTGGAGAGAATATCCCCTAGGAGATCGGATGGGAGGGGGAAATTCCTTTGAGCTGGAGCAGTAGATTAGGGGTAGAGTGACTTGGAAGATGGCCAATGAGTGCAGAGGAGTGGAGGAAGGAAAGGGAGGGTTTTTGGGTCGGAAGTCAGTGTTGGCTACGATGAGTCAGGGCTAGACTGTCGTGCTTAATAAATGAGAGTTTTTTCATCAAAGACTTTGTTTGAAATGCAATTTATTTGAGACGACCTTGAAGCTTGAGAGTTTATTTATTTCATTCAGAACATGGTAACCGTATCAGGCACCAAGTGCCAAAAAGGGAGCACTTCACGTGCATGTTCATCAGGGCCACAACCAGAAAGAGGAGGATTCACGGATTGCTTAGCTAGAAAATGTTTTATTTATTTCATTCAGAACATGGAAGCCATATGCTCAAGCAGGAGACTTTATACCTGTGATGGCAAACCTATGGCACATGTGTCTGAAGTGGCACATGGAGCCATGTCGCCTGGCATGTGCGGTGTCGCCCATTCCTCTTCTGGGTTTCTTGCACTCATGTGCATGCAACAATCAGCTGGCCTTTGTGCATGTGGCAGTGCCAGAAACTACACAGGCTCGGTCTTAGACGAAGCTTCTTGGATGAGAAGCAAAAAATGTCTTCAAGGGCGCCTGAGTGGTGTAGGAGGCTAATGCCTCCTACTAAGGCAGCATTTAACATCCAGCTGCCTGCAATTACTGCGAGTTCAATTCTCACCAGGCTCAAGGTCAACTCAGCCTTCCATCCTTTCTAAGGTGGGTAAATTGAAGACCCAGTTTGTGGGGGCAATAAGCTGACTTTGTATAAATATACAAAAGTATGAAGGCTATTGCTTAACGCATTGTAAGCCGCCCTGAGTCTCCGGAGAAGGGCGGCATATAAATTAAATAAAAAAAAAACCCATGAAAGTCCAGTTGCCTCCTGAAAAAGCACCTTTGGGACAAGCTAGGATTGTGTTACTTTTTTTTTTTTGGCTGCTGCCACACACTGCTGGCTCATATTTAAGTGATTATCCAGTAGGACTCCAAGATCCCTCTCATAGTTACTGCTATTGAGCAAGGTAATCTGTACCTGTACATTTGATTTTTCTTGCCTAAGTGTGAAACTTTACTCTTCTCTACATTGAATTTCATTTTGTATGTTTCAAGCTCCCCTATCTTGTTACTGGTGTAGCACTGACAGAAAAATTATTTCCCAAAATCAGAAGTCATAGGAACAAGGAGCAATTACTTAGAGCTCTTTTCAATATAACTCAAAACTTCCTGATGGTAAGATCTCTACAGCTGTGGAACAGTCTACCTGTGGAGATTTTTTACAAAGAGACTGAACAGTCACCTATTTTGGATGGATTAATTGGTTTTCTAGCATGTTTCCAAGGATTTTATTTGATGAACTTTATGGTTTCGTTTAACTCTACAATTCCATTACTCTGTGATCTCCAGAAAAACTGGGGGGAAAAAAACCTGATTCCTGCTTAAAATCCAGAAGAGATACTTTCTATAAAGTCAACACTCAGATTTATTACAGTCTTTGACCAGCCTTTACAGAAAAATAAAGAGAGAGAGAGAGAGAGAGAGAGAGAGAGAGAGAGAGAGAGAGAGAGAGAGAGAGAGAGAGAGAGAGAGAGAGAGAGAGAGAGAGAGAGAGAGATTTTCAGTAATTTTGGGAAAAAATCACTAGGACAATAAAATGGCATATCTAAGGTACGAGAATCTATCCTGATATGATTTGATTTGACAGAATCAATAATATTGGGCTAGATGACTTGATGATTATAGTATCTGGCAATCTGCTGTGATGATACAGCTTTACTCAACTAAATGGCAGGAAATCCGGGTGGAAATGGAATATCCATAGTTACATACGAGAAAGACAATGCTGAACTGAAGATGACCCCCCCCTCTCAAAAAAAAGCTGATTACACTTTACTGCATTCTCAGGAAAAAATAAGATCCCTCCGCCCTCCTCCATTTTAAAGGTAAATTATTTGGGGAGAAACTAATCTTCCTTACAGGCAACTATAACAGGTTTCCCCACAACACATAAATAAATCATGAAATGCATTTCTGTATCAACTAAATTAAGCGCCGGAAATGGAAGGCAAATACTAAAGATGATTCATCAGCTGGTAAGATTCCCAGATGAATCTGGTTGTCCTTAGCTTTAAGCAGAATACTGGGTAAGATTGGTGATTCATCTAATCCAATGAATTGGTACCCAACGTTTTTATGAATGGTCACAATTTGCACATTGAAAAAAATATATAAAAAGAGTTAAAAAAAACCAAACCCTTACTGAATCCAATTGGCCCCAAAGCTCTTGCAATGTTCCTCAAAGCTGAAAAGTCTGGATCCTTGTGTGGATAAGAATATCCCCTGACTGGTACTTAGTGGATATATGGTTTCTTAAGTTGATTATGGGAATCTTGCCTGGAGAGGTTGATAAGACTGCTTTAGTCACCAAATTCAATTTGATGCTAAGTAATAGCTGGGCACTCAGATAGTTTTGTTCAACTAATAAGCCAAAGCATCTGGATAATTAACTTACCTAACCTTTTATTCTGTGGACAAATGCAGGAGAAAACAATAATAGCAATAATGTACATTTCTTTAGCTTATTGCATCCTTGATGAATCCGGAAAGTTTTATTCACTGGAACAGAAAAAACGGAACAAGGTGCATTGTTCCTTGCTGGAAGACAGTGTTGTTGGGATGGAACAAGCTAGTCATTCCACACCACCAGTGGTGGGATTCAGCCAGTTCGCACCTATTCAGGAGAACTGGTTGTTAACTTTCTAAGCAGTTCAGAGAACCGGTTGTTGGAAGAAACCTCATTTTGTTTTTTTCCACTTTACAGGGCTAATCCTGTAAGGAAGGCAGGAAGGGAACATTCTGGTGGTCTTTCTAACCTAATCTTTATTGCCCTCTTACAGAAACTGCCTCTCGGGTTAACCCTTATTACATTGTAACAGCTAAGGCGAAGCACCCATCAATGTGAGTGATGTTGAGTTGGCCATGCCCACATGGTCACATGACCACCGAGCCACACCTACCCAGCTGGTCATTAGGGCAAAGAACCAGTTGTTAAATTATTTGAATCCCGCCACTGCATACCACTCATAATGATAAGAGCTCCTCTCTCCCTCTTGAGGGAGGCAGAGCTGAACAAATTACACTAGTTTGTTGTAACACTGAAATCAGTATTTAGACTCCTTCAGAAGTTCACTGTGGATCAGACAGAAAGTATCAGCAGAAGTTCAATACCCCATTTCTCTCAAAGCCCAAATAAATGTCACAGAACTCTAGAAATAGGATACGAGTAGAGTTCCCCTTTCTAAAAGTAGCAATTGAACTCTGAGACCTGGTGTCTCTGCTTCTGGAGGTAGTGGTGAAGGAATAGGCAGCTGGAGAAGACGTGTATGTGGGTTTTTTGGGGGGGCGGGGGCGGGAAGAATCTCAGCAATTGCACTGCGACTTCCCAGGGAAGAGGCAACACATTTCAGAGCAGGGTCCAAGACAAGAGGCTGCACAGTCTTGGATGGTGAAGGAAGAAAAAGGTTTAGAGTAGCCATGCCCTAGAATCTCTCAAGGTATATTTATGAAGTTAGAAAGTTATAGCTTTGGTCTGGCAAGATTCTGTCTCTTAAAGGTAAAGGTACACATATGTGCTAGTCGTTCCTGACTTTAGGGGGTGGTGCACATCTCTGTTTCAAAGCCAAAGAGCCAGCACTGTCCGAAGACATCTCCATGGTCATGTGGCCGGCATGATTCAACACCAAAGGCGCATGGAACACTGTTCCCTTCCCACCAAAGGTGGCCCCTATTTTTCTACTTGCGTTTTTTACGGGCTTTCGAACTGCTAGGTTGGCAGAAGCTGGGACAAATAATGGGAGGTCACCCCATTATACAGCACTAGGGATTTGAACCATTGAACTGCTGACGTTTCGATCGACAAGCTCAGCATCTTAGCCACTGAGCCACCTCAGCCCTCTGTCTCTTAGGTATAAGCAAATAAAGAATTGAACCTGATTCGATTTTATTGTATTGTTTTTGGCCTTAGGCTGACAGTAGTATATAATTAATAATATATCCTTTGAGTATACTCAGCTCCTAATAATTATATAAATGCATCCGTTGATGTGTTTCTTGTTTATTTGCAACACTATGGAGGTTACTTGGCATTGCCTTCTTTTGGAATTTTCTTTTATACTTCTCAGTCTAACCTATTACCCTAGTAATAATATCCATGGTTATAGTTATTATCTTTTCAAAGGTGTCTGTTTCGGGGGCATTATCATAGCTACCTCCTGCTGTATTCCAGGTTTGATTACAAGCTGAGAGTTTAGCCTTCCTTTGACCCAGGGGCTTTTGATTGCAAGAGAACTTGTATTGGGGAGAAAAGAAAATCACATTTTAGGTCTGGTTCCTGGTAAAACCTGCTCACCTTTCTGGTACTAATAGATGTATCAATCTCTTCCTAGTTGAGTCTAGTTTTGTGTGCGTTCCAAAGTCTGTTCCAAATATTTTTTTTTTTTGGCATTAATTCACAGTTTATTTTTCTTAATAGTTTGTACTAGAACATTGTTTAATAGTCAGGTGCTCGTATCATGAATTGACATTATGCAATTTATTAATGCCTTTTTGAAGCCAATAATGGCATTGCAAATTCTGAGATGGACAGCGTCCAAAGACGAACTGCTTTCCTAGTGCATGGCAGAGCCCTTTTCCATTACTGAGCTGAAATGTACATCCTTAAGTTGATGGAAAATAATACGGGCATGACATTTGCCATCCTTCATTGCTGATCCCCATCCTCCTTTATTCTGTTTATTCTCAATTTCTGTAGTCAGCAGAAAGATAAAGTCCAGCATGTGAGGGGTCTGTAGCAGTGGTGAAATCCAAATTTTTTTACTACCGGTTCTGTGGGTGTGGCCTGGTGGACATGGTGTGGCTTGGCGGGCATGGCTTGGTGGACGTGGCAGAGGAAGGACACTGCAAAATCTCCCTTCCCACCTCACTCCAGGGGAAGGATACTGCAAAATCCCCATTCCCTCCCCACTCCTGGGGGAAGGATATTGCAAAATCTCCATTCTCACCCTATTCTGGGGCCAGCCACAGTTGGTATCTGCCGGTTCTCTGAACTGCTCAAAATTTTTGCTACCGGTTCTCCAGAACCTGTCAGAACCTGCTGGATTTCACCCCGGTCTGTAGGTATTTTCTCAGCCCTCCTTCTGACCTCTTTTGCATTACCGTTTTAAAATCTTTTTATCATTTCACAAACCACCCAAAACTACAATAGCGTCACTACAATAGTGAGATGGGTGGCATATAAATGTAATAAATAAATAAATGGAGGCTCCAGATCTGCATATATAACGAAGTATGGATTCTCCTGTTCTTTGTGTTCTGACAATACAGCAAATTAAGTAATGCTGGCAACCAATGTGTTCCATGAGCTGGCCAAAATATCTCTTCTCATGACCTTCATGGTTATGGCACAGGGTGAAGATCACCACTGCAAGAATGATAAATCAAGGAACTTTTGCTAGGGAGCTTGGACCATAAAGTAATTGTGCAATACAAGGGCATAAATCTTTCAAGGCAGAGGCCCGTTTTTGCTCAGCCAATAGATCAAGGTAAGATGAGACCAAGGTGAGAGTCAAAAACCTGCACAGGGGAAGGACTTTAAATTTAGAGGATTGGCTTAAAACTTCCAAATGGAAGGCATTTTTTTTCTTTAATCTTGTAACAAATATTTCACTTGAGCTAGAAATTTCAATAACAGTCATTTCGAGTTTCATTTTGAGTCGGTTTCCATCAAAACTCTACAAAAGGTCAAAAATGTACAGATCGTTTCTAAATTCATGGCTTTTGGAGGAATTGGGTGGCAGCCTAGAATTGTAGCAAATCTTCATATCTGGATTGTTTTTGCTTCCAAGCCTTACGGAAATATTTTCTGCGCCTTGAAATACTAAGTCCGCCCCCACGTATTGTTTCTAACCAAATTCAGTGACACTGCTTGGAAACAGGCACTTGATTAAACGATTCCTAGCTTATTAGCCATTTTGAGTTAGAGCCAATCAATGAACTAATTTTGTTAAATTTGAATATGAATAAACCTGTTGTTCTGAAGCAAGAAAACCCCAGAAGCTATCACTTTTAGAATCTGTGGGTATGATTTAAGGTATCACTTTAGAAGAAGCGTGTATCCTATAGTATATGTGGAACAAAGGGAATGCATCTTTTTCGGGTAGCTAATGCATTTTTAATAAAGTAAATATGTGCATGGAATTATGTGCATATATCTAAAAAAGAAGCAGTTCAACCCAATACTGATGAAATTGGCCCAGTGACACAGAGAGTATTGTTTTTATTAAATTTCATTCTGTATATATAACCGCACACACAGACGCATTTTGTCAACATTTCATTTTGCTATGTCTCTTATGCATTCACTTGGGAATAAACTAATTAAACTCTGCAGGGCATATTTTATATTAAATATGCATATAACAGCATTTTTAAACTCCAGTTACTTTACTCATCCACTCTTCCTCAAGTTTGGCATGGGGAATATTCCTTAAGCCCTTGCGTTAACTTTGGACATTTTCCATTTCTGATAAGTCCTTTTAAAAAATATTATTTCCTTTAAAATGCAACAAACTGAAACAACCCATTTTCTGTGAATAAATGGCTATGCAATATGTTGTTACAAGCCATCTTTAAATCATGGTACAAATACATGTTTATGTATAGCTAGATAAAGTTTCCTTTGTCCAGTCATGACTGACTCTAGGAGGTGGTACTCATCTCCGTTTCTTAGCCAAGGGAGCCACTGTTGTCCGAAGATATTTTTGTGGTCATGTGGCCAGCATGACTATATGCCAAGGGGCGTGGAAGGCTGTTACCTTCTCACCAAAGTGGTACCTATTTATCTACTTGCATTTGTATGCTTTTGACTGCTAGGTGGGAAGGAGCTGAGGCAGGGACAGGAGCTCACCCCTTGCATGGCAGTCAGGTCTCAAACCCGGACTGTCAGCTTTCTAGCTGACAAGCTCAGCATCTTGGTGAAGAGCCTTGGTGGCGCAACAGACTAAAGTGCCATTGAGTAGCACCAGGTGCCTGCAATTACTGCAAGTTCAGATCTCACCAGGCTCAAGGTTGACTCAGCCTTCCATCCTTCCGAGGTAGGTAAAATGAGGACCCAGATTGTGGGGGCAATAAGCTGATTTTGTATAAAAAAGAACACCGCTTGGGGGGGGGGCTGAAAGCCCTACTAAGCAGGTATATACAAAAGTATGAAGGCTATTGCTTAACGCATTGTAAGCTGCCCTGAGTCTCCAGAGAAGGGCGGCATATAATTTGAACCAATCAAGGAAGCAAGCAATCAAGCAATCAAGCAATCAATCTTTAACCACTGAGCTATCATGCCCCCCATATCTTCCTTACCCGACATCAGTTTACGTTCTTGTCAATGTATTTATGACTAGCAGAGACATGGTAACAAGGTCAGCCAATGCATAGGGCTTAGTAGCAAGGTCAGCTAATGGGAGCTGAGACAGTAAGAAGCCAGGGCGTGGCTTAGCTGTCCTTAGCTCTGAGTGCTATGCTGAGAATTGAAACTGAAACTGTTCTCTCCTCTGCCTGTGTTTGCTTGTACTTGCTACCACGTTGGAAAACCTGCTTTGGTATTGTATATTTAATTATGTGTTATGTATATAAAAAGAAATTAATGAATCCTGCTGAATCTGACACTTCTTAGGTATTACAGTGTAAGGATGATGGTCTCTTGAGAGTGTAGTCACTCAAATGAGAAGGCAATGACAATATTAGTGACCCAGTTATGGAATCTCCTCTGTATTCAAAGATACTCTAGTTCAACGATAGCTAACCTTTTTGCCATCGCGTGCCAAAAGCATGGGGAGGTCGTGCGTGCGCATGGCCACACCCATAATTCAATGCCTCCCTGTTGCCCACCCCATGCATGCATGTGCGGGTCGCCCTCTGCTCCTCCGCACATGCACACATTTATTTATTTATTTTATTTATTCATTGGTTCAATTTATATGCCGCCCTTCTCTAGAGACTCAGGGCGGCTTACAATGCGTTAAGCAATAGCCTTCATACTTTTGTATATACCTGCTTAGTAGGGCTTTTTGGGGCCCCCTAAGCGGTGTTCTTTTTTATACTAAATCAGCTTATTGCCCCCACAATCTGGGTCCTCATTTTACCTACCTCAGAAGGATGGAAGGCTGGGTCAACCTTGAGACCCCCCCCCATCCCACTTTTGGGTCTAACAGGCCTACCTAAAGCCTGTGGAAATGACCTCCCCACCCAAAGGCCCTTCAGAGGCCAGAAATGGCTAATTACCTGACTTCTGGTGACCCCTGTAGGCCTGTTTTCCATCCTCCCCAGGTTCCAGAAACTTTCCTGGAGGCTGGGGAGGGTAAAAATGGCCTCCCCCACTCCCCCGGAGGCCCTCCAGAGGCTGAAAACACCCTCCCAGAGCCTCCGCACGAGCCCTGTACTTACGTGGCATCCAAGACGGACCACATGGAGACTCTGAGAGTCCTGGGTGGCATGGGTGGGACCACCTGATAATCAGCTGTCTGGCATGCACATGCGCGCTGGAGCTGAACTAGGGCAATGGCTCACGTGCCCGTAGGAAGCACGCATGCCATAGGTTCACCATCACGGCTCTAGTTGGTACTAAGCTTTATAAGCTTTCAGCTTCAAGCAAAGCTGCATCTATACACCAAGACCTTTAATTAAACTGGTGCGACGGTGGTTTCCATATTTCTGTTGATGATCTCTGTTATGGCATTTTCTCTGGACTTTGCAGTACTTTTATAGTTTTAAATGTGCGAGTATATTGAAAGTGTGGGCTTTTCTTGCAGTAACATTTGGGGGGGGGGGATAACTTTAATGTTTAATGTGTAAATAATTCCAAAGTTTTGCATCTGTGCTTGGAAAAAAATTGATCGGTGACAATCAGGACTGACATTTTATAAAATAAATATGCAAATATAAAAAGAAAATAGAGCTGCAGAAAAAAAGCAAATAGGCAAACTCACGGACACCTCTAGCTTTTTATTCATGCTAGCAAACTGCCATCTGTGAATTAATCATGCTACTGTTTTCTCACCTTTCCATACGGATGCTTTCAGAAGACGGTTGCATCCATCTGTCCTCAACTGCCTTCTGGGGAATTTTATCCTCTATTTTATGAATCTGGTCTACTCTTGAAGCAATGCATTTTATAATACTTTCATGGATGAAGTCTCTTTGGCTTAATGCAAGTGAAGTAGAATCAGAGGGTCAAGTCATTATGTCTTTTATCCTTTGATGAAAGACATATAAGGGACACGGTGGCTCAGTGGCTAAGACACTGAGCTTGTCAATCGAAAGGTCGGCAGTTCAGCGGTTCAAATCCCTAGTGCCGCATGACAGGGTGAGCTCCCATTACTTGTCCCAGCTTCTACCAACCTAGCAGTTTGAAAGCATGTAAAAATGCAAGTAGAAAAATAGGGACCACCTTTGGTGGGAAGGTAACAGTGTTCCGTGCGCCTTTGGCCTTGAGTCATGCTGGCTACATGACTCCGGAGATGTCTTTGGACAGCGCTGGCTCTTTGGCTTTGAAACGGAGATGAGCACCACCGTCTAGAGTCGGGAACAACTAGTACATATATGCGAGGGGAACCTTTACTTTTACGTTTTTAAGGACATATCTCTTTTACACTATAGTAAAAGGTAAAGGACTCCCTGTGGATTTTACCCCACTAGTCATTGCCAGCATTAGGGGGCAGTGATCATTTTGATTTCAAGGCCATTGAGCCAGCGGTGTCTAAAGTCATTTCAGCGGTCAGGTGGCCAACATGATGTCACAAAGCAGTGTTACATTCACACCAAAGTGGTACCTATTTATCTACTTGCATTTCTTGAAAAAAAAATTAGCTTATAGAATATTATAAAATACAAAATAGATAAGTAAATTTTCTATTTGCATTTCCATGCTTTCGAACTGCTAGGTTGGCAGGAGCTGGCGAAAGTAACAGGAGCTCACCTCATACCACGGCACTGCCAGCTTTCCTTAATGCTGAACCACCGTGTTTCCCCTCTACACTACAGTAGCAACTTAGAAATCCAAAATACAAAGAACGAGTATTAAAATCTTGGTGGATCGTAATAGCCTCTCTCAATCAAAAAGCCAAAAGTGTGTTAAGTTTTATTGTCCTGATTTCCCAGCAGCTTGGAAGCTATGATGCAGTCATTATGCAAGCTCTGTAAACAACAGCTCTAATAACATAACTGCAATATGACGAGCAGAAAGCAGCAAGTTGTAGACCGGAGCGCATGCAAACACTACAAAATGCTATCTACTATTTATGAAGATTGCAGGTGCTGTCAAAGTTGTTGATCAATATTTCTTATTGAGTGGGAATTGGAACATGTGAGGCCCTCAGTGCTTAGGTCTAATGATGCAATTACAGTAACTATAAATTTAGTCCTGGGTTTACACAGGACATATGGCACTTGATTTCATTTCAATCAATGTTTGTAATCCCTGCCATGATGGGTTGTCTCTTTTACATTCTGATAGTTGAAGGGTGAAGGCTGGCACTTACAGTTCGTGAGCTGCATGAATGAATGGAGAAGCAAAGCTTATGTTTCTTTGGATACAATTTAATCAGACAGTGTTTTAAATGTAATCTCTCTCTCTCTCTCTCTCTCTCTCTCTCTCTCTCTCTCTCTCTCTCTCTCTCTCTCTCTCTCTCTCTCCCCCTCCCTCCCTCCCTTCCCCCTCTCTCTTCCTCCCCCCTCTTTCTCTCTTTCCCTCTCTCTCCCTCTCCCTCTCCTTCTCTGCCTCTCTCCCTCCCTCCCTCTCTCTTTCTCTCGTCTATGGTTAAAATATTGTATTTTTTCAAATTCTTCTGTTAACACATAATTTGCTGAAGAATGGTTGATTAATCAATTAAGTGCAATTATTTTAATAAACCAGGCCTGACTAGGTGCCCGTCCTGACTAGGTGGCGAGTATAAAGAGAGCAGAAAAGACAATGAGAGTTGCCTCAATCTCAATCTCCATGCAAGTTCCATCTTCAGTGACAGTTCAAGCAGCTATTGTTATTTTATCCAATGGCAAAAATTTGTGGCTGACCAGTTGGCAGAGTACGTGAAAGGAGTGGGATGAAGTATACACCAAGTATAAGGCATGGAACAATATTAATAGCTAATGTGTATATCAGATCAACGCCCGCTAATAGGGCAAGTTGATTGTTTATTTGTTTGCTTTGGCAGAACTATTGATCTCCAAAGAGATGTGGTTAAAAAAAATATGGGCAATTGATAGAGCAAACATAGAGCATGGAATAAAACTGAAGGAACTCCACCAATTCCATCTCTCTATCCCACTCTATTTTTCATTATACATTATCGGTGGTTGTTTTTCCCCAAGTGTAGATGACACCGGATGGGAAGGGAAAGGAAACCAGCAAGGAATGCAGCAATTTCTTGCGTTAAAATTAAATCTGTAAGAAGATTTAATTTTCTTTAAATTAAATCTTTAGATTTAACTCACTTCATTTCCCAGCCATGGGTCCAGCGCGAATTATGTTTAACTACTTCTCTGCCAACTCAAGATTTGGAAGGAGGCATGATCAACTATGAAGATCGGCTCTTCATTTGCACAATGTATTAAACTGCTAACTTTGGTTTATAGAGCCTAATGGTTGAGCTGAAATGACACGCTGTATGAAAAGAAGAAAATCGTGTCATAGCTTAGCATGATATGTGAACTCAGTTTTCAGCTGACTATGAACACTTCTTTCTTAATTTTAGGTCTTTTGTCCCCCCTTGGGATATAACAAATATTGAGAGTATTGCAGGGTCATTTTAACTCTGCCAGATGCTGAAAAGGAAACTCAAGCCAAGCAGGAAAGAGCATCTTCCTTAGGTGCTTAAGGACATAAAATTAATTTAACTGGTTCCTGGGAGTCGTTTTAATTGAAATCTTCTAACTAATAGCTACGATGGTTTCCAAAGCTGCATCCTGTGTTTACCACTCTTCTTTCTTTTTCTTTCTATTCAAGTTTCTGCTCAAGGAAACCCATGGTCAAATTCATTAAGAAAGTGCTTTGTAAATCACGTGTTCTCTGTTTTGATGGGAAATAGCTCGGATTGATACACAGCTGTAGCCAGAGGCTTTCCAAAGTACAGATAGTTAAAATTAGAATTCTTTATTGACCAAGTGTGATTGGACATACAAGGAATTTGTCTTTGGTGCATATGCTCTCAGTGTACATAAAAAGAAAAGATACATTCATCAAGTCTGGGGGAACGCTGAATAAATCGTCTGCCAAACACATTGTTAATGAAGTCTTATGGTGGGACCCAACTCAAAAGATATTGACCTTGCACACATGCCATCTCTTTTTTTGTGTGTGTTTTTGCATGTGCTCTTTCAAGCACATGGAGTTGCCATTGTTACCATCCTACTTTCTCCATCAAATGGTCCACATGTCGTGGATCCTCACAGCTCAATGGGAGGGCTCCAGGATGGACAGAATATTGAGCTTTGCTAGACTTCTCTCTACCAGTCATCACTGTCACCTTTGAGGCAGTGAAGGAAATTGAGTATCTGCCGTAGTGGGATATTGATTGGGAAAATGCATAACTTATGATCATCTCAATGGCTGAAAATAAATATTGTGCAAGGCTGAATATTGGATGCTAGGGTCAAGCAGCTGAAAAGACTGCTGCTTTGATGGTCATTATCCCCAAAACACTTCTCTGGTCTTTTGTAAAGGCTAAGAAGGATGAACTAATTAACTTTCAGTCTGGTCCAGTGGAGTTCTTAACATTTGCCCTGCAAAACTACTGTAAAACAGTTTGCTTATTCAGCATCAGTGGTGGGATTCAGCCGGTTTGGGCAAACCTGTTTGAATCCCACCACTGTTTAGCATAATTTATCCCGGATGTCAATATTACAAGCACATTGGATAACTGTAGTTTCATCCTAGAGCAAGGATGGAACACTGGCTTTCTATAACACTCAAAGTACCCAGAAAGTACGGTTAAATTAGCAATTTATTGCAAAATCTGCAGTAGAAGATCACTATTGTGTCTTTTAATATTTTATTAAGAAGGAAGACAACAGTTTACCTATGAGGTAAACTGGCATTATTTAGGATAACCAGAAGTGGGTCTGATGTGAAGATGAGTTCTACCTGGATATCAAAAACAAATCATTAGATTCAAGGATCTATCTATCATCTATTTATCTACCTATCTATCTATCTATCTATCTATCTATCTATCTATCTATCTATCTATCTATCTATCTATCTATCTATCATCTCTTCTCAACTTGAGTCTTTTCTACCAGTTTCTCATAAAAGGTTTTTGGAGTTCCAGAAATGGAGCAGAATACATCGGGGAAATCAGAATCTGTCCTGTTTCTTACCTGGAATTAATGCAGCATATTTAACAGGCTGATAACCATGTTCTGAGTTTTCGAAAGAGTGGAAAGTTGTTGTGACCCAGGGCCAAGTAAGTAGTAGGAAAATCAGTCAGTGAACAAACAAACAAACTTTATTCGAACAGCTGAGAATTACTTCATTCCCAGCGTCATTCAGCTAAATTAAAGCAAATTCCTCCCAACCCAAATTCCTCAGTCCTATCTCAAACCTTGGTCCAATTAGGCAAACTGCCAAAGGCCTTTCTTGGCAAACGTTCAGAAGTCACAGATACAAAAATAAATACAAGATGCAGACAAAGAAGAAGACAAAACTATTAACGTTGTTTTCCAGCAAAGCCCAAACGCCATTGGTGGTGTGTTTTAAGCCTTATGGGAGGGGCCAATCATCTCTTGGCCTTAGTCTTGAGTTGCCCTCTTTGCTTGAACTGCTCTTGCATTCTAGTAGCTTTTCTCATGCGTGCATTAGGAACAGGCTCCTTCTGTTCCTCTGCCTCACTCCTATCAGTCTCTGGAGGCTCTGGAGTCCACACCACACTCTCCAATGGCCCTGCTCCATCTCTGCCTCCAACACAGAGCCCTCATCCAGGCCTTCCCCAGCCTCCAGGACTGGCCCCAGTGGTGAAATCCAATTTTTTTTACTACTGGTTCTGTGGGCATGGCTTGGTGGGTGTGGTGTGGCTTGGTGGGCATGGCAGGGGAAGGATCCTGCAAAATCTCCATTCCCACCCGAATCCAGGGGAAGGATACTGCAAAATCCCCATTCCCTCCCCACTCCTGGGGGAAGGATATTGCAAAATCTCCATTCCCACCCCACTCTGGGACCAGCCAGAGGTGGTATTTGCCGGTTCTCCAAACTGCTCAAAATTTCCGCTACCGGTTCTCCAGAACCTGTCAGAACCTGCTGGATTTCACCCCTGGACTGGCCCATGTTCTTCCTCAGCCTCATCACTGTCCGACTCAGCTGCCAGCTCTGCAAGCTGCTAGCAGACCACAACAAAAGTGTCAAAAGCTGTCAGATCACTTCCCCC
The DNA here is from genome assembly GCA_030761175.1 of Masticophis lateralis. NCBI lineage: Eukaryota > Metazoa > Chordata > Lepidosauria > Squamata > Colubridae > Masticophis > Masticophis lateralis. The sequence goes on along the minus strand of JAUDYJ010000012.1, from coordinate 13,691,696 downwards.
TTCGCTGAAGGCATCTGTAGCCTCTCTGAGATCAAAATACAAAACTGAAGGATGGGGAAAACATTTACATCCAGATTTTCCCTCTGAAATGGCCTTCTTGATTATATTCTGAGGAGAGTTATGGATCTCTTCAGTAATAATAATAATAAAAAAAACTGTCTACCTGTCCATTAGCGTATTTGAGTGTCTAATCATCTCTAACTCCATGCAGGGAGTCTGCCCTAAGATCTCTTCAACTTGGAGCTGTTAATGGCTTTAATACATGTTTGCAACCTATGTGAAAATACGAGAAACCGGTTGAGGATCTTATTTAAACCATTATCCTCTCTTCCCTCATTTGTCTTCTTTGAGATTTCTTGTCTGAGAGAATGAGGGGGCAGGCCAGGCTGTGTGCAATCTGTGATTGTTTCAAAAATCTCTTTTTGTGACACCAACAGCTTAGGAACTGTGCATGCCCAGTGTGCCTGCCTTTTTTGACAAACAAGTGGGGAAACAGAATGTTATCACAAATAAAAGTTTCTGAGGGTGGTGAGCACTGTCTTTGGAAAGTGTTTGGAATTAGGAAAAAAATAGGCTGCCCTACACGTATTTTATTTATTCATTACTAATATCACATTTATATCAACTTTTTTTTTTTTACAAATAAGTCAAGGTGGAGAACCACACCTATTCCTCTTTCTTATTTTTCCCATGACAACTAGTGAGGCTGAGAGAGAGCACAGAATAAAATAGAAAAACTTTATTGTCACTATGAATGTACACTGATCAGCGGAACATTAAAATGAAATTTCGTTGCATACTCCTCTCAAAGGGTCACCAACTCCAGAGAGAAACTGGCCTAAAAGTCACCCAGCTGGCTTTCATGCCTAAGGCAGGAGTAGAACTCGCAGTCTACTGGTGATTGGTCCAAAATCACCCAGTCAGCTTTCATGCCTAAAGCAGGATTACAACCCACAATCTCCTGGTGATTGGCCCAAAGTCCTGGTGATTGGCCCAACCGGCTTTCATGCCTAAAGCAGGACTAAAACCCACAATCTCCTGGTAATTGGCACAAAATCACCTAGTCAGCTTTCATGCCTAAGGCGGGACTAGAACCCACAATCTCCTTGTGATTGGCCCAAAGTCACCCAGCCAGCTTTCATGCCTAAATCAGGACTAGAACCCACAATCTCCTGGTGACTGGCCCAAAATCACCCAGCTGGCTTTCATGCCTAAAGCAGGACTAGAACCCACAATCTCCTGGTGATTGGCCCAAAGTCCTGGTGATTGACCCAGCCGGCTTTCATGCCTAAGGCAGGAGTAGAACTCACAGTGTACTGATGATTGGCCCAAAATCACCCAGTCAGCTTTCATGCCTAAGGCAGGACTACCATTCATGGTCTCCCAGTTAGGGAGCCTGGTGCCTTAACTATTAGACAAAAATTGGCTCTTAGTGCATTTTTATACTTCTTAAGCCAAGAGCCATATAGCAACATTTGCATGATTACAATCTGAGATCTTTCCGAATTTTCCAACCCGTGAAAAATGATGAGCCAATCATGGCTTTGGATATATCTGATGGCCATAGCCAAGGTTTTCTGTGTCTCTATCTGTGTATCTGTGGTTTTAAAAAAGTGGCTTTCAGACCCTTTTCTTAATATACAAATGCTCCTTCTCACATCATACTGCATTCTTCACTCATGGCGCTACCACCTGACATTATGAATTTGGATGCAGCTCTTTGTGATTGGGAAGTTCTGGATTTTCTGCGAATTGCTGCATATGCAATTCATCTAAAGACATCATAGGAACATAATTTTGGCATGTAGTCAATTATTGGCTTGTCTATTGGTTTATGTTCTCGCTTTACAGCAGGGTGGCTGGGAGCCAAATTTCTAATGTGATCAAGACTAGGATTTTCCATTTTCCTGCTTTTGATTTTATTTTCCCTCCCTCTTTTGGTTCAGCCCCCCTTAACCTAATGGATATAATTTTTTTCCTGCTGCTTTTAATCAGTAAACGGTCAGGCGTAAAGAATCAGGGCCATTCCTAAGGTTTCAGCAGAGATGATTTACTGAAGCCTACTATACACAATAAAAGAGACACGGTGGCTCAGTGGCTAAGGCGCTGAGCTTGTCGATTGAAAGGTCGGCAGTTCAGCAGTTCAAATCCCTAGTGCTGCATAACAGGGTGAGCTCCCGTTCCTTGTCCCAGCTTCTGCCAACCTAGCAGTTCGAAAGCACGTAAAAAATGCAAGTAGAAAAATAGGGACCACCTTTGGTAGGAAGGTAACAGCGTTCCGTGCATCTTTTGCGTCTAGTCATGCTGGCCACATGACCACGGAGATGTCTTCGGACAGCTCTAGCTCTTCAGCTTTGAAACAGAAATGAGCACCGCCCCCTAGAGTCGGAAACCAGTAGCACAGATGAGTGAAGGGAACCTTTACCTTTACTATACACAAGCTTCTAGTCAACTAATACTAAAGGTAAAAGTTTCCCTGTCCAGTTCTGTCCGATTCTAGGGAGTGGTGCTCATCTCTGTTTCTTGGCCTAGGGAGCAAGTGTTATCCAAAGACACTTTCCATGGTAAAGTGCCCAGCATGACTATACACCAAAGGAATACCTTTCCACTGAAGTGATACCTATTTTATCTACTTGCCTTTGCATGCTTTCGAACAGCTAGGTGGGCAGGAGCTGGGGCGAGCAATGTGAGCTCACCCCATTGCATGGCACTCAGTTCTCGACCCAGGTTGTCAGCTTTCCAGCCTTTAACCAATGAGCCCCCTGAACTCAACTAATAATCAGCACTAAATTGGCACTAGATAAGGGTCAGTGGAATTCAAGGGGTGGGGCTGAAGTTGATCCTTTATGACAAGGACCGAACTGATGACATATTTAACTCCAACCCAGTTCTGCCTGTTCTTCTCCTACATAAACTCAATCATATTCATTATTTTCTATGTCAAAAATGGCAGGATGTATTGTTTATTTATTAGATTCCTAAGCCACTGTAATTAAGCACTCCTCAGTAGCATACCCAAATAGCAATAGCACTTAGACTTATATACTGCTTCACAGTGCTTCGCAGCTTTCTCTAAGCAGTTTACACAGCTAACATATTGCTCCCAACAATCTGGCTCCTCATTTTACCGACCTCAGAAAGATGGACGGCTGAGTCAACCTTGAGCCTGGTGAGACTCAAACTGCCAAATTGCAGGCAGCCGGCAGTCAGCAGAAGTAGCCTGCAGTACTCTAACGCTGCCCCACCACGGCTCTAATAATTACTAAATGTAAAGCAGCCACAATATAATAATATATTGCAAAAGTTAAAAACTGTAACTTAAATCACATATACAGCGTTCCCCAAATCAACTAAGTGTAAAAGTTAAAATCAATTAATTTTATTTTTAAAACTGAAAGAAAACTTACCAAAACTTTAAAAGCTCTCTTGGGAAGCTCTACTCTAATTGCTTCAGGAAGGAAAATGATTCAAAGCCAATCTACTTTCTTGGGAAAAATTGCCTCACAATATAGGAGCCATATATTTAGAAATATCTCCCTCTGGCCTCAACCTCCCTAACCCCATGACAGTGGGAAATGACAAGCACAGTTTCCTGATAAATTCTTATCAGGCAGGGATGATTTTTATTAAGTAGGAGCAATTGCTCAGTATAGCAACAATTTGTGGCCGCTGCATCGACTAAGACTGGCAGGTGTAATCAGAAGAAGCTAATCAAAATAAAAGTGTAGATTGTTGAATTCTGGCTTGTATATATTTGATCTGAACAGGTTTTGCATGCTGTAGAAAAACAATTTTGATCAGTTGGGTTCTGTGTTAGAAATACAGTTTGTCAAAGTTGGCTGAAATGAAGTTGGAACTGCTGAAGCTTCTGGGAAATCAACCTTGCTTGACCAGTTGGTTGTGGTCATCATGTAGCATCGGTAACTGGAGACGTTCTAATTCAGGAATGAACAACCTTGGCAACTTTAAGTCCTGTGGACTTCAGCTCCCAGAATTTCTCAACCAGCCATGGTGGCTGGAGAATTTTAGCAGTTGAAGTCCACAATTCTTAAAGTTGGCAAGGTTGGATATCTGTGTTCTAATTGGAGATGACAGCAGTGTTCCCTTGTGGTAACCATCTCCTAAACATTTCTTGAGAAAGCCATTGGTAGGTTCCAAAAAGCTTGCATTAACACCAAACTCTATGAAGATATTTTTAAGAAGAATAGAATAGAATAGACTTCAGAGGATAATTAGAATTGCAGAAAAAACAATGGCTACCAACCTGCCTTCCATTGAGGACGTGTATACTGAATGGGTCAAAAAGAGGGCTGTGAAAATATTTACAGACCCCTCACATCCTGGGCATAAATTGTTTCAACTCCTACCCTCAAAACAACGCTATAGAGCACTGCACACCAGAACAACTAGACACAAGGACAGTTTTCTTCCTGAATGCCATCACTCTGCTAAACAAATAATTCCCTCAACACTGTTGAACTATTTACTAAGTCTGCACTATTATTAATCTTCTCATCATTCCCACCACCCATCTCCTTCTACTTATGACTGTATGACTGTAATTTTGTTGCTTTTATCAATTACAAGCAACAAAATTACAATTTTATTAATTGTAATTAACAATTTATATTGATATTGTTTCCTAATTGTTTATTTGTACCCTATGGCTATCATTAAGTGTTGTACCTTATGATTCTTGATGAACGTATCTTTTCTTTTATGTAGACTGAGAGCATATGAACCAAGACAAACTCCTTGTGTGTCCAATCACACTTGGCCAATAAAAAATTCTATTCTATTCTATTCTGTTCTGTTCTGTTCTGTTCTGTTCTGTTCTGTTCTGTTCTGTTCTATTCTATTCTATTCTATTCTATTCTATTCTATTCTATTCTATTCTATTCTATTCTATTCTATTCTATTCTATTCTATTCTTTATTTGTACAAATAATTCCCATTAGTGGGAAGAATTGAGATAGCTTATAAAATCATTATCTCATTGGGTGCCATAAGAAATACACCATCATTCATGGCCAAAAAGAAGACTTGGTTCCCTTGCTTTTCCAACTACATGTAGACTTGTAAAACCTCACCCTACATACACATACACCCCTGCTTTCAGACAGAGAGCAATTATTTCAGGATGACAAAAATGATTAAATATTTTACCACCTCCTTCCTTTCCTCTATATTAGGAGAAAATGAGATGTAGAAATCTGTGGGTCTTCTAAATTGTCGCCACCTTAATAAAATGACAGGCAAGGGACATGGAGGCAGGGATGTATATCCTATAAATCAAGACTAGGGGGAGGTAGAAGGATGAAGTTTAATCAGACTTTGTAGGAAACCATTCTCTGTGCAGTTTCATCTTGCTGCTGGCTCATTTGTCTTCTCCAGTTTTTGTGTTTACCACCTGGACATTGCTATCAACAATTTCGGAAGGGACAAGAAAGATAGGAAATGGAATACTGGGATCCATGAAATGATAGTTAACTAGACATAGGCAGTCTCTCTCTCTCTCTCTCTCTCTCTCTCTCTCTCTCTCTCTCTCTCTCTCTCTCTTTCTCTCTCTCTCCCCCCACCCACTTTTTTCCCATCTTATTTTTGCAAAAAAAAAGAATGTGTATCAGTTAAAGTCTGGCTGTGGAGTGATACGTTCAGAACGCCTTTTGTCAATGACAGAGTCCCAATGTTATTGAATTGGAAACAGGCAGCTTGGAATCCAAATGAAAGCATTGGCTATCTGCTTGAACCCATTCAGTGGCATCCCCATTCTTGAAAATTGGTTCTGTCATCCAAGTGCACCTAAAATTAGGACATTTCTTGCCAGCTTTCAATCTGAGGGACGGTGTAGTGGCTCAGCAGTTAAGATGCTGGGCTTGTCGGCTGGAAAGCCAGCAGCCCAGGTTTGAGACCCTGTTGTGACCTAGGCATACTGAGTCATTACGAGACATAATTAGTCCCAAACAAACCTATTTTATTGTAACAGCTGAGAATTACATTAATTCCCAGCTGAGTCCCAATTAGTTGCAAAACAAGTGCTTTGGAAGAAGTCCTTCAGGATAATCACCAACCTTTATCTTCTTTGACCCCCTGCCAAAGGCCTTACTTGGCAAAGCCCCACAAAGTTCAGAAACAAACAAGAGATGCCAACTGGAAACAGAGTTAGCAATGTTGCTTTCCTGCAAAAAGGCCCAAGTGCCTTTGTTTCTCTTTTAAGCCTTATAGGAATGGCCAATCATCTCCTGGCCTTACTCCCAAGTCGTCCCTTTTGCTTTAGCTGTTCTTGCCTTCTGGCAGCTCTATGCTTGCGTGCACTAGGAACACAAGGGTCCAGAGTCCATACATCACTCCCAGATGGTCTTGGCCCCCTCTCTGCCTCCGATGCAGAGCCCTCGTCCGGGCCTTCCCCAGCCTCCAGGACTGGCCCATGTTCCTCCCCAGCCTCCTCACTGTCCGACTCAGCTGCCAGCTCTGGAGGCTGCTGGCGGACCACAACGGACTCCAAACTCCACACAATGGCAGGAGCTCCTGCCTTCATCCCAGCTCCTGTCCATAGACTGACCAAGAAGCAGATTGGCAAGCCACAATAAACAATGTATCATAGTTGTGCATTCAGATTGGTGGCTCAGTTTGCTCATTTATTGGCCTCCCACATCACTCTTGTCTTTGGTCTCTTCCCTTGGATTTGTCATCTCTTTATTGGGTTGCTGATCTTGGCCTTTGCCAGGCCTTCGACTATGTTTACAGTTGCCATCTTTTCATCTAGGTAAAAGGGGCTCTTTCCTTCTAAAGTAGAGGTCTTCAATTTTGGCAGCTTTAAGATTTGTGGACTTCAACTCCCAGAATTTTCCAGCCAGATTCTGGAAGTTGAAGTCCACAAATCTTAAAGCGATCAAGTTTGAAGACCTCTGTTTTAAATGGTCTGCCTCTGTTTGCATATTACTGGACTGTTGAAGATATCTGTCTTCTTGTCTGGCAGCCAGCAGCTCCTGCCCAGAAAACTTCAGCCCCTCTGAGCTTTCAAAAAAAAATATGTTCTCCCAAGGGGAATTCTTAAGTTGAGTCAACTCTGGTTGGAATAGAACATTAGTGGCAGAAAAGAGGTGTGAGTATGACTGACTACGGCTATGAATCCTGGTTTGAAATGTCAAGGGTAATAAAGCAACAATATCTCTCTATTTTTATGCCCAAAGGAACTCTCTCAGGTAAATTCAGCTGAGAAAGAATGATGTCCTAAGTCACCCAGCATTTGGATTGGAAATGGACCTCCCTATTCTAATTCCAACATTTTAAGCATAATACAGCACTGAGCTAATTTTCTGTAATGTAAATCATCCCATCTCAAGTGTTTCCTGTCTCACATGTGAAGACAGATATAGCAATGTTGACCAGTATTTTCTGAAAACACTGTTAAGGTGATAAGCAGGAAATACTTCCCCATCACTTCTTTCTTTCTTTCTTTCTTTCTTTCTTTCTTTCTTTCTTTCTTTCTTTCTTTCTTTCTTTCTTCCTTCCTTCCTTCCTTCCTTCCTTCCTTCCTTCCTTCCTTCCTTCCTTCCTTCCTTCCTTCCTTCCTTCCTTTCTTTGTCAAGCATGTATAAGATAACAGATATAAGTATAAACATGATTATGAATACAGGATAAGGATACAAATAAATAGGAACAGTAGGACAGGGATGGTAGGCATGCTGGTGCTCTTATGCACACCCCTTACAGACCTCTTAGGAATGGGGTGAGGTCAACAGCAGACAGTCTAAGGTTAAAGTTTTGGGGTTTGAGGATGTAACAACGGGGTCAGATAGTGCATTCCATGCCTTGACCACTCTGTTGATGAAGTTGTATTTTCTGCAGTCGAGTTTGGAGCGGTTTACCTTGAGTTTGTATCTATTGTGTGCTCGTGTAGTATTGATTTTGAAGCTGAAGTAGTCATTGACAGGTAGCACATTGTAGCGGATAATATTATGTACTATGCTTAGGTCAGACCGGAGGCGGTGTAGTTCTAAATTGCCTAAACCCAAATTTCAAGCCTGGTGGCATAAGGGATTCTGTTGTGAGCAGAGGAGTGGAGGACTCTTCTCTTGAAATATCTCTGGACTCTCTCAATTGTCTTAATGTCTGATATGCAGTGCGGGTTCCAGACAATATAGGTTTTATTTTCACTATTTGAAAGGACAAGATATCATTATATAGTATTCTCAGTAGGTGGCAGCAGAAGTGTATATTAGATGGGAACTAATTTCTGATTGGTTCAGAGAGCACATGCTTTCATTTAAATTGTTTATTGGAATTAAAGTGAGTTCTGTTTGCACAGTGGGAATCGCTGATCTTGGTTAACAGAGAGGATACCTAATGCATTTAGACTTTCCAGTGACTAAAGTTCAGGCAATTTGGAATTTTCTGCCTTAAGGTAATTGAAGTTGTAACATCCAAAAATTCGCCAGAAGCTGAAAGAATTATTCTGTCAGGCAAATGCTGTCCGGTTCATAGAGCATTATGGAATTCTTTGACATTTTTTTTCAGCATAGTATGTGTTTGTTCTCTGGGATTTGGTACATGACTGGTAGAGTAATATCAATATTTCACTGCTGAATTGGGGGGGGGGGTGAGGGGAAGAATCTGAGATATTCATAAATTCTCCCTAGTAATCAACGAGAATTTCTTTTGTGCCTTTTTAAAAACAAGAATAAACTAAAATGCATGCCTCTCTTCATAAATAAGATAGGAAGCACATGAGACTGAACAATTTAAATGTGAGAGAAAGTTAGACCGGTACCATATTATGTTTCAGCTATTGGACTTCGAATAGGAAAATCTGCTACAAATCCACATGAACTATAAAGTTTATAGTTGGGTGACTTTGGACATCAAATTAGAACCATATTTTATGGCCAATATGTTTAATAATTTTAAATTTTAATTTTATGATGTTTGTGCGTTTGTGTTTTTAGCTTGGCTGTACACCGCCCTGAGTCCTACGGGAGAAGGGCGGTATAGAGATATAATTAATAAATAAATAAATAAATAATAAATAAATAAACAGATCTTGTGCTCAAATTGATGAGACCATAAGTGGGTTTTGTTTTTTGTTTTTTTTAAAAACACAGACTAAAAATTTTTGGACTTGATTCTTAAAAATTAGGCTTGGTTCTCAGCTCGAATATCTTGAATTTATTCAACCCTGTTTGTAACGTCATACAAATGTCACCATTTTTGCCTGAACATTAATATCTCTGTAGAAGAGAATACTTGAAGCTCAGGGTTGCACAGTGAGGTCTTTAGTGCTCTCTGAGCTTGGTGGTTTTCTTGCAGTGCCCTCTTGATGTTACCTAGCTTGGTAACGAAACATCTGCAAGAAAATCACCAAGCTCAGGGAGCTGCACACGAATGGCTTTCCACCAGGCTGTCTTTACTATCTCATTATATCAAAGATCATATAGGGATACTGATTCATTCACAAGAAAGAACTGAGACTGGAACTGGAACTGGAACTGGAACAGTATCCGAAGCTTCATGGAAACTGCTAAGAAAGCAAGCGATTGCAATGAAGTTAGACAATCGGAGATATTCTAAATCATTCTATCCAGTCTGCTGCTTTTGCAAGCTCCACTTTTTTTTTAACCTGAAAATAATGAATTCTGCAAGGCCAAGTCCTTTGATCCGAAGGTGGAGCAGAGGGTGTCTCATTTGATGTCTTCCCTGTACTATTAAGAGAGGAATAGAAAAACAGAGTTGGAAGGGACCTTGGAGGTCTTCTAGTCCAACTCCCTGTTCAAGCAGGAGAACCTATACCAGTGATGTCGAACCTACGCCAAGGTGGCACACGTACCCATATTGGTGGGCATTTGAGCTCAGCTCCAGCACACATGTACGCACCGGCCAGCTGATTTTCGGGCCTTCTGGGCCCACCAGAAGTAGGGAAACAGGTTGTTTCCAGCCTCTAGAAGGCCTCCATGGGGGTGGGGAAGTCCGTTTTCACCCTCCCCAGACTCCTAGAGAGGCTCTGGAGCCTGGGGAGAGCAAAAAATGGACCTTCCGGTCCCACCAGAAGTCAGCAAATGGGCCATTTCCAGCCTCTGGAGGAATGGAGAAGGCCATTTTTGCCCTCCCCAGGCTTCTAGAGAAGCTCTGGAGCCTGGGGAGAGCAAAAAATGGGCCTACTAGGCCCACCAGGCCATCACGTGCCAAAAACGGGGGGAACATGGGGGATGTTATGCGCGCATGCACGGGGGGGCAGGGCACATATAATTATGGGTGTGGGCACACACGCACGAGACCCCCCTGTGTTCCCCCCACTTTTGGCACACGATGGCAAAAAGGTTAGCCATCACTGCTCTATACCGTTTCAGACATGCGGTTGTCCAGTCTCTTCTTTAAAGCCTCCAGAAATGGAACATCCACCCAACTTCTGAAGGCAAGCCATTCCAGTGGTTAATTGTTCTCTCTGTTTCTCCTTAGATCTAGGTTGCTTCTCTCCTTGATTAGTTTCCATTCATTATTTCTTGCATTGCCTTCTGGTGCTTTGTAGAATAGGTTAACCCCCTCTTCTTTATGGCCACCCCTCAAATATTGGAACGCCGCTATCATTTCTCCCCTGGTCCTTCTTTTCATTAGATTAGACCTACCCAGTTCCTGCAACCGTACTTCGTATGTTTTAGCCTCCAGCTCCCTAATCATCTTTGTTGCTTTTTTCTACATTCTTTTCAGAGTCTCCAAAACTTTTTAATAACAATATTGAAGATAATATTAGATAATAGATAACGTTAGATAAAAAAAAATTGTCGTTGTTTTTTCTGATGAACCAAGGGGAAGACATCTGTGAGTTTCTTCTTTCTATTTCGTGTATATTAGACTTCAATTTAGATTACTTAGCCTCCTCTTAAGACTTCTGTTTATGGCAGCTAGTGACTGCAAAGGAAAGATGTTTCTTGCCTGTACACTGTAATTATGAAACTATCTTCCCAAGATGAATCCGCTACTAGAGTAATAATTGCTATCTCAAGTTTTGATTATTGTATTAAACATTGCAGATTACTTCTTTTAAGGGGTAATTATGATGTTTTTATTCTTTTGTTATGTTGCAGTTGGGCTTGCCATGTTGTTGTTACTAGAACCTCAAGATCTGCCAACCAAGCTTTGTTGGAGTAAATTGAGTGAACAGTTCTATGGAATGGACATAGAAAATCAAAGTTTATCTCTTAGTGATTTCTTCCTAATTGAAATCAGCTATAGTGGGTCCATAGCTGAACCCTGTCTAATATAGATACGGCAAAATAAGTGTAGATGGACCACATGGAACACTCTAGCCTGATTTTTATACTCCCAGATTCCTTCAATTTTTTAACCATATGATTCTTAAATCCTCTCCCTCTCCCCCCTCCCCTTTAATGTTGTGTCTCCTTGACTAGGAGCAACCACTGTAATATATATAAATATTCTGAAACTTTTGGTGGAAAAGGCAGGTATAAATGCATCAAATAAAGCATGGGAAGGAATTAAATGTAGGTCCCTGAGAAGTTCTGTATTTGTTTATTTATGGTAGCTGACATCCTGCTTTCCCATTGCAAATTGGATGCTTCATAAACCGTACTTGAAGCTGAAGATGTCATAAGAAACCAATATACATGGTAATTAAAGCTGCCTTAAAACAAGGAATATGTTCACTAAAAATTCTCAGCACAGCAGATTCCAATGCCTAGTGGAAAAATAGTCCTCTTAAATTGGAAGTCAACAACAAGTAGATTAAAATTCAGGTCAACCACCTGAGACAGGAAAGACCATAATTCAAACACAAGGTCAGTGAAAACCTTATTTTCCCAGTTCCCAGCCAATTTAGGGATTTACTACTTTGCTAGGTTTATATTGAAAAGATGGTAGATCCCATGTCTAACCATTCTATGCCTTACTACTTCTTTGGAAGTATCCTGCTAGCCCCTGTGATAAAAACACAAAACATTAAATGGAGAAGAGGCTATGAGGCTACTAAGGTGTTCCATACCCATTTCTTCTTTTGTAGAGGAAGAAGGAGTGGATTGTGTCTTGGTGGTCCTCCTTAACGTTTGATCATTGTTGCTCATCTGAGATGATCCACAAAACCAAAGAAATGGTCACATCTTAAATACAATACTTTGTTCAGGGCCTCCAAATAACCTTAGTTGCAAAATGCCAGGAGAATCATGATGAGATCTTACCAGGGCTGGGCTGCTGGGGGTTCGCAGGGGTTCAGAAAAAACTCTAGCTAAGATTCTGTGCAGTTTGGAGAACCCCCAAATCCCACTCCTGGTTGGCCCCTCCCACCCTGCCCCACCCCTCCCAGGAGTCCCCACGCGGCCTGTTTTGGATGCAAGTAAGTGCAAGGCACATGCAGAGGCTCAGGGAAGGTGAAAAACGGGCCTATCAGAAGTTTGGGAAGGCCAGAAACAGGTCCATCTCTGGCCTCCAGAGGACCTCCAGAGCCCAGGGAGGGCAAAAACATCCTCCCACCCACCATGGTACAGGAGGCTGACTACACCACACCCACCATGGCCACGCCCACCCAGCAGCTGGGCAGACAACCCCTTGCTAACATTTTTGAAGCCCACCTCTGGATCTTATCTTTCTTAATTGCTATTGTAAAAAAGATGGCGGAGATGATGGGGCTACTTAAAACGATGGTCGGTTCCAAAATGCCATATTTGCACTTGTTATTATTTTAAATGGTTATAAGCCACCCCTGCATGGTTATAAGCCACCTTGGAGTGTTGGAAGGAATAACAACAAGGCAGAGAATATAATTCAGTAATACATACATGGTATTTGGAAAAAAAGTTAGAAATAATCATCCCCAAGAAGAAAGAAGTTCATTCCTCCACTGGTAAAAGGAGAATTTTCGATCCAATGTATTCTATGATTTTTCTGGACAATGAATTGAGAACATTTTTATGAACTCTGGGGACCCTTGCAAAATTCCTGAATTTGGGGCTTAGTTGAATGGTAAGCAGAAAAGATTCAGACTAGGGAGTTCTTTATTGCCATCTTAGACCAGGACAAATTAAGCAGAACAGCAGCAGTTTTGAAGTAGATTGCTCGTTGTACATCATTATACAGACCTGGCTTTTGTATTTATTTATTTTTAGAGTCACATAGGGCTTTCTTTCTGGGGAAGAATCGAGGAAATATTGAGATGTTCTTTTCCTTTCTTTTCCATTTTGTTTTTCTCCTGTCTATCTTTATATACTCTTCTTAGCCGAGACACTTGGTCTACCCCAGCATGTGGGAGGGAGCGTACTGCATCCCTTTCGCCTTTCAGCTCCAATCCAGGAGCCCTCAAGCACTCACATTCACAAAAACCATTTTATACCTAATTTACACACACACACACACACACACAGTATATATGTGTGTATGTATGTATCAGTAACAGAGTTGGAAGGGACATTGGAGGTCATCTATTCCAAACCCCTGCTCATGCAGGAGACCTCTGCTAGGGATTTGAACTGCCAAACTGCCTTATCTCCTGAGCTACCTAGAAAGAGAGGTATGTCTCCCTGTGTGTAATATACATACATACATACATACATACATACATACGTACGTACGTACATATGTATGTATGTATGTATGTATATATGTATATGTATATATATATATATACATGTATATTTCTCTTTAGCCAGGTTCTTCCGACATAAACCAAGATTTTTATGCAGCCCTAGTTCAGTGAAATCACAATCCACTAATTTGTAGGCTTTTTTTCTGGCAGCCAGCAGACCCTCTGTTGTCCATTGGGAGACTAAGATAGATCTATTTCAGGTTTATAAGCCCTCATCAGTTAGCCACACTCTCATCTCATGTATCCTCCCTGTAAAGGTACAGTATTTGTTTTCTTTCCTTTTTGTGGGCTTTATGGAGGATACATGAGATGAGGGTGGATACAGGGAGGATACATGAGATGAGGGTGTGGGTAACTGATGAGGGTTTATAAGCCCAAAAGAGATCTATCTTAGTCTCCCAATGGGCAGCAGAGGGTCTGCTGGCTGCCAGAAAAAAAGCCTACAAACTAATGGATTGTGATTTCACTGAACTAGGGCTGCATAAAAATCTTGGCTTACGTAGGAAGAACCTGGCTAACGAGAAATACACATAAAGCCTACAAAAAGGAAAGAAAACATATACATGTGTGTGTGTGTGTGTGTGTGTGTATGTATGTGTATAAATATATATGTAAAGGTTCCCCGCGCAAATATATGCTAGTTATTCCCAACCCTAGGGGGCAGTGCTCATCTCCGTTTCAAAGCCGAAGAGCCAGCACTGCCCGAAGACGTCTCCGTGGTCATGTGGCCGGCATGACTAAACACCAAGGTGCATGGAACGCTGTTACCTTCCCACCAAAGGTGGTCCCTCTTTTTCTACTTGCATTTTTCACCTGGTTTTGAACTGCTAGGTTGGCAGAAGCTGGGACAAGGAACGGGAGCTCATCCCATTATGCGGCACTAGGGATTCAAACTGCTGAACTGCCGACCTTTCGATCGACAAGCTCAGTGTCTTAGCCACCGTGTCCCTCTTATACTGTCTTAGCCAAGATCAAATCCTGCCAGTTTAGGTATGCATGAAAAGCATAAAAGGTGTTGGGATTCCTTGGGAAAGATGCATAGTATATCAAAAGGACTAGACTATTCTCTCACCAGGAGGAGGTACATACCGTGTTTCCCCGAAAATAAAACTGGGTCTTGTTATTATTTTTTTGGACCAAAAGACCTATTAGGTCTTATTTTGGGGGGGGGTGTCTTATTTTGCAGCCACCCTCTCTCTCCCTCCCACCATCTGCTTGCCCACAGCTTCAGCGGCTTAAAGGGGCTTAAAGGGTCAGACACAATAATGGTCTTCCTGATGTTGCCTTCAGAGTGTTGGTTTGATGTTTCAACCTCTAACATTTGTTTTAGCTGCAAATTCAATGATCAGTGAGAGATAGAAAAGACTGCAAAATATGTGAGTTTCTCTGGAAACCATAGACAGACATTGCTGCTCTCCCTTCCTTCTGAAGGTTAGCAGAGAAATGTTTTAGCAGGAAAAGTTGAGGACAACTTTAAAACAAGCCCTGTGGTCTCATGTTTCCTTCTCAAAGTTAGGAGGATAATAAAGCTATCGCCAACTTATATGACTTTTTTTCCCCCTTTGTTTCTTGTGGGTTTTCATTTGGAAACTGGGTTACATCTCTTGCACAGCATGCATAATTAATTGGGAGCCATTTCTTACTTCCATAGGGAATTGTTGTTATTGCTTAGGGTTTATACATGTGTGTGTGTGTATGCGTGTGCGCAAGTTCAGACAACTGCTAGCCTTTTACATTATTTTTTTTAAAGGAAGAATATTTACCATCTCACCACAATTTCTTTATGCTCTTTTACTAAATATACTGATATCTCCACTCCCCCCCCGCCAAATATGCATACTAGAAAACTGTAAAGAGGATGTTGACAAACTATTTTATGGCAATTAGTCAAACATGAATTAAGCCTAAGGAGGAAGAAAACATTAGAAAGCTACTCTTGCCTTAACTCCCTTGAGTATAAGAGATTGGGAGTGAAATGCTGGCAATTGTTTTCCTAACCTGGCCTACTTGGAAGGATTGATAATAAATGAGCTTTTAATTCTCTGTCCATTGTTAATTTAGCACCCTGTTGTTGTTGTTGTTGTTGTTGTTGTTGTTGTTATTTAAAAACCACTCTTGAATCTCTGGTGTTGGCAGTGTTATAATCAGTTGCCTAGAGCAAAACTCTCAAAAGGAGGAGGGAGGGAGGGAGGGAGGGAGGGAGGGAGGGAGAGAGGGAGTGAGGGAGGGAGGGAAGGAAGGAAGGAAGGAAGGAAGGAAGGAAGGAAGGAAGGAAGGAAAGAAAGAAAGAAAGAAAGAAAGAAAGAAAGAAAGAAAGAAAGAAAGAAAGAAAGAAAGAAAGAAAGAAAGAAAGAAAGAAAGACAGACAGAAGCAGTGTTGGGAATGGGAGAAACAGTGGGATGAGTGAGTTCAGCTTTTATGAGAGGGACTTGATTTAGTCATGTGGATTTCATGCCATCCATACTAGAGTATTCTACCATCCAGGAGAATTCAAGCTTAGTTACCATTCATAATCTCTTTCCACTCATGTACATTTTCTAGCTAGTTACCTGAATTTCTTTCTGGAAGTACTTTGGTCAGAACGTTGGATTAGAACCAAGGAGAATCTGATTCAAATCTTCTCCAAGCAACATAAGGACACCAAATGACACTGGGCCAGTGTATTAATGAATAAAGAGGCCTGGAGGAATTAAATGAGAAGAGGGAGCGCACTACTTTGAGTTCTTGAAAAGACATGGGATATAAATCTAATCAACAAACTCAAGGTTCCCATTTAGGCACTGATCAAAGAACCAGAAACTAAATTCCTTTTTGAAATATGAGAGCTAGTTGGTTGGTTGTTACTGAAAATTTTTGGTCAGATTCAAGGCTAGAGGAGTAACAAAAAAAAAAAAAAGTCTGCTTGTGGACATAGATGATACAGACTATAACTATATGTCCTTCTTCTTCTTCTTCTTCTTCTTCTTCTTCTTCTTCTTCTGCTTCTGCTTCTGCTTCTGCTTCTGCTTCTGCTTCTGCTTCTGCTTCTTCTCCCCCTCCTCCCCTCCCCTTCCCCTCCTCCTCTTCCTCTTCCTTCTCTTCCTCTTCCTCTTCCTCTTCCTATCCCTCTCCTTCTCCCTTCTCCTTCTCCTTCTCCTTCTCCATGATACTATTTGGAAATACCATCATTTTTCACCTATCCCTACCTTAAGTAATTCCAAAAGTAATAATCAGCTTTCTATTATCATAGTTATCTTCATATTATCATAAGAAGATGCACTGAGCCAAATTCAGCATCACATACAATACATCAGAAGAAAAAAAAAGTGAGATAAAGGGTGAGTGATATACCATCATCTCCTTATTCCATTTGGAACAGGTTGTGATAATAATGTTGAGCTAGAGCAAGGGTGTCAAACTCAAGGCCCAGGAGCCATATCCAGCCTGCAGAGCAGTGGTGGGATTCAAATTTTTTTATTACCGGTTCTGTGGGCATGGCTTGGTGGGCATGGCATGGCTTCATGGGCATGGCTTGATGAGCGTGGCAGGGGAAGGATACTGTAAAATCCCTATTTCCTCCTGATCAGCTGGGTCTCAGGAGGCAGAGAATAGATGGGGGCGGGGCCACTCAGGTGCTGTTTACCGGTTCTCCAGAACTGGTCAGAACCTGCTGAAACCCACCTCTGCTCTGGGGTGCTTAGATCTGACCCATGGGGCTGCTCTGGAAATAGCAAAAGGACCAGCATGCAGTGCTTCTGCCAGTGAAAGCAGAGCCCCCGAGCTCCATTTTCACTGGCAGAGGGTTGCAGGAGGCCATCACAGCTGGAAACAGAGCTCATGAGGTCTGCATTTGGCCTCCCTGAGCTCCCTTTTCACTGCCAGAGGTTGCAGGAGACCGTCACAGCCGAAAACGGAGCTCGGGAGTCTGTTTTCGCTGGCAGAGCACTCGGGCTATGACAGGCGCTCCCGACACGAGTGAGGCTGAGCTGGCTATGGCCACCTTCACCCCAGCCCGCCGAGGTCAAACACAATCCTGATGCGGCCCTTAATGAAATCAAGTTTGACACCCCTGAGCTAGAGACAAACCCGTGATGCAAAACTGGAAACTGTGTCTCTAAAGCTCTTATATTGGTACTAACTTTACCTTGATTTTATTCCCTTTAAATGGACTCCCATCCCCATGGCAGCAGAATCACAAGAGGTTGGAGAATGAATGAAGCACATATCTACAAGAGGCAGAACAATTAGATTAATTGGTCTGTTGAGAATCTAAATGCTTTCATTTTCTTTCCTGCTATTCGCACAAGAATTCTCTTCTGTGAAGAGTTAATTATTTTCCCAGGATCTCTTGGTTTAATGGCACCTACATGCAATGTGTCTTACAGCCCTAGATATTTGTTTGGTTCCTAATATTTAAGTTCAATTGACCATTCACTTTTTAGATGAATATGTGTATCAGGGAAAGAAAATCCTTCAGATTGGGCATTACTGAAAATTAGAGTCTGGTTTTTAATTTAAAGGATAGATACCTATCCAGGAAGGTGCATTCTGAATGAGTACATCATGAGAGCATATGTCAAATTGAGTGGATTTGCATACAAAATGCATATTTTGAGGAAAGTAGCATACATAAATGCACTCATACAAACCATTCTATGCTTCTACCAATATTTGCAGAAATCAAATGCGACAGGCTTATGATTGAACACCCACGCAGGTAACAAGTATGTAAGGGATTGATTTAATTCTACTTTTTACGTAAGGATACAGTTTTTGGGGTGGTTGTCTAATCGTATCAAATGCAATAACTCTTCTCCCAATTTTTACACACATTTCATCAGAATATGATCTTTGTCTTATGCTTTCCAAAATCTACGGCTCCTCTTGCAACCACAACTAGGAAAAAAAATATCTTCCATGGTTTTCCATGCTTTGCTTCATTTTGTATTATTTTGCTCCTTTGTATGATCTTCCATGTTCTCTATTCCAGTCCCATATTCGCTGTATTGTATTCAGTTATAAAGGCCTTTGCTCCTTTCTCTACCCTATTGCCATTTCTTTCCCCGTTGGTTCTTTCTAGCATGAAATAAGCAAAAGAAAGAAAGAGATGGCTTTTAGGTAGGGCGGGTGGGGAACAGAGATTCTTTAGGATATTGCTACTGAAAAATAGAATAGAATAAAATTCTTTATTGGCCAAGTGCGATTGGACACACAAGGAATTTGTCTTTGGTGCATATGCTCTCAATGTATATAAAAAGAAAAGATACATTTGTTAAAACTCATAAGGTACAACACTTAATGATAGTCATAGGGTACAAATAAGCAATCAAATCATACTAGGAAACAAGCAATATAAATCATAAGGATACAAGCAACAAAGTTACAGTCATGCAGTCATAAGTGGGAAAAGATTGGTGACAGGAACGATGAGAAGACTAATAGTAATAGTCATGCAGACTTAGTGAATAGTTTGACAGTGTTGAGGGAATTATTTGTTTAGCAGAGTGATGGTGTTCGGGGAAAAAAACTGTCCTTGTGTCTAGTTGTTCTGATGTGCAGTGCTCTATAGCATCATTTTGAAGGTAGGAGTTGAAACAGTTTATGTCCAGGATGTGAGGAGTCTGTAAATATTTTCACAGCCCTCGTTTTGACTGGTGCAGTATACAGGTCCTCAATGGAAGGCAGGTTGGTAGCAATTGTTTTTTCTGCAGTTCTATTTATCCTCTGAAGTCTTGTTGGGTTGTGGAATCAAACCAGACAATTATAGAGGTGCAGATGACAGACTCAATAATTCCTCTGTATCAGGAGCTCCTTGGGCAGTTTGAGCTTCCTCAGTTGGTGCAGAAAGAACATTCTTTGTTGTACTTTTTTGATGACGTTTTTGATGCTAGGTGTCCATTTTAAGTCTTGAGATATGATAGAACCTAGAAATTTGATACTGTGTTGTCTAGTATTGTAAGAGGTGGTAGTATGGGAGGGTTTCTCCTAAACCCAGGCACTTTACAAACTTACTTCTATAAAGCTTGCCTTTATGGAGGCTATGTTCACATGCCCTTCCTTCAAGTCATGAGGCATTGAGTTTAACTTTAAGGAAAGTTTAAGTTATCCTGCATCCATGTTCAAGTCTGGAGAACTTCACTGAGATAGCTAGCAAGCATGAAATAGTTTAGTGTTCCATTAAGCATCCAGCTTTTATCATCATACTGAAGACTATGCAGTTCAAATTTCTGGATTCTACAACCTGGTGCTTTAAACATTACACCAAACTGGGTCTGTAAACCTGGATATGTCCCTGCAGTTTTCTAGGCAACATTTTCAGAAGGGATTTGCCATTGTCTGCTTTTCAGGGCTAAGAGAGAGTGACTGGCCCAAGGTCATCCAGCTGGTTTCATGCCTAAAGTGGGGCTAGAACTCACAATCTGTCCATTTCTAGTCTGATGCTTTAACTGCTACACCAGACTGGCTCTTTTCAGTATACATAAGGTTATCCCTACTTGGGATGCAAGTCAGTTCCCAGCATTGTTTGAAGCCAGACTACCAAACGGAAACATATTCAGAGGCTTAATTCAGTTTGTTTATTATACAGTAACTGACTGATTCAAAAACAAAGCAATCCATTTGTGAATGATATACTTAAGCACAAGTCAACGTTTTAAAAAGGCATTTGGAAGTATATACATGTGTGTGCATATTAAGGAGAGAGAGAGAGATAAAGAACCCAAATTGAAATTAAAAGAAAAACCAGACGATTAAGTGTAGTTTTGCAAGTCTCAGCTGCAGAAAAGAGGCATTTAGCAACTGGTGACTGAGATGTTTTCCAAATTAGGCAACAACCAGTTCCATCAATAATTAATGATCACAGGCTTTGCTCTGAATGCACTGATGTGCTGCTACTGCTACTACTGCAGCCGCATCTGGTGTGCATGTGCAAATGTGCATTTCTGCAAAACTCATTGGTTTGTTTCCATATATCCTACTCTAAGAAGTGCTAATGCAGAGGATTGTTTTGTTCCACCTGGCTGTCGGCAAACGTGCCGTGTCCCACTTTTGCCACAGAGAGCAATTGGATATCCCTGGGGTCCAGAACGTTCCCCTCCTCCACACCACCACCTGGCCTCCCAACTGTGTACTCAGTGTTCTGATCCACCTCCCCAAACACGAGAAACCCTCTGACGTGAACTCAAAAGATTCCTTTATTAGGAATACCAGCAGGCCCAGCAAAAAGTTTCTCTTGCAAGCTAACAAGTCTGTCTGGCTGGAAGATGAATAGTTGTCTGCCACACCTATTCATCTCTGCCCCCTGCCTTTTATCCCCAGAGCTAGGATGGGGTTTCGCTAGCAGTGGTGGCTCCTCCTTCCCCAGGATCGGCCCATAGATTTCCACTGCTCTCCTCTCCTCTCCTCTGCCTTCTGCACATCTGCACATCAGGCACTGGACCCAGCTGTTCCTCCTCTTTCCCATAAGCCACCTCCAGACCTGGGGGCTGTTGACTCTCCATCTGTGGGCTGATGGATGGCCCAGGCTCTGCCTCTCTCTCTCTCTCTCTCTCTCTCCCTCCCTCCCTCCCTCCCTCCCTCCCTCCCTCCCTCCCTCCTCTCTCTCTCTCTCTCTCTCTCTCTCTCTCTCTCTCTCTCTCTCTGTGAGCTCCATTCCCTCTTCCCCCTTAGAGCTCCCAGGGTGCCCTGATGCTGACCTTGACTCCCACACCACCTCCTCCTCCTCCTCCTCCTCCTCCTCCTCCTCCTCCTCCTCCTCCTCCTCCTCCTCCTCCTCCTCCTCCTCCTCCTCCTCCTCCTGTGATTTGGCTGCTGGAGGGCCAGTGGCCGACAGTCTTTTCTTCCATTACTTTTGCCTAGTGCTGTCTTTGTCTGCGTCCTTCTGATTGGTCTGCAACTCCTTCTCACAAGAAGCAGGAATACCAGCAAACACCACTTGGGTGTTTACCAGTGGTGGGTTGCCCCCAGTTCAGACCGGTTCTATAGAACCAGTAGTAAAACTGGTGGGAGGCTCCGCCCACTGACCCCAATGTCATTAGGGAGCTTCTACACAGAAGAGTGCATGCGTGGCCCCGTTGTGAACCAGTAGTAAAGGTAAGTAGAACCCAAGCCTGGTGTTTACCATCGTACTTTACCTTAGTTGGGTTGTTTTAGTACCCTGCCAGGCTTCAAAACCTGGAACTGGGAAAAGTTGGTGAACATATACAGAGCAAACAGCAAGTGAAAGAAGATGGCAGAGTTTTTTTCCCCCACTGAATAACTAGTTTGCACATGTGGAAACGTCATAATATGATGGATATTTTCTTGGCATCATCTAATTAAAAAAGAAAATTCGGTACTAATGTCTTTTCTGCATATTTTGAAGTGATCGGTGAAAATTAACTGCTCCATTCCTTACTTTTGCATACAAAAATACATATTGTAGCTTCTCTCTCCCCACCGTCATAAAAGTATGCTTCTCAAATGGTCATCTAAGTAGAGCAGAAGAGAAACGATAAAACTATGCCTAGAGGAGATCAGTTGCTATCTGGAAAGAAGATCCAAATGCTAAGTGGGTTCCACTCTCTAAAGCACCCTTACCAAGCAGAACAATTAGCTTGATACAACCTACCTGTAGAGTACTACAGTTAAAGATTACTTAGAACCCCAACTGCCCTAAAGTGATAATTCTCATGAAGATACAAAGCTCCATTGCCTGTACGTAACCAGTGAAGAAGGCAAGGGGAAGAAACTAGCTAATTCCCATACTACCACCTCTTACAATACTACACAACACAGTATCAACAGTAGAGACCTTCAAATTTCTGGGTTCTACCATATCTTATAACCTAAAATGGACACCCAACATCAAAAATGTCATCAAAATAGCACAACAAAGAATGTTCTTTCTGCACCAACTCAGGAAGCTCAAATTGCCCAAGGAGCTGCTGATCCAGTTCTACAGAGGAATTATTGAGTCTGTCATCTCAATAATTGCCTGGTTTGATTCCACAACCCAACAAGACAGACACAGACTTCAGAGGATAATTAGAACTGAAAAAAAAAATTGCTACCAACTTGCCTTCCATTGAGGACCTGTATACTGCACCAGTCAAAAAGAGGGCTGTGAAAATATTTACAGGCCCCTTGCATCCTGGACGTAAACTGTTTCAACTCCTACCCTCAAAACGATGCTATAGAGCACTGCACACCAGAACAACTAGACACAAGGACAGTTTTTTCCCGAACGCCATCGCTCTGCTAAACAAATAATTCCTTCAACACTGTCAAACTATTCACTAAATCTTCATTACTATGACTATTAATCTTCTCATCGCTCCTATCACCCATTTTCTCCCATTATGACTGTATGACTGTAACTTTGTTGCTGGTATCCTTAAGGTTTATATTGACTGTTTCCCTATGACTATCATTAAGTGTTGCACCTTATGATTCTTGACAAATGTATCTTTCCTTTTATGTACACTGAGAGCCTATGCACCAAGACCAATTCCTTGCGTGTCCAATCACACATGGCCAATAAAGAATTCTATTCTATTCTATTCTGAACTGGCCAAGTACAAAGACAAAGCTTGCAGTATATTTCCCATTTGGAAAACAAAACAAAACACAATAACTTGCCAAAGGACTATGAGGTTATGTAGATTTGCTAATGAAGGTCTTCTGGGTGCTATTCATTGGCTAGGAAGCCAGACATCTCCTGCTGAGTGAGACAGATTGATTTGAGCTGGTGTTGTTGCTAAACTTCTCTCCCACTGTCCCCTTTGTCATTTTATTTTCTGGGGAGGGGTTTTTTTTTTTTGTGTGTGTGTCTCTCTGGGGTTGATTGAAGCTGGAGACATTGAGATTGTTGTCACTAGTATAGCTACCATGCTATGCCTCTTTCTATCACTACAAATTCCCTAACTTGTTGTAATGAGAAAGGGGCATTAAAATACAAATTGTAAAGACATTTCTTTGGAGATGCAAACTGTACTGGAGAAAAATCTACAAATGATGGCCTTTGGCTTGCGGGAGCAACCTATTGCTACATAACTTTGCAGGATGTAAATATTGTAGGCTTGTAAAACAATTCAGACCACACATTTTTCCTCTCCATTCTTTATAAGGAAAATGGGAGTGCGGGGTGGGGGGGTGGGGGGAAGCAAAATTTAATATCCATGTCCTTGATTATAAATGGGTGTGAAGCAGAGGTGAAATCCAGCAGGTTCTGACAGGTCCTGGAGAACTGGTAGCGGAAATTTTGAGCAGTTCGGAGAACCGGCAAATACCACCTCTGGCTGGCCCCAGAGTGGGGTGGGAATGGAGATTTTGCAATATCCTTCTCCCAGGAGTGGGGAGGGAATGGGATTCTGCAGTATCTTCCCCTGTCACGCCCACCAGGCCACACCCACCAAGCAACACCATGCCTACCAAACCATGCCCACAGAACCGGTAGTAAAAAAAAAAATGGATTTCACCACTGGTGTGAAGCTTGGGGTAAAGAGAATTATCTGACCGGGTTTATCTCATGTGCTAGAACACAAGGTGGTTGTTTCCTTCTTTGTGGCTCCGTTTTCCTGAATGAAACCATGGTTTCACTTCCCCCCTCCCCTCCTCTATTTATGCCGTGATTTAGCTAACCTATTGTATGAACCTTAGCAAGATTGTGTGATTCCCTCTTCCGATTGGCGCCTTAGTTAGCTTTCGGCTTCCCCAGAATTTTGAGAAAAACAAAACAGATTTGGGGTCATGGAAAAGTAGCCAGGCAGGCGATATGGCCTGTTCCATTTGCAATTTTTGCTGCTCCCACTATGTTTATATATATATATTGTTCCTGCTTTGCAATGTTGGCAGGAAAAGAGTCCCAGCGTCACCTGGCTCGGTCTAAGGACCAGATGGTTGCATAATAGTCTTCAGAGACAGAATGCACACAGGGCCAGATGGCGACAAGTGTTGTGATGGAACAGAAAGTGAAAGGTAATTTGCAAACATCAACACCTCTCCTTCACCCCTTTCCTGCCATGGATAGGTCTCTTGTACAACAAGGGCCATGTGTTGATGTGCCCGTTTCATTTTCCCCTCCTCCGATGTCAAGGCCAGCAACAGCAGCACTAATCAGGAATAGCTCCCAATTGATCTTCTCTATTTAGCCATTATGCCTCTGATTGCAAGCTGATGCTCCCTTTTGATCAGGATGAAAGAAGAAGCTCTCCTGCAATTTTTTTTCTCTCTGAGTCATACTGCTGCCCTTTCCTTTTCTACCCAAGGACAGGGTGTCTCAGGTTAGCCAGGTCAACCTGCTCTCTATTTTAAGCCTTCCTGCAAAGAATAAGATTACGAAGGTGAGTCACAGATCGGTTTGGCATTATAAACATCATGTTTGCAATTTAGGAATTAAATAAAAGCCACTTTGGTGGGAAGGTAACAGCATTCCATGCACCTTTGTGGTATTAGCCACAGTGGCGCAGTGGTCAGAGTGCAGTACTGCGGGCTGCTTCTGCTGACTGCCAGCTGACTGAAATTTGGCAGTTCAAATCTCACCAGGCTCAGGTTTAATCAGCCTTCCATTTTTCCGAGGTGGGTAAAATGAGGACCCAAATTGTTGGGGGCAATAGGCTGACTCTGTAAACCACTTAGAGAGGGCTGTAAAGCACTGAAAAGTGGTATATAAGTTCTATTGATATTATCATGCTGGACACCGAGACACAGAAGTGTCTTTGGATAACACAAGGTTTCTTGGCTAGGAAACAGAGATGAGGACTGCCCCCTAAAGTTGGACATGGCTGGACAGGGGAAACTTTTATCTTTATCTTTGTATGGCAATCACATGCCTTCTTCTCCAGGGAGAATACTTTTATTCTCAGGATGCTCCAGAACAAGGAACGGGAATAATATTCCTGAAAATAGATGGAGTGCCCAGGCAAAAAAATGGACAATGCTCAGAAAAATGCTGAAATGAAATGGTTTTGATTTACATTTATACTGAATGAAGCTAACACCGTTCATTTGATAACATCCAGATGCACTTAGTAATTTTCCTCTGCCACATTAGAAATAATCAACTTGATGATAGGAGATATAAGGTGATGCCTTAAACTTTGAAATAAATAAATATTGTGCCCAGAAGGAATAAATAAATATTAAACCAAACAAACAAACAAACAAATAAATATATCAAGGCCAGAGTATTTTAGCAATGAGATTGGGGTGGATAAATGGGCAGCAACCCACATTTGTACTTAAAAGAGCTTCACTATTGTTTACATTGCTGATTTGACTTGACTTGATTTTAACATCCTAAATGCATAGGGAAAGGAGATGGACTAAAGGATACAAGCATCGTGTTTTCTATTCTTTTGGGGGCTTTGATTGGCCGTTAGGTTTTGATTCTCTAAAAAAATGGCATATACACTGCCATTTCCATGCTTTCCCCTTCCTAAAGAAAGTTAAGGTCATGAAATGTTTAAGGAATTGGACTAAGACAGAAACATCCATGTTTTCTGATGCTTTCAGCCACCAAAACCTAGTAGGTGAGTTTAGGCCACTCATTTTTATTTCAGACCAATCTTTGGTTTGTTGTGGGAGAAAATAAGTATTGTGGCCCACCAGCGGCCAGCAGAGCTGGCAGCAGATTCGGATAGTGACGAGGTTGGGGAGGAACATGGGCCAGTCCTGGAGTCTGGGGAAGGCTCAGACAAGGGCTCTGCATTGGAGGCAGAGATGGGGGCCAGGGCAGTGGTGAAATGTAAAGTTTGTTACTACCAGTTCGGTGGGTGTGGCTTCGTGGTGGTGGTGGGTAATGTGACTGGGTGGGTGTGGCCAACTTTTTTTTTTAACCTTTAAAAGCATTTTTTCTACAATCTCTTTGGCTGAAGAGGTTTTAGAAAAAATGCTTTTAAAAGTTTAAAAAAAGCCTTTGATGATCACCTAGCTCAGCTGGGCATTGGGGGGGGGGGAGAGATTTTTGCTAACGGTTCTCCAAACCACCCGTTGCCATCGCTACCAGATCGGGTGATCTGCTCCGAACCAGGAGCATTTCACCCCTGGGCCAGGGCCATCTGGGAATTATGCGCAGACTCCGGAGCCTCCAGAATCTGACATCAGTGAAGCAGAAGATCAGCGGGAGCCTGTCTCCAGTGCGCGCATGCGCAGAGCAGCCAGAAGACAAGAACGATTAAGAAAACAGGATCGACTTGGGAGTAAGGCTTGGAGATGATTGGCCCCTCCCATAAGACATAAAAGAGGAGCGAATGGGATGTGAGCTTTTGTAGGAAGCAATTATTTCATCTGGTTGGTAAAAGCTGTGGAAACATTCTGTTTGACTCTGTGCTAAATTTGGCCTTGCCCTGGGTGTGGCAATTAGTTCTCTGGCAGCATTCCAAGGGAGATAAGGTGGGTGTTTGTAAACACTCCTCTGCAAGACTGTTTGAGAAGCCTTTTGGACTGGGAATGACAATAATTCACAGCCATATGAATAAAAGAGGTTTGCCGGGACTAAGATTGTGCTGTATACTTTCTAAGGAAGTCTACATCAGAACGATAAGTACAGGAAAGGAATATAGTCTATAGCGTTTTTATATCCTGAAGGAAAGAAATCTTGATTTCAGTGGTTATTTGGGGAAAAAATGGGTTTCAGATATCCTGCAATCCTAGTATCTCAAAGTATAATAAGGATTAGCTGTTTTCCCTTGATCATCTCATGTTTCTTCTATCCTTTCTGCTGCTGGATGGAGCAAAAAGAATATTTTTAGGAAACAAATATTACAAAAGAAAAAAGGAACAGATATTAAAGAAAAGATAGAGCGGGGGAATTAAAAAAAAAGAAGAAAAGCTGCTCATCTCCTTATAGTGTGTGAAGTAGCAATTAATTATAATTAAGGTCTGCAAAGTGTTTTGATGTATTCTGAGGGATAGCAAAAAAAGGAAACATGTCTGCTGTCTGTGATCTCAAGAAAGATAAAGCTTTGGTTATAAAAGCTACCGACGTCATTATCCTCTTATGATATGCTGGCTAAGTGGCAGGATATGCAGATGATGGCCCTGTTAAAATACCAGATTAGGGGTTTTCAAAATGTAATCGTTTACCACTAATCTGATTGTTCCGTAGGCCAAAAGGAAATTGGAACACTTCCTGTTCCTGGCAGCTCTGATAAGTCTAGAACCAGTGATGCCTTTGTGTTTCAGTACAGTCACAAGGGCAATTTTAAAAAAAAAGCTGCATGTAGCAGGGGTGGGTTCTACTTACCTTTACTACTGGTTCACAACCAGATTGTATGCATGTACTTGCTTCACTCACGCACGTGCCTTGCTTCTGCGCATGCATAGATCGCTGATGACAACATCCGCAGTGGTGGGCAGGGCCTTCCACCGGTTTTACTACCGGTTCTTGCGAACCGGCCCAAACTGGGGGAAACCCCCCCACTGGCGTGTAGTGAACCTGCAAAGCTATAAACAACCATCTGAACCCAGTTTTGGCTGTCTGCTGTTTGGTTAGTGCTTTCGGATGACTTTGAAAGATTGGCTACATGTTCACAGTTTATTCCATTGTTCTAATTCCTAAGTTGGTATCACACTCTGAGCCTCAGACCCATCCCATAAACTGGGTTCTTCCAACCATACCCTAAAATGGGAATCTAGTTTCTATGTCATATGAACATATCTGTAATTATCCACTTTATAATGCCTTGGTAAGGCCACACCTAGAAAACTGCATTCAGTTTTGGTCGCCATGATGAAAAAAAGATGTTGAGACTCTAGAAAGAGTGCAGAAAAGAGCAACAAAGATGATTAGGGGACTAGAGGCTAAAACATATGAAGAACGGTTGCAGGAACTGGATATGTCCAGTTTAATGAAAAAAAGGACTAGGGGAGACATGATAGTGTTCCAATATCTCAGGGGTTGCCACAAAGAAGAGGGAGTCAAGCTATTCTCCAAAGCACCTGAAGGCAGGACAAGAAGCAATGGGTGGAAACTAACCAAGGAGAGAAGCACCTTAGAACTAAGCAGAAATTTCCTGACAGTTAGAACAATTAATCAGTGGAACGACTTGCCTCCAGAAGTTGTGAATGCTTCAACACTGGAAGTTTTTAAGAAGAGATTGGACAACCATTTACTTAAAATGGTATAGGGCTTCCTGCCTGATCAGGGGGTTGGACTAGAAGAGTCTCTTCTCTTCTCTTCTCTTCTCTTCTCTTCTCTTCTCTTCTCTTCTCTTCTCTTCTCTTCTCTTCTCTTCTCATGAAAGGAAACAATTTCAGGCTAGAAAAACCGGGACAAGAAACTGATTAAATGTGTACAGTGAGTGAGCTCCCTCTGTGGTTTAGCTATTTTGACAGTATGACCTCTTTTGATCTGAACCATACCCAGTTTGGATTATAACTAGCTAAAAACCTGGTTAGGTGGGCCAAAGAACAGGAGCACAGAAGCCAGGAAGCCTGATGGATATCACCGTGTAGTATATTTAAAATTCAAGAATCGGCAGTGCCATAAGAACATTCACAAAAGCAAAGTTCAAGAAGGATTCTAGACTAACAGCTAGTTTCAGATATGCTTGAGCTGGAGATTTTTTTGAATCTGGATTTTTGATTGCTTTGGCCAAAGTTTAGTTGCAGTTAATCAAGAGAGTTTGGAGTTATTTGAAAACTGTTATGTTTGAGGCTGTGCATTTTCAAACTCGTCTGTGTGACTGATCTCAGTTGCAGCTTCATTTTTTCCACCTGATGTGACAAGATAGTATAAAATGGTCTTCTCCATGCTATCAATGCATGAAGTTATGCCTGTTAAACTCCAGAGCAGGTGACAATCCCTCCAGAAGTGGATTGCATAGAGTAATTTAAATTCAATTTTTTTTACTACCAGTTCTGTGTGCATGGCTTGGTGGGTGTGCCATGGCTTGGTGGGCGTGGCTTTGTTGGCACGGCAGGGGAAGGATACTGTAAAATCTCCATTCCCTTTCCACTCCAGGGGAAGGTTACTGCAAAATCCCCATTTCCTCCCAATCAGCTGGGATTCAGGGCGCAGAGAATAGATGGTATTTACCAGCTCTCTCAACTACTCATAATTTCTGCTGCCAGTTCTCCAGAACTGGTCAGAACCTGCTGAATACCATCTCTGGCATAGAACTTTGCAAGAGAAATAAGTAAATGCCAAATTGGCATATTTTTCCTAATCCTAACTTTGCATTTAGTGAATGTTACAGGGCTAATACATTTTCTCTCGTAAATCTTGGAAGCTTTGTTTCCCCCTGTCTGCAATCAACCATACGTTCAGACATCCTGCTATTCATTTATGGATGACCGATTTCTACATACCAGTTCTGTGGGAAGCAGAGATGCCAATTTAACTTGCATTATTTGGAATCTGAGATTAGTCATAGCTCCTGTAATGTTGACTGTATTTTGGAAGCCAAGTTTGCATTATATGGGGCCCTCACATCTTTTTTTATGTTATCTTTTTCTGGTTCTGATGAAAATCTCAGTTGAACAGAATTTCCAGTTCACTGATTTTGCATATGTTCATATGTGCAGTAGGTCCATGCAGACTCATTCTGACTCCACTGCCAACTTTAAAAGGGGGATATTTTTATAGGAATGTTATTTTTGTTTGTTTTTAATCTAAAACATATTTTGATGAATAAAAGAAGAATAGAATAGAATATAACTTTATTACAGTCATCAACCAGCAAATAGGCATACAATATATTAAAAAAATAATACTGACATTAATAGTGGGTAATAACATCCCTGTTAAGAAAATATTTGATCTCAAACCGTTAGGATCACTCCCTAATTTACATGAATGAGAACCAATAAGAATAAAATAAGAGATGTGTTTTCTGTTGTCACCGTGGCCAACCAGATGCACCAGAAAGATGTCTCAAGCAGGCAAAATATAACCACAATGACAAGTGGAAATGATAGCTTTATTTAACCATTTAATTTTAAATTTTAAAATAAAATTTTAAATTTTAAAATAATAAAATTTTAAAATTTAAAATAAAATCATAATTAAAATGGGGACATGGTGGCTCAGTGGCTAAGACGTTGAGCTTGTTGATCGAAAGGTCGGCAATTCGGCAGTTCGAATCCCTAGTGCTGCATAATGGGGTGAGCTCCCGTTCCTTGTCCCAGCTTCTGCCAACCGAGCAGTTCGAAAGCACAAAAAAAAAGGCAAGTAGGAAAATAGGGGCAACCTTTGGTGGGAAGGGAACAGCATTCTGTGCACCTTTGGCATTTAGTCATGCCAGCCACATGACCACGGAGACATCTTCACATAGTGCTGATGCTTCGGCTTTGAAATGGAGATGAGCACCGCCCGCTAGAGTCAGGAATGACTAGCACATATGTGCAAGGGGAACCTTTATTTTAAAAGTAATTCAAGTTTGTAATCATCACTGCATTTTTCAGTAAAGTCATGATTTAGCTATGCCTTATCTAATCTCTTCCATCCATTTGACTGGACTTTGGCACTTTAGTAGTATCTTTTACATTTTTTTGAAAAAATGCATATGTAATTGTTAAGTTACTTCTGAGTCCTCATGACTCAGTAGACATTTGTTCACTAGACTTGTGAAGTGGATAGCTAGATTATAGCTAGGTATCTAGGTAGCAGATAGTTAGGTAGATAGCTAGGCAGATAAATAGATGGGTGGGTGGATGGATGGATGGATAGATGATAGATAGATAGATAGATAGATAGATAGATAGATAGATAGATAGATAGATGATAGATAGATAGATAGATAATGATTGCTTATGTCAGTTCTTCAAAATTCTTGCTTAATGTCATCATCAATAGTATGTAGCCAATTCATTTTTGCCTTCCATGAATCAAGAAGCACAAATTGAAAGTGTAGAAAATAAAGCTATAGTCTCTGATTTTTTGATGGGCTCTTAAAAGCAAAAAGCTCTGAAAATGTCTCCGAGAGGACGCCAGAAATTGTGTAGGTGCCAAGTTCTTTAGAATGGGTGTTCCACAAGCACAATCCAGAACTGAGAGGCTTCTGTGAATTGAGAAGCGAACATGGAAAGCATAGAAAATAAAACTGTCCAGGTCTTTGAAGAAGACTTTTCCTTCAAGAAAGATCTGAGCAAAATACTACTCTTCGGAGCTGCTTTTGAAGTCATAGGGACTCCCCTCTTTTAAGAATGGAGCAACTCCATTGCTTCACTTTGCTTCTGAACTAAGAGAGTTCCAATGATCCAGAAGGTACTTCCAGATGTTGCAAGTGCTGGTTGGGCTGTGAGATGATCAAAAGCATGTTGTTAGATATATTGACTCATTCCTTCATCTCAAGAAAGAGCACTGTGCCACCAATGCATTTTGTTGATGCCAATCCAGTCATTCAGCAAAGATTCAGCAGATGACTTTGAGAACCAGATTGGTTTCCCCTCCAAATAAATCTAGGATCTAGGTTATTTATTTGCTGCTTGGAAGTAGCTTGGATTTCCTCTTGAAGAACTCCAACATGAATCTGTCCCATTGTGAATGCAGATATTCAAAACAGCTCATATCTGTTGACCAATCCTTTCTTCTAAGAGGCACTCATGGTTTTCTTTTAGAGTTTATACTTGCTGTTATATTTTTAAAATAATCTTTAAAAAGTCTACAAGCTACCACCTGTTAACAGTTTGGGATGATATTATTACACTTACAAATTAAATCTTATCTCCTTTGGAGATTAAATAGTTCTCTTAATTATAGAAATAAACCCTGTAAATATTTCAGATGGCAATAAGGGATTTGACTCTGCCAAGTATATCCAGTGATATAAATTCAATGTACCTAATAATGAACCACCCAGAAAACCTCACTGGGCCCAGACCAGTCAATTTAATGATAGTTCTTCTCAGAAAAAAAGTGGAAGATTGTTCCTAGACTCACCATGGTTAGAAGAAAGAAAAACCTCTGCTATCTCCTAAACATGCTAAAGTCGAAATGTAAGTTTCTGTTATTTAAAATTTGATGAGATCATCCTTCCCTTTCCTCTGCCATCAGTTCTTTCATTTCATTTTAAATGTTGATTTTCGCCATCAGAAGTTAGAAGAACCCTTTGAGTTTGTTGGTGATTATTTTATTGACTTCACGTGTATACTTTATGCTGTCTTTCCTTCTTTCCACGCTGAACTCCCCAAAGCGACCTTTTGATTTTCAAACAAGCTCCGAAAGATACAGAAATACAAAAGATAAAAAAGAGAGAAATAAATCAATACACCAATAATAACATTACTGACCTTTAAAGGTCTGGCTAAAGAGGCAGGTTTTGACAGGTCTCCTGAGAGAGAGTGTGTTTTACATAATTTGGGATCCGTCATGGGTGAAAATCTCCTTCCTCTTAGGAGTATTTTGGTGACATCAGATATCAAATCCCACGATGGTAAGCTGCAAAGAAATAAAATATAGTTTGACAATCAGCAAATACTTTGAGATACTTAATTTAGTAACCTGTCAGCTACTCAATTGTACTACTGTATTCTGAATCAACAATGGTTGATAGAAATGTCACTGCTTGCCATTTTTCAAATACTGTCAGATACTAAATACTATTGTATGGCAATTATTAATACTGTCAAATTCTAAATATCATTACATGCCAGCTATCCAACACACTCATATCTCAACTGCCAAATTTTAAGGGATATCAATGAAGACAGGCCTGAATTTTGGATGACCCCTCCCACCCAACAAGGAAGTTTAACTTAAATAAAACTCCACTCTCTTCTACTTTCGTTATCATATTCTTGGTGAATCTACCTTCACTCTTAAAATATAAGATATTAGTTGTTTAAATGTATTTAAAATATTTTTGTACTGCACACTGTTATTGTTTTCATTTTTACATGTAAAGTGCTCAAAGATCGAAGGATATTTTTCCTTTGAGAATAATTTGGACTACAAGTAGTCCTAGACGTACAACAATTCATTTAGTGACCGTTCAAAGCTGGGGTGAAATCCAGCAGGTTTCTGACAGGTTCTGGAGAACCAGTAGTGGAAATTTTGAGCAGTTCGGAGAACCAGCAAATACCACCTCTGGCTGGACCCAGAGTGAGGTGGGAATGGAGATTTTGCAATATCCTTTCCCCAGGAGTGGGGACAGAATGGGGATTTTGCAGTACCCTTCCCCTAGAGGTGGGTCAGAATGGAGGTTTTGCAGTATCCTTCCTCGGCCATGCCCACCAAGCCACACCACACTGTTGTGGCCCATCACAGATTGTAGCTGATACCAACAATGAGGAGGCTGGTGTGGTGCTGCGCCAGCAGCCTGTGCAGGTGGTGCTCGAGTCGGACAGTGAGGAGGCTGGAGAAGATGTGGTGCCAGAGGCAGGGATTCAGCCACGGCCTTCAGAACCTCCAGAAGCTCCTTTAAGTGAAGAGGACGAAGAGGAGGAGCCTCTTCTCAATGCACCGGTGCGCAGAGCTCAGGAGGAGCTCTTCTCGAGAGTAAGGCTTGTGGCTAATTGACCACTCCCTTAGCCTATTTAAGGAGGAAGGCCGCTTGCAGCAAGCTGTAGGGAACAACTTTAGTTTACTCTCCTTCGCGTCTGGATTCTCTGCAAAATTGTTTCTGGGCTTTCTGCAACTCTAGTAAGACTGTGATTACCTTATCTTAGAATTCTGGTAGGCTGTTAAAACAGTTTATTAACAGCCTTTGGTTGATAAAGACTGAGTTATTTGAGTAAAATAAGTTTTGTATAGGGTTTGTGAGTGCTGCGTTCTTTGGGGTCCGTAGCTGGGGCAGAACACCCACCCACCAAGCCACACTCACAGAACCGGTAGTAAAAAAAAATTGGATTTCACCACGGGTTCAAAGTCACAACAGAAGTGAAGAAGGTGGCTTATGACCATGTTTCACACTTACAAATGTTGGTCAAGTGATCAAAATTCAGATGCTTGGCAAGTGGTTCATATTTATGACGGTTGCAGTGTCCCGAGATCATATGTTCTGCTTTTGCGACCTTCTGACAAGCAAAGTCAGTGGGGAAGCCAGATTCATTTAACAACCGTGTTACTAACTTTAACAACTGCCACAAATTCACTTAACATCAGTGGCAAGCAAGGCCATAAAAAGGGGCAAAACTCACTTAACAAATGTTTCACTTAGCAACATGAATTTTGGCATCAATCATGATCATAGGTTAAGGACTACCTGTATAGTGAGCTTATCTGCAATATATAAAGAAATCTTTAAAGGGTGTTTGGAGAGTGGGACAATTTTGATGGACAATTTTGGGTATCATTTTGATAGAATTTCTAGATTCCATGTAATGTGAAAGGATAGATGTTTGGGCATCAGAGATGGCTATTTCTCACATAGGAGAAGGTTGGGAAGAAACATGTTGAGAGCAACTAACAAGGACTCCTAGAATGATTAGATTTAGGACATCTCACACACGCACTCATTGGGGCCGAGCTCCAGAAAAGCCAACCTTCCAGCTTCTAGTGCGCATGCGCGCCCAATGGTCAGCTGGCCGGCATGCATGCACACATCTGTTTTTGGCACTTCTGCGCACGCAAAGGACAGCTGATTGTCATGCACACATGCGCACCAGAAACCCAGAAGACAAACAGGCAAGGGCGCACATGTCAGGTGCCATGGCTTCACGTGCCACTTTGGGCATGCATGCCATAGGTTCGTCATCACAGGTCTAGGGGATCAAATGTTGCCCCTGTTGAAAATCGTCACGTTGAGCAGTCAATGAAAAGTTCACACCAGCTGCCTAAATTGTCTGCAAATTAGAAGAGGATTATGTTCATCTTGAACAGGTTAAGATCATAATTTGAAGACCGGGCAATCTGCAGTTACCCACTTTGCTGATCCTGTCATACACAGTTTTGGTTATAGAAAGAAATGCATTATTCTTACTGTTGCATTAGATTTACTATGTCAAATTAAATCTATATTATGGTCATAGAGTCATCTGTAGATTTAATATAGCTGCCCATTCTAGTGAATCTCTTAAAGGTAAAGATAAAGATAAAGGTTCCCCTTGCACATATGTGCTAGTCGTTCCCAACTCTAAGAGGCGGTGCTCATCTCTGCTTCAAAGCAGAAGAGCGAGCGCTGTCCATGGTCATGTGGCCGGCATGACTAAATGCCAAAGGTGCATGGAACGCTGTTACCTTCCCACCAAAGGTGGTCCCTATTTTTCTACTGGCATTTTTTATGTGCTTTCGAAGTGCTAGGTTGGAAGAAGCTGGGACAAGTAACAGGAGCTCACTCCATTACACAGCACTAGGGATTTGAACCGCTGTACAGCTGACCTTTTGATCGACAAGCTAAGCGTCTTAGCCCCTGAGCCACCACATCCCATGGCTTATTTCATTTTCTTAGTCTCTAATTTTTATTAGCAAAAATATACAGAAAGCAGATTTAAGACAAGGAAACAAGATGTGCAGGAAAAAGGGCAGTAAAGACAAAAAGCGGAAAAAGAGTAATATTTAAAGAAGTAACTTCTTTTCTTTCTTACAGAAGTTACGAACAAGCCTTAGTTTCACCCACCTCCTCTTCTCAAGGTTACATCACATAATTCAATCCTCTCCATATTAAACCCTTTTTAATCCGCATCTCCAGAAACCATCAGGTCATTTTTATCCATTTTCAATGAAAAGTCCGTGAAGGTTGTTCGGTCTTTTAAGAAAAGTACTTCTTGTTTTGTCCCTGATCAAATAGGTCAATTTTGCCATTTCTGCCATTTCTGTCATTTTCACGATCTGGTCATCCAGTGTGATAGTTCTGTATTTTTTCCATCTTTCCACGTACAGTAACTCTGCTGCAGTTACCCTATATAAAAGCGATCTTCCACATGTCTTTTCTAATTGGTTATCAGTAAATCCATAATCTGTACTTTATCAAAATATTATTGTTATAACATTCTCAGCATCATACATATTTGTATCCAATTTGCTTTTTGCTTTTCCAGGGGTCCACCATGGATGGTAAAATATATATCCAACAATGATTAGAATTACCTTTGTATATCTTGGCTGATTACTCTGGTGACAGATATCAATGGTACATCATTTTATAGATGTTTTCTCTTAAGTTCCAAGATAATGACAATTTCAGCTCTTTCCCACTGATCCTCCTCAACTTACAGTAGTGGCCAAAATTGTGGAAACCTTTTGGGAAAAGTGTATTTTTGAGGTTTGATGGCTAATAAGATTGGAATAAGATTGATCCCGGATCTCCACACTTTCCGCAAGGCCCTGAAGACATTTTTATTTCATCAAGCTGGCCTGGCCTGAATAGGTTTTATGGGTTAGTTTTTAATTGTATAGCTTGGGGTTTTAAATTTTGGGAAGCCGATTAATTTGATCTATTTTTAGTAATCTTAATTTTTATATTGTGTGTTATTTTAATTTTCGGCTGTTCACCGCCCTGAGTCCCTTCGGGGAGAAGGGCGGTATATAAATTCAATAAAATAAATAAATAAATAAATAATAACACCACTTTTTTTTGGGGGGGGGGAGTTTCAAGATAATCCTATTCCACTGCTGGAATGGCCTGGGAATAGCCCAGACTTTAACCCAATTGAAAATCTATGGAGCTGACTAAAGAAACTTGTTAGTTAGAAGTGACCCAGCAATAAAATCCAGTTAAACATCATTCAGTCTTGGTTTCACATTATGCACACATGCAGAACTAAAAAAAAAACTTGGTTCACTCCATGGGAAGACAATGTAAGGCCATAATTCATGCTAAAGGTTACCCAACTAAGTATTAACTGATATGGTAATGTTTGTATATCTCATTTTTTCTATGGTGACAATTTTTCTATATCGCATTTTTTTCTATGTTTCACTTTTCTTCTTTATACTATGACTGCCATTCTAATAGCAAATCCTTCATAAAAGTTATTGCATTACATTCTTGATTCAAATATATCTTTCCATTGATATATAATTTTAGGGTACTATTCCCCCCCAAAAAGTGCTGTTATTAGCTAGTTTTAGAAAATACACTTTTCCCAAAAGGTTTCCACAATTTTGGCCGCTACTGTACAATCACAATTGATCCCAAAATTTTCATTGCTAAACAAGACAGTTGTTAAGTCAGTTTTGCCCCATCTTACAACCTTTTTTTGCCACAGTTGTTAAGTGAATCATTGCAGTTGTTAAGTGAGTAACATGGCTGGTAAGCAAATCTGCCTTCCCCATTGACTTGGCTTGTCGGAAGTTTACAAAAATGAACCCAGGATGCTGCAACCATCATAAATACATGCCAGTTGCCAAGTATCCAAATTTTGGTCATGTGACCACAGGGATGCCCCAATGGTCATAAGTGTGAAAATCAGCCCTAAAATCACTTTTTCCCAGTGCCCTAACTTTGAACGGTCACTAAATGAATGCTTGTAACTCAATGGCTATCTGTATATTAGAACCAAAATCCTTAACCTATTTTATCATGTAGCCTCCTAATTCTCATTCTCAAGAGAAGTCAACAACGCACATCTGGATCCTATGGCAAATTTGAGACCTCTGTTCTTTGCCATTTCACGGTAGTCATGCTTTTAATTAATCTCCTCGGGCCTCTCTTAAATGGCATCTGATTTGATAGCCTTATTAACCCCATCTTCCTGGTGGGATGACATAGCATCTTCCATGCACAAAGATAATGAGAATTATTACCAAAGCTGTGGTAGGAGGATAGTGAGGAGGATTGAGTTCTATCAAGTTCTTGCTTTATTCAGCTCATTTATTATCTTCAATGGAATAAATTTAATCAGTTGGATAAGATACTTTTTTTAGGACAGCGACTTGATTCTTGCATCCTTTTGTGAAATTCTTCGGCATGGTATAAAATGAAATTGTCTAAACTGGCACATGATGGAACAGATCAGCAGCTGCTGTCCAGTGGTGTAGCGGATTTTTAGTACAAACATTTTATGACAAACATTTTTTATGTGTTTGTCCTCACCTTCTCAGAGGATCATAAAGAAACAAGCAAAACAGTGTCCAGCTCTGATAAGCAAGCAATGCTCCCAATCAAACAAATGAAATTTATGTATAAAAGGGGAAAATAAAGCTTATGTTGAAATAAATCCTTATAAATGTATTTGGGAGAGATAAATAAATAAATAAAGAAATAGGTGAATAAATAGTGGAGAAAGGACAAGTTGATGGAACATAGTTGTGGGACCGGGTAAGTGTTTACCAACCCCATAGTTCACGTCACTTATTAGGCTAAATACAGATTGACCAAACATGATCTGGCATTCATATAAGAGGCTAAACACAAAAACATTTGTGATGATATGATTCACAAACAAGATGTTGGCCCACAAGATATCCTAACCTATTTTAGTTAAGTCTCTCATGTTGGGTGAGCCCAACTAAAGAACCACCTTGTGGTCATCAATATCCAGAAGAAAACCCACATTAAAAAATATTCACTGGTTAAATTTGTATGCCACCTATAATGTGGAGTTGAAACCAGAGACGCTTTTACTGGGGATATTGAACAGAACCTACAGTAAAGAAATTAGAAATTTGATTTTGCATATAATTACAGTGGCAAGGATAGTCTACGCACAGTCCTGGAAAAGTGAAAAAACTCCAAACAGAGGAAGAAACAATTAGGAAAATTCTGGACTGTGCGGAGATGGATAAGTTAACGAAAGAAATAAAAGAAAAAGAAGATACAGAATATTATCAAGTATGAAATAAGTGGTATGATTGGCTAAAGACTAGGAAAGGTAAAAGGGAATAAATGATATAAATGTGTAAAATATTGTAAATGAATAAAACTACCATGTTTCCCCGAAAATAAGATTCTGTCTTATATTTTTTGAACCCCAAAATTAACGCTTGGCCTTATTTTCGGGGAGATCTTATAATGTGGAACAAGATGGGGCTCCTCTTGCCATCTTACCTGATTTCCAGCTCTGTGTTTAAATATTTTTGGGAAGGGCTTATTTTCAGGGGGTAAGGCTTATTTTAGCACATGTGCTCAAAAGCCCAATTGGGCTTATTATCAGGGGATGTCTTATTTTCAGGGAAACAGAGTAGAAATAAAGGGACGATAAAAGACAAAGACAATAAAGAATGAGAAAAATGGGGAATGTAAAAAAAACAAAACAAAACAAATTTGTATGCCACCTGTCTCTCTGCCAAATGGATGGCCCAATAACAAGAACCTAATAACAAAGAAATAACAAAAGAAAATGAACTGTTCAACAGGACTCTTTGGTTTAGAGATAGGCTGTCTGGAATTATGAATAAATATTTTGTTAGCATATCTCAAACAGTTAGACAAATTTGGTTTTACTCATCATGAATTATGTTTCCTACAAATCCCTCATATTTTAAAAACCTTTTTAACAGAACAATTTTATGTTTGTATTTTCGGCAATGCATTTAAACGGGAGGAAAAAAAGAGAAATGTAGTCATTGTGTATACCATATTTGTCATGACAAAGTGTGTGTAACATATATTAAATAATGCCACTAAGGTTGCTATCCTGGGACTCTCCGTTGAAACAGACCTGCACAAGATCGTATCATATTTAAAAAGATTAATAGTATAAACCTATGTTTGCTTGTTTTGGTGCCTTTGAGTCAGTCTTGTTTTCTGGCATCTGCCTGGATTGCCCTCTGCAGATTTTAACCTTTTGAAAGGGGTTTGCCATTGCCTCTTTCCTAGGGCTGAGAGTGACATGGCTGGTATAAGTTCCCCCAGTTGGCTTTGTGCAGGGGTGGGATTGAAAAAAAATCAGCAATCGGTTCACTGGTCAGTTGCTGGGTGGGCATGGCCATGGGGGTGTGGCCTACCCAGCCTCCTGCACCATGTGGGGGGGGGGCATTTTCACCCTTCCTAGGCTCTGGAGTATTTCCTCGAGCTACCAGGAAGGCAAAAATGGCCTCCACTAGGCACCAGAGACCCTCCAGAGGCTGGAAATGGGCCCATTTCCAGACTTCCGGTAGGCCTATTTTCCACCCTCCCCAGGCTCCAGAGGCTTTCCTCAAGTCTCCAGGAGGGTGAAAACGGTCTCTCCCGAGCTCTGGAGGACCTCTGGAGGCCAGAAACGGGCCCATTTCTGGACTTCTGGTAGGCCTGTTTTTCACCCTCCCAGAGGCTCCATGCATGTCCTGTACTTACCTGGCATCCAAAACAGGCCGCATAGAGACTCCTGGGAGGGGCAGGGCATGTTGGGTGGGGTCAGCCAGTCCTTGGAACATCCGGTTTGGTGAACCAGATTAAAATTAACATCCGGTTCATCTGAACCAGTCAGAACCGGCTGAACTCAAATAAGACCCTCAGATAGCTCAACAGGCTAATAGCCTGTTATTAACATCCAGCTGTCCGCAATTATTGCAAGTTCAAGGCTCAGGGTTGACTCAGCCTTCCATCCTTTCTAAGATAGGTAAATTGAGAACCCAATTTATGGGGGTAATAAGCTGACTTTGTAAAAATATACAAAAGTATGAAGGCTATTGCTTAACGCATTGTAAGCCGCCCTGAGTCTCTGGAGAAGGGCGGCATATAAATCTAATTTAAAAAAAAATTGTGCCTAGAGTAGGACTAGAACTCACAGATTCCCGATTTCTAGTCTGATGCCTAAAACCACTATGCTAAACTGGCTCTTGTAGTACAAACCTATACATATGTTTAATTAAAAGTAAGATCAACTGAGTTTTGTGGCGCTTACTGCAAGGCAGGGGAATACAGAATTACATCGGAGCAGATTGTCTGGACTGGGTAAGAAGTATATTCTATACACACGCACGCACGCACGCACAAACAAACATATATGCATAGACACAAGAATATATGCATAAATACATACATCGCCTCTGAGCAGCCTCCAATTCAGCAGGTGGCATATTGGCTCAGGTTGATTTCATGCCTCATTTTCATAACATGTCTAATTACACCAGCTTCACTGGGGACACTTTGATAGACTCATCACATGAGCATGGTTAATTTGTTCTCAGACAATAATTTCAACCCACCCACCCGCCTCTTCTCATTCTAAGGTAAGTATTCCCCACTTTTAATGCTTCATTCAGCACATTATAGCATCGGCATGCACCACTACAACCATCACCATCTCTTGGGATGGGTAAGCATGGTTGTTTCTCCCTTCTTACAACTTTGCCTTCTCCCCCTTCTTCTTTGCCCGTCGGATGAAGCTGTATCCTTCACCAGGATCAAGAGTGTCTGCTAGTTCTCCCTTGAGACCATTCCAGTGAAATAAATAAATGTCTGTTTCTAAAGAACGGGGATTTTGGAAACTTCAGAGAGGTTGCGGAAAGTTTCCTGTTGGGTTTTGCCAGCGAAGGAAAATAAAAAGGCAGGAGGAGCATTAAAAGCATTGTATTAATTCACCGCTGGCTCGTTCTGCGTTAGAAACTTGGCAGGGATTGTGGAACGTATCTCAAAAGAGTTCGGAAGCATGTAGGTTCCATGGAGAAATAACTGAGCAGTTCAAACTCATGCAGTAAGTTGGGTTCCCTTCTTATGCTGAAGAAAGGAAAGAAATTGTTGCTATAGGAGCAATAACTTAGAGTTCCTAAAGGTAAATTTCCCCCGCACATGTGTGCTAGTTGTTCCTGATTCTAGGGGGCAGTGCTCATCGCCGTTTCAAAGCCGAAGAGCCAGCACTGTCTGAAGATGACTGCATGGTCATGTGGCCGGCATGACTCAATGCCAAAGGCGCACGGAATGTTGTTACCTTCCCATCAAAGGTGGTCCCTATTTTTCTACTTGCATTTTTTATGTGCTTTCAAAGTGCTAGGTTGGAAGAAGCTGGGACAAGTAACAGGAGCTCACCCCGTTACACAGCACTAGGGATTCAAACTGCTGACCTTTTGATCGACAAGCTCAGCGTCTTAGCCTTTATTTATTTATTTATTAAATTTATATACCGCCCTTCTCCCGAAGGACTCAGGGTGGTGAACAGCCAGAATTAAAATGCATACAATATAAAATTTAAAATAATTTAAAACAAGATTAAATTAATTTGGCTTCCCAATTTAAAACCCCTACCTATAAAATTTACCCCTTACAAAAAATTTTAAGCCAGCAAATTAAAAAATGGTGAGTTGCCATGGCCAACTCACCATGGGACAACTAACTGTGGAGCAATATCAAATAAATGGTAGAATCAAATCATTGATGAAAGGATGCAAAAGGAGGTACAAAAATGAAATGTGAATGACAAAAATTAAAACCAATTTTTATTTATTTTATATAATTAAATTGAATTAAATTGTCCCACTATGTGTTGGCCATGGCAAATTGTCCTTCAGAGAGTTGGCAAGGATGAGTTGGTCACAGTGAGTTGGCCATGGTGAGTTGGCCATGGTGAGTTGGCTGTAGTGAGTTGGCCATGATGAGTTGGCTGTGGCGAGTTGTCCCATTCCATGCCTTTACAATAGTGTTGGGCAGTTCATGCCGAGAACTTGATCTTTAGAAGACTGTGGCTGCTTTATAAGCTTGTGATTACATGCTTCCTGATTTTACAACATGTATGAAGATTAGAAGCTGAAGAAATGGATGAAGTAATTCCATTTTAAGATGTGAAATCATGCAAAAATGTTATGTGGAGTGTTTTAATCCGAGTGCATGATTAAATAATGTGAATAATCTCTTGATGTGGTATTCATTCGTCAATAGCCATCTGCACATGAATAAATGTGAGGATAGCATTAATTTTATCATAAATTCATACAGGATGCCATTGATCACATCATCCAGTTTACGCAGATTAATCTGGATTCGATCACAAGTGCTAATGTGAGTTACA
Source organism: Masticophis lateralis (assembly GCA_030761175.1). NCBI lineage: Eukaryota > Metazoa > Chordata > Lepidosauria > Squamata > Colubridae > Masticophis > Masticophis lateralis. The sequence goes on along the minus strand of JAUDYJ010000012.1, from coordinate 13,648,401 downwards.
GAATGCAAATTATAGAAATTCAACTGAGTTTGAATATAAATAATAATTGTGTGAATACTAAGCATGGTGCACAGTGATTAGAGTGAAGTACTGCCAGAGTATATTCATAGACTGGAATAGATCAGCCAATGGGAAGGCATGGTAAAAGGCTCAGCCAATGAGGCTTATTTGGAAATAGAAACTTAAGGAAAAACTCTGGGCATGGCTGAGTCTGTGCAGAAGCTCTGAAACAGAAACTAAACAAGTCTGGACTTGCTTTCCTGCTTTGTGCTCAAATCTAAAATGAAACTAGCCTGTGCCTATCTGCTCTGCTGAAATGAAACTAACTGTTCTCTCCTGCCTTGTGGGAATGAAACTATTCTCTACTGTTGGTATCGTATATATATTCTTGTCAGTGGTGGGATTCAATTTTTTTTTACTACTGGTTCTGTGGGCGTGGCTTGGTGGGCGTGGCATGGCTTGGTGGGCATGGCCAGGGAAGGATGCTGTAAAATCTCCATTCCCTCCCCACTCGAGGTGAAAGTTACTGCAAAATCCCCATTCCCACCCCACTCCAGGGGAAAGATACTGTAAAATCTCTTTTCCCTCCCCATTCCAGGGGAAGTTTACCGCAAAATCCCCATTTCTTCCTGATTAGCTGGGACTCAGGAGGCAGAGAATAGATGGGGGTGGGGCCAGTCAAGGGTAGTATTTACCGGTTCTCCAAATTACTCAAAATTTCCACTACCAGTTCTCCATAACTGGTCAGAACCTGCTGAATACCACTCTTATTCTTATATATAAAGAAGTTTCTTATTTAAATGAATCCTGCTGAATCAGTTTATCTGTGTGTGCTTCTGGATTTGATTTTTGCAAGAAACTCTAATAAGTACTGCAGGCTGATCACTGGCTACCAACAGTTTGGCAGATCAAATCTCACCAGGCTCAAGGTTGACTCAGCCTTCCATCTTTCTAAGGTCAGTAAAATGGGGACCCAGATTGTTGGGGGCAGAAGGCTGTAAAGTACTGTAAAGTGGTATATAAGTCTAAGCACTATTGCTATTTCTTGAAAACTCAAACTGAACCCTGTTCAGAAATCATCTCTGAGTGAGATAAAACAGACAAAGTGCACATGATAAATTTGAACCTAACATTTTCATGTTCAACATCTTTCCTTCAATCCTAAATATAACAGTATAGTTGCATATAGTCCACAATTACAGTTCCCGTCTGGACTACTGTAATGCTCTCTACGTGGGGCTCCCCTTGAAGAGCACTCGGAGGCTCCAACTGGTCCAGAATGTGGCCAAGCGGGTGATTATGGGGCGACTCGACGCACCCATGTAACACTTTTCCTGCGCGAGCTGCACTGGCTCCCAGTGGTCTTCCAGGTGTGATTCAAGGTGTTGGTTACTACCTTTAAAGCACTCCATGGCTTAGGACCTGGGTACTTGTGAGATCGCCTTCTGCCATCGATAGCCTCCCACCGGCCAGTACGCTCCCACAGAGAGGGACTCCTCAGGGTGCCGTCGGTCAAAGTATGCCGACCGGTGACCCCCAGGGGGAGAGCCTTCTCTGTGGGGGCTCCCACCCTTTGGAATGAATTGCCCTTGGAGATACATTTGATCCCCAACCTACGTACCTTCCGCTGGGCCCTTAAGACCTTACTATTTCAACAGGCTGATGAGAGACTGAATTTTAAATGAGTATTTTAATCTTGGGGTTTTCATAAAAAAACCAAGGGCCAAATTATTTAATCTGTTTTAATTGTTTTTAAATTTTAATGATATATATTGGTTTTTACTATGGCTGTGCACCGCCCTGAGTCCTTCGGGAGAAGGGCGGTATAAAAATTTAATAAATAAATAAACCTCCAACACTGGTGGCTTTTAAGAAGGGATTTGGACAACCATTTTTCAGAAATGATGTAGGCATAATGCTTGAGCAGGAGTAGAAGGCCTCCAAGGCCTCTTCCAACTCCGTTATTCTGGTGTTTTGATCCTTTAGTTCACAGTGTGCAAGTGGAAGATTAACATATATGGCATGTAAGTTGAATGGCTCAAGAACTAGAACCAGAAGATGATAGATATGAATGGGGAGTGTGAAATTCACAGAAAGCAACGTTTCATTGCCGTCTTTAAGTGGTAGACGGTTTGCTGACCCAATTACAATTATATCTCAGATAATTCCCTAGTGGAACTAACATTCCATTAAAGGTAGCTTCCTTGCCATCTTTTTATTGGTATCTCAATGTGTTTTGGAAAATGGAGGCTGTTGCCATCTCAATGATGTTCGCTTTTCTCCACTGAATTGCAATTACTGGATTTAATCAGATCATTATTCCACCCAGTATTTGGGTCTTGACAGTTAAGCTGTGGAAAATAATTGAATTGGCTTTACCTCAACGCGAAGCCTCTCTCCTTCTCTCTCTCTATCTCTCTCCCTCCCTCTCTCTCTTTTTTTCTCTCCCTCCCTCCCTCTCTCCCTCCCTCCCTCTGTGTGTATGTGTGTGTTTTAAAGAATTATGAAGCTATTGAAGATTGGGGGGAGATGAGTGAGTGATTAATTGACCGATTCAATTCTAGTTTCTTGACTGTGATCTCTTTTTCTCATCATCACAAAACCAGAGGTCAAGAGACAAATTCTCAGTATCCAGCTGTCCACTTCCCAAAGCTCTTGCTTTTAGTGCTGTGCCAAGACTAAGCCTAGTTTTATTGTTGTTTTTGTTGTTGTTATTCCCAAATTGGTGGGAACACCTGGTTGGCTTTGCCACTATAGATATGTAATGAATGACAACATAACCTGGATATCAAGGCAATGGTTGCAAGGCTTGGGGCCCTGTAAATGAGAAATTGCTTCAATTGCTTTCACTCTTAGTTTTAGTACCAGACTTTGGCCATGGTTCTTAATGTTTACCCAAGAATGCTATGTGCTGATGGCTGGATGACTCTACAGAATACAGAATATCAAGGTCTGAAGGGCCTTGGAAATCTTCTAGACCAGGAATGGCTAACCTTTTTGCCGTCGTGTGCCAAAAGCGAGAGGAGTGGGGGGGGGGTCACGGGTGCGTGTGCCCACATCCATAATCCAATGAGCCCCGCCCTCCTGTGCATGCGCACGTGACCCCCCCCTTACTTCCCCCTGATTTTGGCATGCAATGGCACGGTGAGCCCATTAGGCCCATTTTTTTATTTTTTTTATTTATTTTTAATTAGATTTATATGCCGCCCTTCTCCGGAGACTCAGGGCGGCTTACAATGCGTTAAGCAATAGCCTTCATACTTTTGTATATTTTTTTATACAAAGTCAGCTTATTGCCCCCACAAACTGGGCCCTCAATTTACCCACCTTAGAAAGGATGGAAGGCTGAGTCAACCTTGAGCCTCGAACCTTGCAATAATTGCAGACAGCTGAATCTTAATAACAGGCTATTAGCCTGTTGAGCTATCTGAGGCTCTCTCTCTCTCTCTTTTTTTTTGATAAGTTTCCATCTGTGACTTCTTGTCCTGCTCTCAGGTGCTTTGGAGAGTAAGTTGACCCGCTCTCCTCTGTGACAGCCCCTCAAATACTGAAAGACTGCTATCATGTCTCTCCTAGTCCCTTGTCTTTGTTACACTAGACTTACCTACATCCCACAACTGTTCATCGTATGTTTTAGCCTCCAGTCCCCTAATCAACTTTATTGCTCTTCTCCATACCTTTTCTAGTGTATTCTTTTTTTGTATCGTGGTGGCCAAAACTGGACACAACATTCCAATTGTGCATTATAAAACAATATTACCACTTCGTATGACCCTGATACTATCCCTCTGTTGCTGCAGCCTAGGATGGAAGTCAGCTTAGAAACAGGAAGCTAACTGTTCTTTTCAAGTTCCCATCTTACCAGGTATGGAATAATAATAATTAAACGGACAACTGGGGCAAATCAAACAGAAAATGAACTCTTGCTCTTTTCAAGATCTTTATAGTTTTCCATAGCAACACTTTTAAAGGTTTTTTTTTTTAATTGCAGTAGGTGAGAAAATAACAGCTGCCAGTCTTCTTGGTGCGCAGAAATGAAATGTTAAACCAGGATTTGGTCATCTTTAATTGACTTAGAGGGAGTGAAAAATATGGTCTGAAAAAAAAAAAAGAGAAGGAGAGAGAAATATTTTGCATTTTTACTAGGTTTTGCTCCGCTTCTTGGATGAACCACTTCTAGACATCAGTGAGGAGGCTCAAGAGAGAAATGCAGAGTTAGATTGCTAAAATGCGATTTTAGGCATGGAACAACCTCTTGAGGCAGGAAGAAATGATGGAGTTTCTTATTTTAATGAAGGCAATGTAATGTAACAGAGTTCCTTATGGGTCCCTCGCCTGTTATTCTAGCCCTTTTAAATGAATCAAAGCATTTCTTAGTTTGGTTTTTCAATCTCTTTGGGAATTTCTTTTTGGCCAAATCAAAGGACACGGGAGAGTTTTGGACACATGTTCCATTTGGGCTTTATAATTAGAAAGCCTGATGAGGGCAAGATGTACAGTTCAGCCAGCGAGCACCAAAATTGGGACGTTGATGGTCTTCATCGATGCCAAATGTGGGCTTCTATTAAAAGAAAGAGCAGATAAAGATTCTATTAAAGAGCATGTACTTAAGATGCCAGTAGGGAAAAGGAAGAAGGTGTGACATGCTGGCAAAATGGATTAAAAATGCATGCAGCTGTTAATGGAGCATAATCAGAACAGTTTTCTTCCCTTAATTCTTTGAGATATTAAACTGTAGGTAATGTCAGAGAGATTGTATCTTTGATAAGTAACTGCGGCTCACCTCTATTAATCTCAGTGGTACGCTGTTTTTTTTTCCCTTTCCGTTTTTTTTTAATCATAGCCAATTTCTTTTCTGTCTCTCCATCTCTTTTATCATTAATGATGAACATGCTCTCATAATCACTTGATCTGGTTTTCTTCTTCCTGACCAGAGTCTTTGAGCCTGTTCTGATTTTCCCTAATGTATTTCAAGGGTGACACTCTTTTTAAACAGCAGGCACTCTGTTAAAGAGCCTCTTCTAAATGGTAGAGAAGCTTTCATGCATTTTGTTATTCATCCCAAAGAAAAATGGGAAAGTGCCTGTATTCAACTGTCTGATTTTAGGTGGGTCATTTTGGGAGTCTTGCCAAACTCGGAGAACAGAATAGTCTGTCAGCTCGCGAAGCATTCCTGACCTACTCTCAACTTGCTATAGGTAAGGGGATGGGGAACCGAGCCTCGCAGCTGCATCAAGGAACTTGTAAATCGGTCAAAACAAAGCACATTCCAGCCGGCGGATTGTCAAGGCTGTCTCCAAGGAGACCCACAGTGGCTGAAGGGAGTGACTTCTACAGCCCATGAAATTGCTTTGTTGGGGAATGTGACTGATGACACACCTTGGGGTGGAGGGGAAAAACAGGGACAGAGCCAAGGCGTGAATTAAGTGAGGTCAGAGTTGGCTTCACTTGGTTCATGCCGACATGGCGCTCCTAATAAATAACTGGATTTCTTTTGAAGCTTGGCTTGAGGCTCATGATTTAATTAGGGCATCGGTCAGAACTCTGACATCGTCCTTCTTCAAATTGATCAAGATTGGAATCTGCCTCAGAGTCAACCAACTCCTTTCCCACCCTCTGTATTCTTTAATCATATAATTCTTGGAAGTGTGGCTTAAATTGCAGGGATTTTTTAGCATCTCACAATCTACTGGTCCTAAGGAGCTGGAAGGGTGTAGACAAATAATAAGGATTTATTGGAAGGAGCCAGCTCCATAGATTTTCAATTGGGTTAAGGTCTGGGCTATTCCCAGGCCATTCCAGCAGTGGAATAGGATTATCTTGAAACTCACCACCACCACCAAAAAAAAGAGTGGTGTTATTAGCCATCAAAGCTCAAAAATACACTTTTCCCAGAAGGTTTTGACAATATTGGCCACTACTGTACGTACATACATACATACATACATACATACATACATACATAAAATTTGTCTTACACAGAGTCATCCTGATATTAATGAACATTTATAAAATATTCGACTGTTTGTTTTATTCGATTTCTATACCTCCCCATCTCAGTCAATGACTCTGAGAGTTGTACAGACATGGAGCAGCAAAACGAATCTAAGTTCCACCAGTATTCAGGTGACTTCCAGTGTAATGGAAGAACTGGGAAACAAATACTATGTGAATTGGAGGGATGATCATTTAAAATGTAGAGAGATGACCATGGTGAGTTGGCTGCAATGAGTTGTCCTAGATCCAGTCATGCTCTATAAAAGTTTTTCATATCAGGAGAAATAGAAGAATCAGTCATTCCATTTAACGGTTAAAGAACTGAGCCTGATTTTGTTCAGACAACAATTCCCCCCCCCCCCAATTAAATTAATATCACTGCTAGGTGCTGGCAGTGAATGGGAAGAAGATGAATAAGATCACCCTTGCCATTTTTGTTAATGTTTTCACAATTCTTGGGTAATAGAGCTCTTGCCATTTCTGCCTTGAGTTTTAACAGTGTTCTTTTCTGCCTTATTGTTGTTAGTTCAATTCTTCTAGAACTTGAATTACAAGGAAATGAATGGTCTCTATCCCCTGATGACTGTTTTTTGAGAAAGCAGCAATAGGCAGAGATATTATTATTATTCAAATTAATCAAGCACTGGGGCTTTGGGATATCATTTAATATTTTCTACAATTTTCATCATGCAAGTGTTGCTCAATATTTCTCACATTTGCGATATTAGAAAATAACATTTTAATTTGAATCCACGTCACATTTGCATATAGTTACCCATGTTATTTTTCTGTCCTGTTCAGCACCGATTTGCCAAATTGGAAAACTCACTATTAATAGGTATTTAAAGGCATAGTAGGAGACATCGTGGCTCAGTAGCTAAGACGCTGAGCTTGTCGATCGAAAGGTTGGCAGTTCAGTGGTTCGAATCCCTAGTGCCATGTAATGGGGTGAGCTCCCGTTACTTGTCCCAGCTTCTGCCAACCTAGCAGTTCGAAAGCACGTAAAAAATGCAAGTTGGAAAATAGGGACCACCTTTGGTGGGAAGGGAACAGCGTTCCGTGCACTTTTGGCATTTAGTCATGCCAGCCACATGACCATGGAGATGTCTTCGGACAGCGCTGGCTGTTCGGCTTTGAAACAGAGATGAGTACTTCAAGATGATGGTGGGAAAACTTGGCAGTTTTTATTCACAAAACAGATATTTTTAGAACAAAAAGATGGCAGCCATCATAACATTCTGTATTTAGGACTGCAGTTGTTGCTGGTGCCTGATATTTTACTTGATAGCTTGTTTGTTTCTTTTAGTGGCCACCAAGAAAAGACATTGTGGGTTTGCTAGTTTGTACAGGAACCATATTGTTACCCTCTTCCCATTACAAGCCTGCATCTATTTTCAGCTGCTGGACGTTAAAAGAAAACCTTACAGCATTGAGTAACATAACATCTCTCTTAAGAGACGCCCCCTACCTGGTGATTTCATGGAAGTGTCCATGCATCTTGAGCAGGGGTGAAATGTAAAATTTGTTACTACCGGTTCTGTGGGCGTGGCTTGGTGGGGGGGGGGTGTAATGTGGTCACGGCCAACCTTTTTTTTAAACTTTTCAAAGCATTTTTTCTAATGCTTCTAAGGCCTCTGTAACAGCAGGATCTTTTGAGATGCAGTCATTGGTATATAGAGAGAAGAGAACTGGAGAGAGCACACAGCCCTGGGAGGCTCCTGTGCTAATTGTACAGGTATCTCATGTGATCTTGCCTAGCTTCACTTGCTGCTTCCTGTCTGTTAGGAAGCTTATGATCTAGTCTACAGCTCCCCAACCTTTCTGGGTTGGAAGCCCGGAGGGTGGGGAAAGGCAGGTGCCTTTACGCATGCTTGCACATGGGGCTGTGAGCGCATGCATGATGCAAATGGGACCATAAGTGCATGCCCAACACTCGCAGCAATGTTAGTGCGAGTGTGTGTGTGTGTGTGTGTGTGCATGTAGACATGTTGTTCTGTCCCCTCCCACGAGTGGCCTTGCAGAAGCCCACAGTAACAAACGCAGTCTAGAGAGATTGAAGCTGGCCCTTTAATAAACAGTTCTCTTTCAAAAGTATATCAGTTCAGTAGTTACCGGCAATGTTCCGGAGGTCTTGGCAAATGGCCAGTAGGCTAAGGCAGGAATGCACACTCTTTTTCAAAACTCAAAACTAGCAGTTCTAAACTCCACTACATCCAAAACACCAACAAATTGTTCACCACGCCTTTCCGGCCCAGCCACACCCCTTTTATATTTTGTAGGGTGTGGCCCTATATCTCCTGACCACACCACTTGGGATGTGCCAATAGCTGTTCTCTACGATGTCTCCTACGTCTCTCTCTTGCATCCAATTGGGGCTCCCTCTCCTTGTTACCGGCCTCTGTTTACTCTTCAATTTGGCTGGGGTCCAGAGGCATGTCAGCAATTGTCAGTTCTTGCTGACTCACCAGTGAAGACGGCCCCTCCGGCACATAGCTCATGCCAGCTTCCTCCATATCATCCTCCGACTCAGCATGCAAAGATAAATCAGCCTCCAGGACCAGAGTCACAACACGCATGCACTCTAGCCAGCCGCTCATGCAGCCTGGTGGCCAGCAGGACACGGCCCGATAGTGCGACATGGCCGACAGATAATTGGGGACCTCTGTTCTAGCCCAACCTCCTGCACTGTCTGGAAGCCACATACCATTTCAGACAAGTGGTTGTCCAATCTCTTCTTTAAAAACTTTCAATGTTGAATCACCCATGTACATCTAGAAGGTGCCTCCTGTTAGATAGCATTGAACCACCCTAAAATATGTAAAGGTTTTTTTGACCAGGGATTGCACTTTTCTTATCCTTATTGTCATCCTCATTATCTCTGCCCCTTAGAGATGTGGGGAACATGGTGGCAATACCATATTGCTGTGATGCCCAGGAGATATATTTTCAAAAATTGGAACATTTGAAAGGATTTAGTTGTTAGAACTTGTAGTACCACAAATTGTCATGTTGTGTTGACTTTTGGCATTGTAGTCAATGAGATGTTCCATGCAGCTGTGGCTTGTACATTGCCATCCACCCAGGCTGTGTGTTAAAAGCATGAGAAATTGATGTTTTAGTTTATGTATGATTATATAAACAAATGTGATTGTATAAACTAATTACATCTGAGTCCTAAGTCAAAACAAAGCAAAATAATCAAGAAAGAGAGAAGGGAAACGTAACAGTATGAAATTCTACTGGAAGGCTATTTCTAACCCACCTATGTATATAAGTGAAAGCTGCCCAAAATTCTGGAATAAGCTAGAATTTAATAGAGTATGATTTCATCTTTTTTTCCCCCAGTTTTCACTCTGGACTCATGGAAATAACACATGCTTTCTTACAACACTGTCACACTGCAGCCTCAGGGCAACACAATGCTCATGGACAATGGGAGAGCAAGGGGCCGTGACAAGTTCCTTTTGATGTACCCTACCACAGAGGTGCAGCCAAAAGATTCCAGCATTTGTGACAGATCAGGCAGCACACTTGCCCTCATGCTGGAATAAATGACCTGTCTGTTGTGTTTTGCTTCAAAAGGCATGTAAACTCAAGTTGACAAGGCAGGATTATATTGTTACTCAATGTAACCCAGCCAGGTCCATGCAAGTTATTAGGGCCACACAGAGCTGCCACTATCTGTCACCTTAAACAAGGTTTGAGGTAAATCCAGGTGTCCTTATTCAAAAATGGTGGCTGACTTTATAAAATATATGTTTTCAAAAGCTTTTCTCAAGTGTAGGATCAAAGCAACATAATTTTTTTTAAAAGTTCATTTTTTAGAATAGCTACAGTATAAAACATCAAACCTATTTTGACCAACAGTGGAGACCCATCCATATATATGTAATATATATATGCAAGTTTTGGTATATTCGGGTCTTTTCCCGTGTAAGATGGAGAGTATCTTGTCAACGTTTCGACGAGGTCTCACTCGTCATCTTCAGGCTGGTGTCTTCAGCTTTGTGCTTGTGTGAGGAAAGCTTATATATATATATATATTACAAACTATTCTAAAAAATACGAGTTCCAGGTATATTAGTAAAGATGGCTGACAAAAGTTTAGTAGAATATTTTTTTAAAAAAATTATTATAAACTGTTAAGTTCCGGAGCTCGCAGAATGTCTGCTTCTTTCTTTACACACACACACACACACACACACACACACACACACACACACACACACACACAAACACACACACACAGTTTTTTCCCGAACGCCATCACCCTTCTAAACAAATAATTCCCTCAACACTGTCAAACTATTCAGTAAGTCTGCACTACTATTAATCTTCTCATCCTTTCCACCACCCATCTCCTTCCACTTATGACTATATGACTGTAACTTTGTTGCTTGTATCCTTGCAATTTATATTGATATTGTTTCCTGATTGCTTTTTTGTATCCTATGACTATCATTAAGTGTTGTACCTTATGATTCTCGACAAATGTATCTTTTCTTTTATGAACTCTGAGAGCGTATGCACCAAGACAAATTTGTTGTGTGTCCAACCATGGTAGTCATGTTGTGGCGCAAGGCTTGCTCTGGGTTTGTGAGATGTCCGGCCTCAGATAGGGATATGGGAAATATTGCATCTGCATATGGTCTTTTGCTTTTTTTACTTTCCCTCATTGTCCCTGAGTTAACATCACTTTAAATCTTTCTCCAAATTTAAAATTTAGAGAAATTTTCCTATTGATTGTGAATTGTGGTTATCTCTCTAGGGGATTTTCTAAGGTTTCATTGCTGCTTCTGTTCAGATACATAATTACAATTCTATTGCTATCCTTCCACAAAGCTTTTTTTATTTTCCTTTCCAAGTTGTATAGGTTTTCAGTTTAATTACAATGCTTCTTTGGACAGTTTGGATTTCACTTCATTCAGCTATTTGGTTTTTATTTAAAGAAAAGTGATTTTAAAAAAAAAATAATAGTAATGGGAAGAGCCAAACTAAATCAAACTCATGGATTCTTTAATCCAGAAGTCTCCAAACTTGGCAACTTTAAGACATGTGGATTTCAACTCCCAGAATTCCTCAGCCAGCCATGCAGAAGATATTTCTAGACAACTAGCATGCAGCAGGTATTTCAGTTCAGTGAAGGAGAAGGTGTGGGAAGCATCTCAGAAGGAACCCTCCCTAGTTTTCCAGAGAGAAAAAGGAAAGGAGGGGAGAATTAGGTACTTCAGACTAGCAAGATTCTGTTAATATAACCTTACAATAAAGTCGGAGCTAATATTCACTGTGGGGCTTCTTGTTTGGACTACCCCAAAGGTGCTGGCTAGGGAATTATGGGAATTGAAGTCCAAAAGGCTCTACTTCATCATACTAGCCAACTGTTGTGACCCAGGCCCAAGTAGGTAGTATTAGACGCAAACAGTTCCAAAACAAACAGACTTTATTAGAACAGCTGAGAATTAACTCATTCTCAGGGTAGTCCAAACTAAATTAAAACAAATTCTTCATAATACCAATTCTTCAGTCTAATCACCATCCTTGGTATAATTAGGCAAACTGCCAAAGGCTTCTCTTGGCAAAAGTTCAGAAGCAGAAGACGCCGACCAGTGATAAGTGCAGCAAGACAAGAACAAGTCTATCAACGTTGTTTTCCGACAAAGAGTCCAAGAGCTGTTGCTGGTCTTTTAAGCCTTATTGGAGGGGCCAATCCTTTATTGGCTCTACTCCGGAGTCGTCCTCTTTGCTGTAGCTGCTCTTGCCTTCTGGCAGCTCTTCTCATATGTGCACTAGGAACAGGCGCCTCCTGTTCCTCTGCCTCTCTACTGTCAGCCTCTGGAGGCTCTGGAGTCCGCACATCACTCCCCGAAGCCCTGGCCCCATCTTTGCCTCCGACACAGAGCCCTCATCCAGGCCTTCCTCAGCCTCCAGGACTGGCCCATGTTCTTCCTCAGCCTCATCGCTGTCCGATTTGGCTGCCAGCCCCACAGGCTGCTGGCAGACCACAACAGTAGTCCTTGACTTACAACAGCACACATACGAACCCCAGTAAGAGCTCCAATAAGCCATTTTCAAAAATGTAGAATTTAGCACAACAGATTTGGGTGGGCGGGGAATATTCAACACCATAACAGAAAATCCCCCTATCTTGCTTCCCGTTTTGAAAATTACATAAAATACATGTTTGTGAGGTTTCTTTCTTTCTTTTTTTCTTTTTATAAAGTAGGAAAAAAATTTCTCGGTTGGAAGGCCAACTTTCAACCTCCAAATGTATCAATGCTATCAGGATCATGCTGGAGAGAAGCAACACTTCTCCATCTTATCATTTGTGTGTGGGGGAGCGGCAGGGGGAGAGGTTATGTTTCTTTAAGCAAAAGACAATTGGTTTTTCATTATCTTGTTTTGGTTCTACCTTTGGACAGCTCACTGCCCTTATCCTGTCATCGCATAAAGAAACGTATGACTGGATACCATGCTTTGCACCTGATCCTCAGGTAACAGGAATAGCTGCCAGGAATAGCCAACACTCCAGAAGATAAGCTTAAGATACAGAAGGATCTTGACAGACTTGAACATTGGGTGCTATCTAACAAAATGAAATTCATTGGTGAAAAAAGTAAGATTCTACATTTAGGCAAGAAAAACAAAATGCACAGGGATAGAGTAGGTGGTGCCTTGCTAAATAGTAGTAACTGTGAGAGGGAGCCAGCCTTGTGCTGCAGCTGCCAAAAAAGCCAATGCAATTCTAGGCTGCATAAACAGAGGGATAGAATCAAGATCATGGGAAGTGTTAATATCACTTTATAATGCCTTGGTAAGGCCACACTTGGAATACTGCATTCAGTTTTGGTTGCCACGATCTAAAAAAGATGTGGAGACTCTAGAAAGAGTGCAGAGAAGAGAGGCAAAGATGATTAGGGGACTGGAGGCTAAAACCTATGAAGAACGGTTACAGGAACTGGGCATGTCTAGTTTAATGAAAAGAAGGACTAGGGGAGACATGATAGCAGTTTTCCAATATCTCAGGGGTTACCACAAAGAAGAGGGAGTCAAGCTATTCTCCAAAGCACCTAAAGGTAGAACAAGAAACAATGGGTGGAAACTAATCAAGGAGAGAAGCAACTTAGAACTAAGGAGAAGTTTCCTGACAGTTAGAACAATTAATCAGTGGAACAATTTGCCACCAGAAGTTGTGAATGCTCCAACACTGGAACTTTTTAAGAAGATGTTGGATAACCATTTGTCTGAAATGGTGTAGGGTTTCCTGCCTAAGCAGGGGGTTGGACTAGAAGACCTCCAAGGTCCCTTCCAATTTTGTTGTTCTATTCTATTCTATTCTATTCTATTCTATTCTATTCTATTCTATTCTATTCTATTCTATTCTATTCTATTCTATTCTATTCTATTCTCACCAGCAGTTCATAGCTAGCAATGAGAGGATATCTTTCCTCAGCTTCCATATCAGATGAAGGAGCTTTTTCCAGGTAAACAGCAACTACAGAAGAAGAAAGTGTTTAATTGTAGCTTAATTACAATCTCTTAACAGATACGTTTTATTTAAATGCGTTGTAATTATAGTGAGACCTTGATTTAATCACACCGTATCCAACACAGTTACCGCTGATGTTTTCTGCTTCCTCCTCCTTCCAACTCCCCCGTTCAGCCAATGCAATCTTGTCTCAGAAAAGTTGAAAACATAAGCAAACCAAAAGCAAAAGAGAAAAGTGGAGAAAGCTGGAGCTTGTAGCATGTTTGGAGAAGATTCTTCTGCATTGAGTCTCTTGCTTGGAGAAGCAAGACAGGGTCATACGGAATTGACTTTCTCCCTGGCAACTTTGTCGGCTGTGATTGACATTGGGAAAGCTGTCAGGATTGTGTGAGGGGCTTGGTGATAGAACTGACTGCTTAAGGAAGTGGTGAGCTCTTCTTCATTAAAAGTCACAAAGGCAAGCAGGGATAGCTGTCTACTGAGAGCATAGCAATAGCTCTTACTTAGCACTTTGACTTATATACCACTTCATAGTGCTTTACAGTCCTCTCTAAGCAATTTTTCAAAGTCAGCATATTGTCCCTAACAATCTGGGTCCTTGTTTTATTGATCTCGGAAGGATGGAAGGCTGAGTCAACCCTGAGCCGGTCAGGATCGAACTCCTGGCAGTGGGCAGAATTAGCCTGCAATACTGCATTCTAACCACTGTGCCACTATGGCTCTTATATCATGGTGGAGCCTCTAAGGTGGGTTAGAATTGAACAATGATGGTTGTTTGAGTTCAGAGTTGAAGAGGAAGAATAGGGCTCATTCCTCCCCCCCCCCCCCAGATGTTCAATGTTAGGAAGACAAATGTCCATCTTCTGAAGTTTATAGGACTTCTACCTAGCTTCTCAGGAGTCATAATGAATTTCAAGCTACTCACATCTCTTTTCCTTTATGTTATTTATCATTGCTATAAGCTTGCTCTGGATGTGCTCTTCCTTACTTCTTCCTAATGCAGAATGAGGAGGAGACATTCAGTCTTAAAGACAAAGACTGATACAATAACTCGTGCCCTCTCGAGTTCATTTCCTTGTGCCTAATGTTTCCTGTGACAAAAGGTAAATTAATCCACAATTTTGAGAGGTAGCTGTCACAGCCCGAAGAAGTCATCCCAGTTGCAGGATCTTCAGTTGCCCAAACTGAGCTAATACAGATAGATACAGATTAACAGAGTTAGTTGGAAGGGACCTTGTAGATCATCTCATCCAACCCCCTGCCCAAGCAGACCCTACACCATTTCTGACAAATGGCAGTTTAGTCTCTTCTTAGAAGCTTCCAGTGATGAAGCTCCCACAACTTCTGAAGGCAACTTTTGTTCCATTGGTTGATTGCTCTCACTGTCAGAAAATTTATCCTTATTTCCTGGTTGAATCTCTCCTTGATTAATTCCCATCCTTTATTTCTTGTCTGGTCTTCAGGTGCCTTGGAAAATAGCTTGATCCCTTCCTCTCTGTGGCAGCCCCTCAAATATTGGAAGACTGCTATCATGTCTCCCCTGGTCCTTCTCTTCACTAGACAAGTTAGAACATTACAGAAAGATTCTGGAATCAGATAAAAAAAATACCATGTTGAGGCACAATAAAAGTTTTGGGTGGATATATAAGTTAGGTAATGTGAATATATGGAGGAAGATATTGGAAAGAAATTGAAAATGATTTGGAAGACAGCAAAAATCATGAAAAGGGGACATGGTAGCTCAGTGGCTAAGACGCTGAGCTTGTCGATTGAAAGGTTGGCAGTTCAGCGGTTCGAATCCCTAGTGCTGCATAACGGGGTGAGCTCCTGTTACTTGTCCCAGCTTCTGCCAACCTAGCAGTTCGAAAGCATGTTAAAAAATGCAAGCAGAAAAATAGAGACCACCTTTGGTGGGAAGGGAACAGCGTTCCATGCGCCTTTGGCATTTAGTCATTCCGGCCACATGACCATGGAGACGTCTTCGGACAGCACTGGCTCATCGGCTTTGGAATGGAGATGAGCACCGCCCCCTAGAGTCGGGAATAACGAGAACATGTGTGCAAGGGGAACCCCTTATCTTTACCTTTAAATATCATGAATAAATGTTTCAGAGAGAAGGGTCTTGCTAGACAAATAGGTACTCTGAAAAAATGGATAAAGCTACTGCTTACAAAGCAGTGAGCAAGACTATGCAAGTCATGCTCTTGATAAATAATTGCTATAAATAAATACAGACAATAGATTCCCCAGCTCCTTCTGCCATCCGTGAAAATTTAACATGGACACTCACAGACAGTTTTCAAAGGTCTGGTCCAAAAAAGTAAACTGAGCAGCCCACAAGCATAAGTTTAATTGTGTTGTTAAACTTTTAAGAGATGATAGCTGGGGCAGAGAACAGCCATTTATCAGGATGCTTCCAAGCTCTCCAGACCTGATGAATGCAGTTTAGATGGCACAGCAAGGAATGGTGTACATTGCTGGGTTTTTTTTTTTTTTGGTTTGTTTTTGTTTTTAGAAAAGGAAGCTTGTTGCAGGATGCTAAGGTTAACTTGATCTTTAAAGTGCTCTGTGTTTGTATAAAAGAGATTGTTTTCTTTTGTTTTGATAATGGTTTTTTTTTTAAGGGGAATATCTTTTGAACACTCAAGCCCAAAGACCTGGAAGAAAAGGCCAAAAGACAGATTGAATGCAAATACATAGGCTTAGAAAATACCAGTATACAGTTCTCAAAATTAGACCATGCATGCAGATGGGAAGAGGAAGAAAGTTCAACAGAAATAAGGATGTTCAAGTTATTCAAAATGTCAAAGTATTGAGTGGTTACTGCAATGAAAAAATAAGCATACTGTCCACCATACTTATGCATGTGCACTGAGAAAGCCTATCTATCTATCTATCATCTGTCTGTCCGTCTATTATATCTATCTACCATCTATCTACCTACCTTTCTATCTATCTATCTATCTATCTATCTATCTATCTATCTATCTATCTATCTATCTATCTATCATCATCTAGCTACCTAGCTATCTAGTTTGTCCGTCCATCTGCCTGACTGTCCATCCATGCATCCTTGCATCCTTGCATCCTTGCATCCATGCATGTATCCATCTATCTATCTATCTATCTATCTATCTATCTATCTATCTATCTATCTATCTATCATCTATCTATCTATCATCTAGCTATCTATTTCTTTCTTTCTTTCTTTCTTTCTTTCTTTCTTTCTTTCTTTCTTTCTTTCTTTCTTTCATCATCATCTAGCTACTTAGCTATCTAAGTCTGTCTGTCTGCCTGTCTGTCTGTCTCTCTGTCTGCCTGCCTGCCTGCCCATCCCACCCATCCATCCATCCATCCATCCATCCATCCATCCATCTATCCATCCATTTACCTATCACATTTCTCCATCCCCCACCTCACCTAAGTGGCTCCAGGCCGTTCACAATAAATGCATAAAAAGTGGTATGAAAGCATAAATAAAACACAAAGATAGAACAGAGTTGAGAATTAAGTTAAGGTTGAAATATTACAGATTTTAAAATCTGCCTGCCTACGAAAGGGTTTTGGCTGATAAAGAATTTCCTTCATCCTCCAAACCTCACTCAGATATTAGATGACTCTTCCTTGAGTGAAAGCAAGCCAGCGAGCTGCCTTTTCCATGGTTTATAGCTTTTCTCTGCATGGTCACTCCACAGATACCTGGTGTCAGATTTAATGGGGCTGCTGTTCAGTTGGTTAGTTGTCTAAAAGCGAGGAAACTTCCTCCTGGGGAAAGGTGGGTTATCAGCTTATCTCACAAAGCAACCCCCGCCGAGGCGATTTGAGAAATCTATCATTTTAGATGTTACCTTAAGCTTGAAACTTTGTTTGAAAACTTCATATATCTCTTCGAGCAGCAGAGAGCAAACCGGAGTAAAATCAGATAGCTGTTCAAATGAAAAAGTGATGCACTTGAGGGATATGAGCTGCCACTTTGAAATGGGGGAGGGGGGGAAATAGCACCCCTTGGTTAAAAAAAAAAAGCTCTAAGATTGACAGGACAGATGCAGTTACTAGCTTGATTTCACCAATATTGCAGGTCCCTTTTTCTTAAGCGTACGGGATTCAACCACTTCTCACTTGGGGTTCGCAAAACCCCCCTGTGTGGGAACTGAATTCAGGTGGCAAACAATGTACTCCCCACTATTCTTGATCCCATAGAAAGAACCCAACAAAGCAGCTCGCGGGACAAGGATCCACTTTTATAAAAAGCATTCCATTCCGAACAAACAACCTGAAAGAATTATTCATCTTTTTAAAAAACCTTGGAACACAAGGTCATTTCCAATAATGAAGCTGGTGGCAAGAGATTTTTTTTTTTTTTTCTTTAAATGTAGCTGGTGGAAAAAGACCTATTAAACGCAAAATGATGTGGTTGTTGACTTTATTAAGAACTTAAATCCATCCAGCAGTATTTTATTAGAAATATAGTCGATGTAAAAATATACTAGATATTTACTAAGGGTGAACGCGTTGCTTAACTCTTGGTGATTGCAGGCAGTCCTTGACTTACGATCACAACTGTGCCCAAATTTTCTGTTGCTAAGTGAGACATTTGTTAAGGAAACTTTACCCTGTTTTGCAATCTTTCTTGCTACAATGGTTACGTGAATCGCCGCTATTCTTAAATGAGTAACATGGTTGTTAAGTGAATCTGGCTTCCCCGTTGACTTTGCTTGTCAGAAGGTCGCAAATGGTGATCACATGACCCTGAGGCATTGCAATCATCATAAATATGAGTCAGTTGCCAAGCATCTGAATTTTGATCATGTGACCATGGGGATGCTGCAATGGTCGTAAGTGTGAAAAATGATAAGTCACTTTTTTTCACTGCTGTTGTAACTTCCAATAATGAACTTCTATAAGTCGAGGACTAGCTGTACAGGGACATAGAAAAAGGGACATGTTATTTTCTTAGCAAGAATATTGAAATGGTTAACACTGATTTCCTGAAGCTGAAACTCAAATACTTTGGCCACCTAATGAGAAGGAAGGACTCCCTGGAGAAGAGTCTAATGTTGGGAACGATTGAGGGCAAAAGAAGAACGGGACGACAGAGAATGAGGTGGCTGGATGGAGTCACAGAAGCAGTCGGCGTGAGCTTAAATGGACTCCATAGGATGGTAGAGGACAGGAAGACCTGGAAGAACGTTGCCATTGGGGTCGTGATGGGTCGGATACGACTTTGCAACTAACAACAACAAATTTCCAATCTAGACCACAGCTCTGGGATTTCTTGAAGATTTTCCAATCTTTTTAAAAGACCAGCTGTCATCTGTTGGTTGCTCCATTAATTGGTTTCATTTTCTGTTATTTGATCCTGCAATAGTTCCTATGCAGGTTTCACTTCCTTTTATTTGCCTAACCATGAGGTTGGGCTGAGAGAGACAATGACTGAACCAAAGGCCTCCGGTGTAGAGAATAATGAAGGTAATTTTGATGGAGAACGATTACCTAAAAGCGAAAGTGGCTGAAACATCTTTAGGTCCCAAGCAATGAGATAACATTCAGAAGCAGTGCAATCAGACACTTCTCTAATTCACTGGAATGTAAGAAGTGAAGAAGGTACAGAAAAGTCAGAACGGAACGGAACAATATAATATAATATAATATAATATAATATAATATAATATAATATAATATAATATAATATAATATAATATAATATAATATAATAATATAATATAATATAATATAATATAATATAATATAATATAATATAATATAATATAATATAATATAATATAATATAATTCTTTATTGGCCAAGTATGATTGGACACAAAAGGAATTTATCTTTGGTTCATATGCTCTCAGTGTACATAAAAAGAGAAGGTACATTCGTCAAGAATCACAGCGCACAACACTTAATGATAGTCATCTGTTACAAATAAGCAATCCGGAAACAATATCAATATCAATTGATTTACAATTAGAACTACATGTTATATTACAACTAGCAAGATTTACCAGCAAAACAACTAGCAAAATTACAACTAAAAAGATTTACAACAGCCAATCTCAATAAATAATTTTAGTCTAGAGTTGATTTCCTAGTCTGCTGTTCCTAGTGGGACTCATACCCGGCAGATTTCCAAGGCCCTGAATGTGCTGTTCTTAGTTCTAGGAACTAAGACTCCATCCCTGTAATGATTTCATGTCTGTTTTCTTCATTTATATTTTATTAAGTCTAAGTTTATTCTATCTGATTTCCAGTTCAGTTTACATGGAGCTTTTACTCCATTGCCAGATCCATATGCACAAGGGATACCAATCTGGTGTGGGGAAGGAGTCCTGCACGCAGTTTACTGAAAATCTTGCATGATATTCTCGATATCCAGGAAACTGATGGGAAATCATTTATGCGTTGGTCTTCTACTATCTTTCATATCATCACCAAACAGAGCTTAAAATAGCGCAGGAAAAAATTCTCATTAATTTTTACTACCAATTTTCATAGAATTGGATGAAAAGAGAATTAGTTTTTTTTAAAAAAAAAAAAGCTTCCAAAGGAGAGGAAAGTTTTGGGGAAAGCCTACTGTGAAGAATGGGACATTCTTAAAGTGTTAATACCACTTTATAATGCCTTGGTAAGGCCACACTTGGAATACTGCGTTCAGTTTAGGTCGCCACAATGTAAAAAAGATGTGGAGATTCTAGAAAAAGTGCAGAGAAGAGCAACTAAGATGATTAGGGGACTGGAGGCTAAAACATATGAAAAACAGTTGCAGGAACTGGGTATGTCTAGTCTGATGAAAAGAAGGACTAGGGGAGACATGATAGCAGTCTTCCAATATCTCAGGGGATGCCACAAAGAAGAGGGAGTCAGGCTATTCTCCAAAGCACCTGAGGGCAGGACAAGAAGCAATAGGTGGAAACTAATCAAGGAGAGAAGCAACCTGGAACTAAGGAGAAATTTCCTGACAGTTAGAACAATTAATCAGTGGAACAACTTGCCACCAGAAGTTGTGAATACTCCAACACTGGACGTTTTTAAGAAGATGTTGGATAATCATTTGTCTGAAGTGGTATAAGGTTTCCTGCCTAAGCAGGGGGTTGGACTAGAAGACCTCCAAGGTCCCTTCCAACTCTGTTATTCTATTCTATTCTGTTCTGTTCTGTTCTGTTCTGTTCTGTCCTGTCCTGTCCTGTCCTGTCCTGTCCTGTCCTATCCTATCCTATCCTATCCTATCCTATCCTATCCTATCCTATCCTATCCTACCCATTCTATTCTATTCTATTCTATTCTATTCTATTCTATTCTATTCTATTCTATTCTATTCTATTCTATTCTATTCTATTCTATTCTATTCAGGAAGTAGCCAAATAGTCGACACAAGAATTCTGTCTTTCTTTCTCCAAATCATTCTTCAAATACCTGCAACTAATTTTGCTTCCATTAAATTCTGATAGAGCATCTCAGGAGAGACATTTCCAGTAATGATTACTTCCACAATTAATAGGTGGTTCCCTCCCTTAAGAAATTGTTGGAGAAATTGTCTCAAAGGTGTTTTTTCAAAAGTCAATTGGAAAAGCACCTTTGGGATAACCATGTCCTGAATGACCGAGAATCTCCATAGACATGTTGGAGAAGTTCTTTCCCTGGAGGGATTTGGAGAAACGATTTACCCAATTTTGCTGGAGTTTAGAGTGCTCCCTGATCTTGGATATTTTGTTGCCCAACTAGGAAGGATCATCAGTGCTCCATGGTTCAAACCATCACTACATAAATTCTCTTCACTTGGAACCTACTTCCTCTGCATACAAATGTGGTGAAGAATTTCAGAAGCTTATTTAGAATTCTAGCTTGAAGAAAAATACAAGTGTCACTTGTATTATTCCTTTGATGTTCCTGTATTTTATATACAGCATAACCTGTAAGGTATTAATAATGGAAGCTTTGCCGTTCAGGTGAAATCTGACTCTCCTCTCTCTCTCTCTCTCTCTCCCTCTCCCTCTCCCTCTCCCTCCCTCCCTCCCTCTCTCTCTCTCTCTCCTGCTCTCAAGATGCTTTCATAGTTCCCTGAATTGGGATCTGAAAAATCCAGATTTCAAAACAGTTTGCATCATGCTGGGTCTACTACACTTCCATTAAAGTTAGGCTATTTGTTTCCCTGACTTGAAAGATGATTATTAGATTCACAAGTGGGAGTAAGGCAACCTTTGAGGTAATGCTTCAGGTGCTTAGAAAAATAATAATACAGTTGAAGAAATAGGAATGGCTTTTTCTTCCCTTGCCTGAAGTGTGTTTAATCACATTCTCAGCTTGTGGTTCTTAGAAATCCCCTGGTGCCTCGTTTCCAACCTTGTATGAGATGGCCACTTGGCACCTATTGGATTTTTCCACCATCAATCAGCCTAAATCCTAGAAGCAAATGGAAGGCTTCACAGCTCCTTTCCTATTTAATTTGGTGTTGGAAGCAATTAAAGAGAGATCTACATAATAGTCTTTCCAGACTGCGTGGGAATTTGGGTCCCTTTGAAACAGCTGTATGGGGGCCAGGTGAATGAGGGTGTGCTAAGCATTTCATTTTGTCCCGATGAAATGATGGATTAAATACATCCCTTTAAGATAATGCCTCTCAAAGGAAGAAGAGGAATGGACAGCCTTGTATCTTCCCGCTTCCTTTGAAGGCTTAAATGCACGAAACGATGTTGGCTACTAGAGTTACTGGTCTTCTCTTTCATCTTCTAATTTTTTTTTTTAATTTGATTTATATGCCGCCCTTCTCTGGAGACTCAGGGCGGCTTACAATGCGTTAAGCAATGGCCTTCATACTTTTGTATATTTATATTTATACAAAGTCAGCTTATTGCCCCCAACAAACTGGGTCCTCAATTTACCCACCTTATAAAGGATGGAAGGCTGAGTCGACCTTGAGCCTGCCTGGGATTGAACTCGCAAGTAATTGCAGCAGCTGGATCTTAAATGCTGCCTTTGTAGGAGGCATTACTCCCCTACGCTACTCAGGCTCCATTTTATTCCATATTGAACGTAGTGCAGAAGTCAAAAATGGTGTGAACTGGAAAATAG
Organism: Masticophis lateralis; assembly: GCA_030761175.1. Taxonomy (NCBI): domain Eukaryota; kingdom Metazoa; phylum Chordata; class Lepidosauria; order Squamata; family Colubridae; genus Masticophis; species Masticophis lateralis. The sequence goes on along the minus strand of JAUDYJ010000012.1, from coordinate 13,625,846 downwards.
CAATAGCACTTAGACTTATATACCACTTCATGGTGCTTTGCAGCACTCTTGGAGCAATTTATAAACATCAGCATCTTGCCCCCCAACAATCTGGGTCCTCATTAACCGACCTCAGTCAATATTGAGGCAATCAGGAATGAACTCCTGGCTATGGGCAGAGTTAGCCTGCCATACTGCCCTCTAACCACTGCGCCACTGCACCACCATGGCTCCTCCTTTAAGTCCCTGTTGGAAATTGATGGAGCTTGCAGGTTTTCTTTACCTGTGCATGATGGTTACTTATCTGCAGGGAAGAAAAATAGAACACTGCTTAGGGGGGACCAAAAGCCCTACTAAGCAGGTATATACAAAAGTATGAAGGCTATTGCTTAACGCATTGTAAGCCGCCCTGAGTCTCCAGAGAAGGGCGGCATATAAATCGAACCAATAAATAAATACTCAGCTTTTCCAGCACTTCCCTTCTGAACATCACAGGAGTTCTTACTAATTGTCATCATCTGATCTGCTTTTGAGTGGCATATCAATGAGATAGAGGCAAACTAATTATTTAAAGCATTTCGATAGGAACAAAAGCCTTCTGCCCTCAAAAGGGATGTGATCAAAATCTTCAAACTAAACCAAAGTTCCAAAGGTGCTTTTTTTTTTTCCAAGAGGCAACTAACAATGTTTTCTTTTGAAGACATTTCAGTTCCCATCCAAGGAGCTTCTTCAGCTCTGACTGGATGGTGGAGAATGGAAAGATTTATACTCCTTGCAGACAGCTGGTCATTTGCATTTCATTCCCCACCATCCAGTCAGAGCTGAAGAAGCTTCTTGGATGAGAAGTGAAACATCTTCAAAGAGTCCAGTTGGAGTCCAGATGGACTTTTGGAGTCCATCTCCAAAAAGTCCAGTTGCCTTTTGGGCCAACCATGACCTGGATGACTGAGAATTTCCATAGACATAAACAGAAGTTCATATGTGAAAAGGATGATCCAAGATTCCATGGTTGCAAGCTGCAAATTGCTACAGCTTGTTTGAAGTATTTGACTTTTCCACTGTTAAAACCACATATAGCAAGGATTGAGCTCTTAGTCAGTGTTAAGATAGTTATTACTAGGGTAGTTGGCCAACTGCATAAAAAATCCTCATATTAATAATTTCCAGAGCTGACTGTTAAATCATTAACCACATTTATAGTTCAGACTAGCTGGAGTTTCAGAAGATGATAACTCAACATTATGGAGGGTTGTTTTTTTTTTTTTTTTCCCGCTGACACATGAACTCTTCCATGGAGTTTATAACTCGAGTTTATATTTTGAACACAAACTATTTCTCTTTTTTACTGTAAAGCCTGGTCAATGATCATAATAAAGGCATTTGATTTGAACCTAACTGTTACACTTATAAATCATATTGAAGCAAACTGTAAGGTGTGTGAATGCAAGCTCTATATAATCCATTTTTCGTTGTCTACAATCACAGAATCCCCTCCTTTTTAGCATTTCCTCCTCCCCCACCCAGATTTTGACACCCAAATGTTAATGTTTCTATATTTTGAAAGGTATATTATACAAACTTCATCACTATTTTTAAAGCTTATACCTTTGTTGAGTTTAGCATGTTGTTGTTTTTAAAAAAGCGCTAATGAAAACAGGTTGCTTATTACTAGCGTGCTGCCAGCCTTTTGAGGTAGAGCAAATCAGGAAGAAGATTCCAGAAAACAAACTGGAGATCTGTTTTATTGATATCGACTGCAATAAAAGTATCTTGAAAGCCTGAAATGTGGTTTAAGGAGACAGTTGAAAAAAAATGGGTATGAGATGATACTTGCACATGGGGGATCTGATTTGGACACATTGGTGCAAAAATAGAAGGCAAGGTGAGGCGGGAGTGGAGGTGAGTGCAAAGGAAAAATGGAAATAAAGATAGTCCTTGACTTATAACAGTTCATGTAGTGACCAAAGTTACCACAGCAGTGAAAAAAAATGACTTAGGACCATTATTCACACTTACGACCATTTCAGCATTCCATTTCACTTGATCAAAATCTGAACGCTTGGCAACTGGTTCCTATTTATGATGGCTGCAATGTCCCAGGGTCATGCGATCTCCTTTTATAACCCTTCGGCAAATAAAGTCAGTAGGGAAACCAGATTCACTTAACAACCATGTTACTAACTTAACGACTGCAGTGGTTCAGTGAACAACTGTGGCAAGAAAGGCCATGAAATGGAGCAAAATTCACATAACAACTGTCTCACTTTGCAACAGAAAAAAGGAAGGGTTCAATTGTTGTAAGTCGAGGGCTATCTGTAGAAGAGGTTCGAAGAGTTGTACGAGAGTTGTGGTGTTATGCTATTGGGGTTATGAGAAAGAACGTTAAAGGTAAAGGTTCCCCTCGTACATATATGCTAGTCGTTCCTGACTCTAGCAGGCGGTGCTCATCTCCGTTTCAAAGCCGAAGAGCCAGTGCTGTCCAAAGATGCCTCCATGGTCATGTGGCCAGCATGACTCAACACCAAAGGCGCACGGAACGCTGTTACCTTCCCAGCAAAAGTGGTCCCTATTTTTCTACTTGCATTTTTTACGTGCTTTCAAACTGCTAGATTAGCAGAAGCTGGGACAAGTAACGGGACCTCACCCCGTTAGGCGGCACTAGGGATTTGAACCGCTGAACTGTGGACTTTTCAATCGACAAGCTCAGTGTCTTAGCCTGTAGAAGAGGTTCGAAGAGTTTTATGATAGCTTGCAGTGTTGTGCTATTGGGGTTATGAGAAAGAACATTATGCGGTGCAGAAAGGCACAACTTAAGGCCCATCATATTTTTTTTTCCCTTAGAAAAAAAGAAAACATTGAATTAAGATGGTTGTGAAAATGTTGTTCCCTTAGTTACTATAGTGATGCCATGAATTAAAACAAGGGAAAAAAATGTCCCCGTGGAGCAGTGGTGGTATTCAGCTGGCTCTATCCAGTTCTGGTGAACTGGTAGCGCCGGTTGCGTGAAGCTCCGCCCACCCACCTGGATGTCAACACATTCCATTTTTGACGCTCTGTGCATGTGTGGAAGGCTCTGCACATGCATGGAGGTGGCGCATGCACTCACATTTGCGAACCAAACCCAAACCCAGTAGGGAAGGTAAGTGGTATTCACTTCACCCATGCCGTGGAGGACTCACATATTCCCACTCCTGTTGCTGAGCAGCAACGTGAGAATAAGCACACCAGCAGATTGAGAAACTAGTTAATACTTTCCCCATCCAGATGATTTCAGGAGTTGGATGCCAACATTTAATTGGTGCCGCCTTTTTATCCAAGGGAGAGAAGAAGGGAAGAAAATTAAAATTAAAAAAAGAAAAGAAAATCAGGAATTCTGGAGATCAATGCAGCGGCTCAACCCTCCCTCTGTTTGTTTCCCAGCTGCCATGCATCTGTTCAAGTCAGTTTGTTTTATTAATGCTTACTTGGCCTAAAGCTATCAGAGAGATGATAAAAGATGCCATATTCATGCAGCACTGACACAAAGATATTTTTTTCTCCTGTAAAAAAAGAAAATTAATGATTGAATGTAAGATTAAACCCAGAACTTGTAGCCTTTCTCTGCCTCTCTTACTCACCACATTGCTCTAAATCTTTCAAATCACACATATTATTAGTATTATTTTCAGTCTTCCTCAGAGGCAGGAAAACAAAAGATTTGTGTTTCTGCTAGGTTAGGATTATCTGACAGAGGTTTCAGGAAAGTGATATTAGAAACCATCAAATTCAGGGCAGGATAGTCTTGCTTTGCTGTCCTTTTCTGCCTTCCATAAAATGTTGATCTTTCGTAAACTCACGATTCTTTTTATCTATTATAACTTAGGTTTACCTCATAAAAACATGGCTGAAAGCTGCCTACTAATTAAAAAAAATGGTGGGGAAAACTCAGAGTGGGCTAGAAGACAATCACTTAGGCATCTTGGTCCTCCATTGTTCCCTGGCGTGTTTTCCATCTCCTTCATCATGGTAACATTCTGTCACTTTCTTTTTTTAAAAAAAAGTCTGATTTAAATCAGTCTGGGTCGGTTATGAACATCGTGGCTAGCAATTACTTTGGGGACTCTTAACAATAACCTTTCTTTGAAGTTGACAAAGGGGAAAGGGGGGAAAAAAATGAAAATCCAAAAAAAGAGAGACTAGTCTGGCAATTGTAGAAAACAGAATCAGGAGATATTTTTAATTCATGCTTTGTTAAAAATGATTTCACTATGGAGAATCAGCTAGGATATTTATTACTGCTGAATTCCAAGAAAGGGATGGATACGAACTACCTGATTCCTGCATTGTTCATTCAACTCCTTCTCCTCCTTCTCTTTCTCCTTCCCCTTCTCCTCCTTCTCCTTCTTTCAATTTATATAGCCATCAAATACATGACTCCGGGCGGTTTACAACAATTAAAAGCAAATGAAAAAGCAGAACACAATATATAAAATAAAAATCATATAAAATATCTGCCTCCAATGATAGATAGATCGATCGATCGATCGATCGATCGATCGATCGATAGATAGACAGACAGATGATAGATAGATAGATAGATAGATAGATAGATAGATAGATAGATAGATAGACAGACAGACAGACTGACTGACTGACTGACTGACTGACTGACTGACAGACAGACAGGATTGTTCAGCACTATTGTTTATAATGATATTTGTAAAATATCAATAACACAATATAATTATTATGCACTGTAGGAAATGGAGTACATCACTGAGTATTCAAAAGCACAGACCTAATTTTTGCTCATCATTCCCCATCCAGAATGTATTATACTCTTGGCTCTCATCTGAAGTTATTTTTCTTTCATCCAAAAAATCATTTTGAATGCTAGACCATTTATAAACCTAAAGAACAGCATTAAAAATTTAAGAATAAGTGCCCCAGCACAATTGGAGTGAAAACAAGTAAAACTCCAGCATAAAAGCAAGCCTACAGATGAGTATTAGATGGTACTGTTTATTCAGAATCACAGACGAGGGACTTATGGAAACATCAATTTCTCAGTATTTCTTTCATATCAACAGCCCAAGGCATAGATGACTACGTCCCTGAGGTGGTCTGATTTTTTTCCCCTGGTGATTTTCTTTTCAAAATCCCACAAATCTAAAGCTTTATTAAATAACTGCTTCATAGAAACTATCTGCTGTGAGCTCCACATAAGCATCAGGAAGGGCATCCGGCCAGTAAATGCTTAGCTCCATTCAGTCACCCTGATTCCACCCTGATGCAAGGTATTATAGGCTCATTAAATGGGAACAAATAACCGCTTCATAATGGGCTTAGCTGCCCAGCATCTTGGACCTTTTTCTACTGACCTGAACCAGGATACAAATATGATGTCAGCACGTCAAGCTGCATTTACTCGAGTGCTGACATAAGAAGAAGAAGCGGAGGCATCTGGAAAGGGACGGTTGACTTTTCACCTACTTATTTTCCCTGGAGAGAATATCCCCTAGGAGATGGGATGGGAAGGGGAAATTCCTTTGAACTGGAGCAGTAGATTAGGGGTAGAGTGACTTGGAAGATGGCCAATGAGTGCAGAGGAGTGGAGGAAGGAAAGGGAGGGTTTTTGGGTCGGAAGTCAGTATTGGCTACGATGAGTCGGGGCTAGACTGTCGTGCTTAATAAATGAGAGTTTTTTCATCGAAGACTTTGTTTGAAATGCAATTTATTAGAGACAACCTCAAAACCTGGCATATACCTTAGAATATCTTTTTTTTTCCTGTGATATCCCCATGGTGTTGCCTTCTGCTTGTCCCTAGCCCAAAAGGATGCAGTCATATGTAGTACCATAATACCAGACTTCATATGTAGCCTTATGGTATTAAAGTAATATTTTCCCCCTTACTTTAAACATTACAGCTTTAATCTGCCTTTTTCTGATGTGGAAATTAGGAAGAATTCAAGCCGGTGTTGAAATTCCTGTCTGGATTTCAACCCTTTCCTTTTGCATCAACCACAGACATGGCTGGATACTCTGTCTGGACCCTGATTTATAGATTCCCCTCCTTTTTTGTACCTTTCCCGGACTGGTTAAAATAAATAAATAAATAAATAAAAACCAGCACTATTTTATGGAAAGTTTTTAAAAAAATCATTTTTGTGGAAAGAACATAAATAAGTGTTATGGAATTAGTTTCTCCCTCTCCAGCTAGAAAGTGGAAAGTGGCAGAATTCTTGCCAATGTTACTTTTTTTAAAAAAGTCCATGATGCATTGATCCATCAATGAAGGAAGGAAGGAAGGAAGGAAGGAAGGAAGGAAGGAAGGAAGGAAGGAAGGAAGGAAAAGAAAGAAAGAAAGAAAGAAAGAAAGAAAGAAAGAAAGAAAGAAAGAAAGAAAGAAAGAAAGAAAGAAAGAAAGAAAGAAAGAAAGAAAGAAAACAAGACTGAGAGAGAAGATAGGTGTATTATTTCATTGTTTCATGAGTTTACTTCTAAAACAAAAGACAGATCCATTGTCTTATTGCTCCATTAATGACCTTTTTAGAGAGATCAGAACAAAATAACTTCTAGTGAACTTGGAAAGGGGAGGGGAAGGGAGCAGTGGTGGGATTCAGCCAGTTCGTACCTATTCGGGAGAACTGGTTGTTAACTTTCTAAGCATTTTGGAGAACCAGTTGTTGGAAGAAATCTTATTTTCCTTTTTTCCACTTTACAGGGCTAATCTTGTAAGGAAGGCAGGAAGGAAACATTCTGGTGTTGTTTCTAGCCTAATCATTATTGCCTTTCTTACAGAAACTGCCTCTCTGGTTCACCCTTATTACATTGTAACAGCTAAAGTAAAGTTGAGTTGGCCACACCCACACGGTCACATGACCACCGAGCCACTACTACCCAGCTGGTCCTTAGGGCAGAGAACCGGTTGTTAAATTATTTGAATCCCAACACTGGAAGGGAGCCATGGAGACAATCAATCAATGGAAACAATGAGGTATCATTCCTGCCCCAGTGCCCAGGAGTCAGCTAAAGAGGAAGCATTTGCCTATATAGAAATAAAGTATAGGAGGCAAATGAGATGCCACTACTTGAACTGGTTTGAGTCAGAAACAACTGGTTTGGATATATAGGAGAAAAACTGGGAGAGATTGTATACTTGGTGGGTTTGCTGTGAATAGAGAATGAGACTGTGCATCCTTGCTCCTGAGAAATGATCAGCCACAGTGGCGCAGTGGTTAGAGTGCAGCACTGCAGGCTACTTCTGCTGACTGCCGGCTGATTGCAATTTGGCAGTTCGAATCTCACCAGGCTCAAGGTTGACTCATCCTTCCATCCTTCCGAAGTCGGTAAAATGAGGACCCAGATTGTTGGGGGCAATATGCTGACTCTGTAAACCGCTTAGAGAGGGCTGTAAAGCACCGTAAAACGTAAAGTCTAACCTGGACAGGTAGCTCAGCCTTCTGATGCTATCAAGTGACAGTCTCTTAGGCTCTGGCATCCATTACCCTGAGGAAGAGGTGTTCCCTGGACTGCAGGGGGGAAGTCAAAGGCTGCAAGATGGCAGATGCATGGGGGCATCAAAGTAGATATTGAAGAACATCTATTTGCGATCTTGCAGATTTTGACACTCCCTTCAGACACCGTTGTTCCAAGGCAACAAGTAACAGAGTCTAATACGTTTTACTCACTTTATCACTGAAGCCTATATTTTTATTATTTAATATTATATTAAGTATATATAATATAATATTATAATATAATATAGTATAGTATAATAGCAATAGCACTTAGACTTATAGGCTGCTTCACGGTGCTTTAGAGCCCTACGTGGTTAACAGAATCAGCATATTGGCCCCAACAATCTGGGTCCTCATTTTACCGACCTCAGAAGGATGGAAGGCTGAGTCAACCTTGAGCTGGTCAGGTTCGAACTGCTGAACTGCTGGCAGCTGACAGTCAGCAGAAGTAGCCTTCAGTACTTGCATTCTAACCAGTGCACCACCATGGCTCTTATAATATCAATATTATCAATATTAATATTTAATATTCATAGTTTAATGTTTTTATTATTATTTACATATTTCTTGTTAAAACATTAGAGTACAAGGAAAGTGTGTGTGTGGGGGGGGGGGGGGAACAAGATGATACAAAAATGATTGCTATATTTGAATGACCAAAAACTAATTTAAAAAAAAATAGTTTTAAAGATATCTTCTCCTCTTTCCTTCCATTTGTATCCTGAACCACTGGATCCATCTATCTGATCAATATCTATATCTACTCAAACAATGATTAAAATAAATAATATATAAAAAGAGCTGATATTGTTTGAGGGGGAAAAAAATCTATGACAGCAATAGGAAAGATCAGTGGTGAAATTCAAATTTTTTTACTACCGGTTCTGTGGGCATGGCTTGGTGGGCGTAGTGTGGTGTGGTGTGGCTTGATGGGCGTGGCTTGGTGAACATGACAGGGAAGGATACTGCAAAATCTCCATTTCCACCCCACTCCAGGGGAAGGATACTGCAAAATTCCCATTCCCACCCCACTCTGGGACAAGCCAGAGGTATTATTTGCCAGTTCTCCGAACTACTCAAAATTTCCACTATCGGTTCTCCAAAACCTGTCAGAATCTGCTGGATGTCACCCCTGCTCTGGACCATTTTTGCATCTTTTTAAAGAATCCACATAAGTATTCATAGTTGGATATTCAGAGTCATGTTTTCTCATGTAGAACTTTTCACATCAACTTTCCTAAACAGAAGCATGCCTACCATTAAAGGCATTTTATGAAAGGCCATTCCTTTCTTTTCATCCACTCTTCTTCCCCGCCTGTTCATGTTTTTGAAAGCAAGACCATTATGTTCTCAAAACTCCGAGTAGGTGCTGAACTCAAAATTTGTTCTTGTTGTTAGTTGCAAAGTCGTGTCCGACCCATCGCGACCCCATGGACAATGTTCCTTCAGGCCTTCCTGTCCTTTACCATCCTCTGGAGTCCATTTAAAAAGTTGATGTATAAACATGAATTGGGGTTTTTTTTCCCCCTTCCTGGTTGATCAACATCTCCCAATGCTTTCAGCTAGCCAGTAAATAGCTAACATAATGTATAAATATGTTGTTTCATATTATTAGGAGAAAATTGAGGCTGTTTGGGATGTCCTCTGTGCAATTCATCTGGATGGTTGGCTTCGGAAATTTGAGCGCCTTTAACAGAACAGGAAGAACTGTTTGAAAGCAAATGCGAGACAAATTTCAGAGACTTCAGAATAAATAGCCGAGCCACTGGATTCATTTTTGCTTTTGTTTCGGTTGTGTGTCATTAAGAATATGGAAGTCTTCTCCTGCAAAACAGTCTTTCAAGAAACACCAGCTAGCCAGCCAACAGACACATTCGAGGCAGAACTAATTAAGATCAAGTCATTGCTCAATAAATATGCAAATGACAAATGAAAACAAGGAATTCTATTTATCACTTCCTAAAGCTGCTGATTGCTCTGAGACTACTATAAACCACACTGGACAGGGGTTACAGGATATTAGATTTAAATGGGCAGGTCAGCTAACCTCTGCATAATGATGCATGGGTGATATAGAATAATAGATTAGAATGGAGTTCCAGCTATCTTGTTTTTTTCCAGTGGTGACAGGATTTTTTTGGGGGGGGGAGGGGGCTCATTTGCGACAAACTTTCTACTTAAGAGAAATGTTCTTTCTTATTTCTGAGGAAAGCCCAGCAAGTGAAATTGCTCAGTGATTTCACTTAAGAGAAATGTCACTTAAGAGAAATGTCAACATTTCACTTAAGAGAAATGTTCTTTCTTATTTCTGAGGAAAGCCCAGCAAGTGAAATTGCTCAGTGAAATATCTGTCTATGGAGATATCCATAGTCATCCCGGTCATGGTTGTCCCACACCACTTTTCAAGGAGCAACTGGACTTTCTTTGTTGAGAAGATGTTGAGAAAAACATCTTCTCAACAACTTCTCACTAAAGCTCACTGTTCATGACCAGATGTACCCCTTAAAAAACTACATTTTGGAAGCTGAAGATTGCATGGGTCAAATGAGATGAACTTCAACATGCCAAAAGCATCACTTATAGAAAATGGTGGCATCATGTGATTTTAGAAAATAACGCTATTTATTGGGGCATCAATAAAGAGCTAAATAATTTTAACTTTATATTTCACTTTTTCCTCCAGATGTTTAAGGCAGCATGCATAGCATTTTGTCTTCAAGATTTCCTCCAAATGTTATAAACTGTTGCCATGGCAAACTGTTTTCCTGCATATTCTCTACTATTTAGTCAATGTGGCAAAAGTGGCTTTTGTTTTCAAATTATACTGTGAAGGGAGGAAAGCTGGTTGGTGAAATACGAAAGGTGATTTTTCAAAAGGCAACTGGACTTTGTTTTTCCTGGAAGATGTTCTTCAGTTCTGAAGGAACTTCTCGAATGAGAAGAGAAAGGGAAAACAAACTCCAGTTGCCTTTTGAAAAAGCATTTTGGAGAGAACCATGACCTGGATGACTGAGAATCTCCATAGGCATTTGTTGGTTAAATGTTCAGGATTGGAGTATTAGGAACTCACCAGTGGTGGGTTTCAAAATTTTTTGCTACCGGTTTTGTGGGTGTGGCTTGGTGGGTGTGGCATGGCATGGTGGGCATGCTTGGTGGGCATGGCAGGGGAAGGGTATTGTAAAATCTCCATTCCCACCCTACTCCAGGGGAAGGATACTGTAAAAACTCCATTCCCTCTTCATTCCCTAAGGGAAGATGTTAGGATGATTGTGGACAGCCCAAGAGGCTTTCAAGGGAAGAAAAGAGATAGCAACGATGGAAACCTAGCAGTTCTGCTACCTCCGATAAGAAAACAAGCTTTTTTAAAAAAAATCAAAAAAGAAATTCAAAGTATATTCTCAAAACATTTTGAGAAGGAGAGAGCAAACAGGAGATTTTGGGGGTTAGCGTTCTTCTTTGCCAGGGGAAGGCTTTTTTTTAAAAAAAAAATCAGACAGAATTCAGAACATTTGTACAAATATCTCTCTCTCTCTCTCTCTCTCTCCCTCTCTCTCTCTCTCCCTCCCTCCCTCCCTCCCTCCCTCCCTCCCTCCCTCCTCCCTCCCTCCCTCTCTCCGTGGACTCAGGGTGGCTCACAACAATAAAAATGCATAATCCCACATTAAAACAGTAAAATTTAAAATTCGAATTTAAAGCAATTAAAATTAATTTAAAAATCCCAGTCAGTCCAAACTGCGAAACAGCCAGTTCTTCAGATCACGGCAGAATGAGCGAAGGTCAGGAGCCATCCGGAGCTCCAAAGGAAGTTGGTTCCAGAGGGCGGGTGCCCCCACAGAGAAAGCTCTCCCCCTGGGGGTCGCCACTATATACCTTAACATCAGGTTTGGTTGCACTAGAAGTAGGTCATTAGTTCTTGGGACAGCGTGTGTGTGTGTGTGTGTGTGTGTGTGTGTGTGTGGCTATGTGTGTGTGGCTATGTGTGTGTTATGTGTATATATCTCTGTGTTGTGTGCATGTGTGCTGCTTTAAAAAGTAAAACTAGGACTGACTTTTGCTGTCTTTTACTTCATTATACTAATCTTCTCCTTATCCACTGAGCCTAGAATTTGCAATATGTGCTTGGATGCTTTTCAAGATGAGACTCTACCTCTTTTTTGCTTCCATCCAATTCAATCTCCTGTTTTCTTTCTCTCTGTGCATGTGTGAATCTCTGGCAGAAGCAACAACAACTGCAGCCTGGAGACTGATGATGAACTTCCCTGCGGGGATGAAGTGGATTATAACACTGATAGCTGCTCTGATCAAGAAGTAGATTTTTTGGACATGGATAGAGAAATCCAAGAATCTCCCTTAAGGGGTTGAAAGGAATGAAATCAAAAGCAGAGTCCAAAGCAGAGGTGGATGGGTACTCTTTTCTCCCAGTTCTGAAGAAGATTTCTGTTTCTCACCAGTGAGTAGCCAGACCTTGACCCTTTCCTACCGGTCTACTCTGGGCTTCAGTGGCAGCAGAGAAGACGACGGAGCCCAGGAAAAAAGAAGCAACTCATCACTTCATTTGCTGCTTTACTAGTCACAACCAGAGATGGGTTTCAGCAGGTTCTGACCAGTTCTGGAGAACCGGTAGTGGAAATTTTGAGTAGTTCGGAGAACCGGTAGTAAACATTCTGACTGGCCCTGCCCCCATCTATTCTCTGCCTCCCAAGTCCTATCTGATTGGGAGGAAATGGGGATTTTGCAGTATCCTTCCCCTGGAATGGGGTGGGAATGGAGATTTTACAGTATCCTTCCCACCAAGCCATGCCCACAGAACCGGTAGTAAAAAAATTTGAAACCTACCATTGGTGACAACTATAGCTTGAGACACATTGTTCCTCTTGCTCTTCAGATCCTCTCTTTTTTGCCCCTTTCTTTTTCCTGTTAATATTGTGATATCATATAAGGAGAAGGTGGAAGAGGGTTTTGTTCTGTACCAACTAGACCTCTGTGCAGTGGTGAAATCCAATTTTTTTTACTACCTGTTCTGTGGGCGTGGCCTGGTGGGCCTGGTATGGCTTGGTGGGTGTGGCTTGGTGGGTGTGGCAGGGAAAGGATGCTGCAAAATCCCCATTCCCTCCCCACTCCTGGGGGAAGGATACTGCAAAATCCCCATTCCCTCCCCACTCCTGGGGGAAGGATATTGCAACATCTCCATTCCCACCCCGCTCTGGGGCTAGCCAGTGGTGGTATTTGCCAGTTGTCTGAATTACTCAAAATTTCCACTACCGGCTCCATAGAACCTGTCAGAACCTGCTGGATTTCACCTCTGCCTCTATGTTAAATATCTTCAAAATGTCCTTTGCTGTGATTGGAAAGTTTTGGCAAGATGTGATTCTTGCAGCAGGAAGGATAGGTCAAAAGATTTAAATCATTTCTTACCAGTTTGGCCTCACTTGGTGATAGGTTCTTCCTTGGCCAGTTGCAAATTCTGCCAACAGCTAATGGGACAATAATGCTAAACAGCTGGAAAGTGGGGAGGGGGTGGAAGTGTCAAGAGAGTATTTTGCAAAGAGGGTTTTTGTTTTTTATGAGGAGTGGAAGGAAGGGAAACAGATTCTTAGTCCTATGTCTTCTTCACAGCAGATGCTCCTTGATAAAACAAATACTTCAGTTGCAGAAAGTTCCCAGTTCCATCACTGCCATTTTCTAGTAAGGCTAGACAAAGTCCTGGCTGTGGACAACTATCATACTTATCTTTGTCTTTTGGTTTTCATAGATGTTTTAGGTAAATATTTCAACTTTTTCGGCTTTTTCTTTGCCTTTTCTTTTCTGTAAAGAACTTCACCGCTCAACTTCTCCAGTTGGCTCAGAAAATACATAAACTCTCCCATTAAGATTCATGATGTTCTTCTTTAAGGTTAATCTCTCACTTCCATTGTCTTATTCTGGTGTTTCATGGTATTCTGTCAGGATTTGCAAGATGTATCTGTCAGGCGCAAAGAATCAGGACCACATGTTGAGTTCCAGTTAAGATGATTTAGTGCTCATGCCAATACACAAGAATCTAATCAATGAAGGTCAGCACTAAATTGGTGCTAGATAAGAGTTAATGGAATTCAAGAGGAGTTGGACTTAGAACATTGGTGGGAATGCAATGATGCCAGGCTTATTCCTCTCTTAACTCTGCCCCCAGGCTCTCCCTGTCCTTCTCCTATAACCATGGTGGCAAACCTAAGGCACGTGTGCCGAAGGTGGCATGCAGAGCTCTCTCTGTGGGCATGTGCACCGTCACCAGCTGCTTTTCTGGTTTCTGGCATGCATGGTCTTTTTTTTTAAAATTAGATTTATATGCAGCCCTTCTCCAGAGACTCAGGGTGGCTTACAATGCATTAAGCAATAGCCTTCATTCTTTTGTATATTTATACAAAGTCAGCTTATTGCCCCCACAAACTGGGTCCTCATTTTACCTACCTTAGAAAGGATGGAAGGCTGAGTCAACCTTGAACCTGGTGAGATTCAAACTTTCAATAATTGCAGACAGCTGGAGTTAATCAGAATGCATTAGTCTGCTGAGCCACCAGGTCTTCACATGCAACTGTTGTGACCTAGGCCCAAGTAGGTATTATCAGACTCAATCAGTTCTAAACTAACAGATTTTATTAGAACAGCTGAGAATTAACTGATTCTCAGCGTAGTCTAAATTAATTCAAAACAAATTCTTCATAACACAGTTCTTCAGCCTTATCACCAACCTTGGTCCATCTTGGCAACCTGCCAAAGGCTCCTCTTGGCAAAAGTTCAGAAGCAGAAGATGCCAACAAGAAATAAATGCAGCAAGACAAGGAACAAATCTATCAACGTTTTTTTCCAATGAAGAGCCCAAGACCCGTTGCTTGTCTTTTAAGCCTTATGGAGGGTCCAATCATTTCTTGGCCTTACTCCCAAGTCATCCTCTTTGCTGCAGCTGCTCTTGCCTTCTGGCAGCTCTTCTCATGCATGCACTAGAAACAGGTTCCTCCTGTTCCTCTGCCTCTCTGCTGTCTGCCTCTGGAGGCTCCGGAGTCTGCACATCACTCCCCGATGGCCTTGGCCCCATCTCTGCCTCTGATGCAGAGCCCTTGTCCGGGCCTTCCCCTGACTCCAGGACTAGCCCATGTTCCTCCCCAGCCTCCTCACTGTCTGACTCCGCTGCCAGGTCCACAGGGTGCTGGCGGACCACAACACTACCAGAGTGCCGGAAATCTGAAGTCTAGATGGCCAACGCATGCATGTGGTGTCATCAACTGTCCTATAATATCCCAAGGCTGAGTCTGAAAAGAGAAGGATGGATAATAATGTTACAAGGTGAGGTAGAATTCATCTTTTTCCAGCCCCTTGTTACACACAACTGACTTTGAACATAATTTAGAGCAGACCTTAAGCAGATACAACAAGTCTATTTATTGCAGAGTATTAACAAGCCATACGTACAACAAAATTCTGCATCAGGCTGTGTGTAGGCAACATGACCTATAGATACGTCCCTCTACAAATCTGAATCTTGACCCTTTTCCTTTTTTCACTTTGAATCAATAATCATCTGTCTGGCTGTTTCTCGGCACTGAAGGCCCCACGGTTACCAAATGCTTCTGCCCTTAGGCATCTAAAGGGAGTTTAGAAGTGTTTGATTGGAAGTATAGATAGATTTTGTCCTGGTCTCTGTGATCCCTGAGTGGCTGAGATTGCACCTGCTGGAAACGGTTAGGGTTAACATTGAATATGGTGCTGCGCACCAGCAGTTGAAGAGAGAAGTTTCTTTGCTTGTGTTTATCCCTCCCTCCCTCCCTCTTCCCTCCCTTTCTTTGTGCTCCATGAGGGATCTTCCTGCTTACCAAGTTTTCAGTTTGTGGCTCGCATTAAGGTATAAGTGGCACAGCCCAAAAGAACGTTTAAAGAAATATCATCATATTTCACCTAAACTGAAATTCAAAGGGGATTAGAGCATTAATCCCTTTAGCCTGTTCTATCTGGAAATGGCTGTCTGAAGGATAAGGAACTTCCTCCCCGCTCTCCCCCCCTTTTTTTTTTCCTGTTAAGGACTGCATTCCCTTAAGCATCATCTCTGGAATTTATGTGCCAAGAGTTTGCAGAACCAGCATGAAAAGCAGCTAAAATGTTAGTGACCTTTTCCATCTATATCTGTTGGGTGTACCATCTCATCTCTGTGCACACAAACCCATCTCCTTCTCCTTCTTATTCTCGAATGACAATTTCCAGCAACACCACTGATGAGAGATGCTGATGGGCCATAACTTCCCGCACCTACAGAGTCGCACGTTCTCTAACCCCTGATTTCTTGAAGCTAAGCAGATCTTTCCTCATTCATGCCTCAAAAGCAGGATACCTAGGGACTTCATGAACAGTGCCGAGTTCCATAATGAAAGGAGGCTGGAAAATAAATTGAGTGAATGAATGTTTATTCCTAGAAATTCCACAGGTTGGTTTCTAAAGGGTCCATTTAGGATTGGATGACTGCAGATTGCAATTGTAGGCATTATAACTGCATGGACCATCGCACGGAACTTTGCCATGAAGTCAACTCAGGAATGCCCAGTCTATCAGGCATATGGTCAGATGCTGAGAAACAGTATGATTTTCCTGAACCGTAATTGAAAGGGAGTGACTTGTTTTCAAGGGGCAACCTTTTCTGATCTTAGACAAATTCTGAAGTCTTTACATCTGCAAGCTGCAGAGATCTGAGAGTAAATAGTCGCCTTGCAAGGCTAAAATCCACTCTAAGTCAAAGATGGCTTTGCTTGCTATGTTTCCAATTGTTTGACACAAGGTTGAAATGTTGAAAATGCATGGCCCCACTATTTTACATTCTCCTCACATTTCTTTTCAGTCAAGCAGGACTTCCAAAGATATCTCACAGTTCAACGTTGCCATTCAATTTTACCTCAGCTTTTCTTAGGGGTAGGCTTCAAAAATTTTAGCAAGGTTGCCCAGTTGCTGGGTGGGCGTGGACATGGGTGGGCGTGGACATGGTGGGCATGGCCTAGTCGGCCTCCTGCACCATGGTAGGGGGGGGGTTTGCGTTTTTACCCTTCCTGGGTTCCAGAACAGTGGTAGGTTGCCCCCGGTTCAGGCTGGTTTGCAAGAACCGGTAGTAAAACCGGCGGGAGGCCCCGCCCACTGCCCTGGATGTCATCATCGGCGATCTGTGCATGTGCAGAAGCAAGGAGCGTGTGCTCGCTTCACTCATACGCACGTGATCCCATTGCGAACTGGTAGTAAAGGTAAGTAGAACCCACCCCTGCTCCAGAGGCTTTCCTCGAGCCTCCAGGAGGGCAAAAATGGCCTCCCCAGGCTTTTGAGGCCCTGGAGGCCTTCCTGAACTTCCAGTAGGTCCATTTTTCACCCTCCTCAAGCCTCTGTGCATGCCCTGCACTTACCTGCATCCAAAATGGACTGTGTGGGGACCCATGGGAGGGGTGGTGGAGCAGGTGGGGCCAGCCAGAAGTGGGATTTTGGGGTTCTCCAAACGGCACAGAATCTTATCTAGAGGTTCTCCCAAACCCCTGCGAACCCCCAGCAGCCCATCCCTCATTTTTCTAAACTTTTCCTCCTTCCTGACTGCTGTCAGACTTTGTGTCTTTGGGCCATTCTTCTTTGAAGGAGATGCACGAACTTCTAACCTTTGCTGTTTGGATTCCTTTTATTAAGAGTGACCCAAGCTAAATCTGTTTCTTTTCCCATGTTAATAAGGCCAGGACTCAATGGCTGCTGCCTGCTGTGACCCAAAATCTCTGCCTCCTTGCTCTTCTTAATATATTAGCCATCCTGTGGCTGGCTAGGTATGTGGGAAGCAATAACCTTTTTGCAGCTGAAAGCTGTTTCCTTTGATGCCTTGCAGAGCTTTGAGTGAGTTTGAAGCACAAAGTAAATAATTAAGAAGGGAAAAGAGAAAAAGAGAAAGAGAGAGGAAGAAGAAAAGGATGGGGAAAGGATGAGGGAGGGAGGGAGGGAGGGAGGGAGGGAGGGAGGGAGGGAGGGAGAGAGAGAGAGAGAGAGAGAGAGAGAGAGAGAGAGAGAGAGAGAGAGAGAGAGAGAGAGAGAGAAGGTATTCATATTTTTGATATGACCTTGAGAACTGCATTGGTGAATTAGTGCTATGAGTTCCCAAGTCATTTGTTGATGTACTAACTCAAACAACAACAACAACAATTATTTTATTATAGTCTTCTACTCCTCTGCTCACAACAGAATACTTAAGCCATCAGGCTTGAAATCTTGAGCTTACACAATTTAGAACTATGCCGCCTTCAATCTGACCTAAGCGTAGTACACAAAATTATCTGCTACAACATCCTACCTGCCAATGACTACTTCAGCTTCAACTGCAATAATATATGAGCACCCAATAGATGCAAACTCAAGGTAAACCGCTCCAAACTTGATTGCAGAAAATACGACTAAGTAACAGAGTGGTCAATGCCTGGAATGCACTACCTGACTCTGTGGTTTTTTCCCCAAACCCCCAAAATTTTAACCTTAGACTGTCTACTGTTGACTTCACTCCATTCCTAAGAGGTCTGTAAGGGGCGTGCATAAGCGCACTAACGTGCCTACTATCCCCATTTATTCATATCCTTATCCTGTATTCATAATCATATTTATACCAGGGGTTAAATCCAGCAGGTTCTGACCAGTTCTGGAGAACCGGTAGCAGAAATTTTGAGTAGTTTGGAAAACCAGCAAATACCACCTCTGGCTGGTCCCAGAGTGAGATGGGAATGGGGATTTTGCAGTATCCTTCCCCTGCCATGCCCACCAAGCCACGCCCACAGAACCAGTAGTAAAAAAATTTGAATTCCACCACTGGTTTATACTTATATCTGTTATCTTATACATATTTAACAAATAAATAAAATAAAAATAAAATAAAATAAATAAAAATATTTCCCGTCTGAGCTCTTCCATGCTTGCTGGAAATTCATAGATGCAACACAAATGTAATAATTCTTCCCAATGTTGTCCTATAGTAAGGATCTTCTACATAATGCATAAGGTAAGAAGTCTCGTATTCTAAAGAGCTTCTCAGTTAAAACTTGGGGCACTTCCTTAGGGGCATAATAACATGCATTGTTTCTATACTGGAGCTAGCAGGAAAAACAACCATGTTGACTTGTTCCAATAGAAAAAATGGTTCAGCTATGGTTGAACCGTGGAGTCCTTGGTGTTCTCTGAGCTTGGTTGTTTGTTGGCAGACATTTCATTACCAAACTAGGTAAATTATTAGTATTGTACTGATGCTCCTCAAGAGTTCCTCCTCAAAAGTTCTTCTGCAGAAGATCCTTGAAAAAAACTGACCAGTTGAATCCCTGGCAGACTAAAACTGAACCAAAACTGCATTAGTCACTCTTGGGGATGACCACTGGGCCATGGATAGAAGGAATGCAACTTTCCTGGCATTCTTTCGTTACTTCCCAAGTGGGACGTTCCAGTTAATATTAATAAGAAAGAAATCTCGTTACTTCAACATGAGACGTTGCATAGTTCAGCACTCTCCATATTAGCTCCCAAATGGTATGTTATTTATTTGTTTGTTCAGTGATTGCTACCTCAGGCTTGGCAAAACATGCAGTGAATATTTTCTCTAATTGCATAGAGGCGGCCAGAAACTAGATAGGACATAAAGGAAGTGAAACTGAAGCTCAGCAAGACTGGATCACTATTTACCTAGTCAGCTTTGGATTCTCTGGTGACCTCTTCTCTTGATCTGGAGGGGATCTCGTTCCTTGTAGAAGCAGGTCCATGACCAATAGGTTCTTCTGGATTTACAACTACTACCATAACAATACATGAATCTTACCTTGCTATGCCTAGCGCCACAGTTGAAGTCCGACTCGAGGTGGAAAGCCTCAGGGATGGTAATTCATTTCCACATTATGTCTCATCTAAAAGTAAAGGTAAAGGTTCCCCTCGCACATATGTGCTAGTTGTTCCTGACTCATCTCCAATTCAAAGCCGAAGAGCCAGCACTGTCCGAAGATGTCTCTATGGTCATGTGGTCGGCATGACTCAATGCCAAAGGCACATGGAACGCTGTTGCCTTCCCACCAAAAGTGGTCCCTATTTTTCTACTTGCATTTTTTACCTGCTTTTGAACTGCTAGGTTGGCAGAAGCTGGGACAAGTCACGGGAGCTCACCCCGTTACGCGGCACTAGGGATTCAAACCGCTGAACTGCCGACCTTTCCATCGACAAGCTCAGCATCTTTGCCACTGAGCCACCACATCCTTTATGTCTCATCTAGGCTACTGTAAATGCTGCCCTCGAAGATTTTTGGCACAAAATGCAGGAGCTTGCAGGCTAACTGGTAAGTGCCATGGAGCAAAGTAACAGCTTTATGTGTAATGTTTGTGTATAATTTTTAAGATATTAGTTAGCTTAAGCCCAAATGGTTTAGATCCAGGATAATTGAGTTAGTCATATTTTCTGAAAGGGATCTATCCTTTCTGTTCAATTGGCAGAGGAATAGATACTGTGAAGTTCACCTCCTATCAACCTTGTAAGGTAGTCCAAACAAAAAGGACACGGCAAAGTACTAGGTCCTACTTTATTATAAAGTTACATTAAGACATTTTTGCAAATCTGAAAATACTTCTCTTCTCTGTTCCTTCTGAGACATTTGATACCCACCCATTCCTTCTGCAGATTCAGCTACCACTTGTCTGACCATTGTCTCTGCAGCTCTTCCTGTTGTCTCCAAAAGGCATTCTCACATACCATTGCATTTGCTGCAAAAAAAAAATTAAAAGAGATAAATTCAGGATCAAGTGATTTGGGTGAAGTGTCCTGTTCCTTGGAACATCCCAATGTCTCATAAGAATATGGGAAGCTATGGATTAGAGAGGGGACACGATGGCTCAGTGGCTAAGATGCTGAGCTTGTCGATCGAAAGGTTGGCAGTTCAGTGGTTTGAATCCATAGTGCGGCATAACGGGGTGAGGTCCCGTTACTTGTCCCAGCTTCTGCCAACGTAGCAGTTCGAAAGCACATAAAAAATGCAAGTAGAAAAATAGGGACCACTTTTTCTGGGAAGGTAACAGCGTTCCGTACGCCTTTGGCCTTTAGACATGCTGGCCACATGACCATGCAGATGTCTTTGGGCAGTGCTGGCTCTTTGGATTTGAAACAGAGATGAGCACGGCCCCCTAGAGTCGGGAACGACTAGCACATATGTGCGAGGGGAAACTTTACCTTTATTTTATGGATTGGAGAAGGATGTTCACCCATTCCATTCTCTATTGAGGAACGGCAGTGTCAGTAGTTGCTGAAAGAAGATCAATTGGTGGCTCAGTTGCAACCCTTGTACCCAATAGTTTTCTCCTGAATTTTCTAATGTGTAGTGTATTATCTTGTTCATCCCTTGGTAAAGAGCCAAAAGCGCTGATAAGGTTCACTTCAGCTGGGTCTGGAAAGAGAACACCCCAACCACTGAAATTTGTAGACACCTCGCACACCTGCAAATTCAGAAAGTCACAAAGACTGGCTCTTTATTATAGCATTTGGAATGTATAACTGCAGCCTGCAATGCTTTATCCCCAAATTGTTTTTCTTTAATGATGATGTTTTAATGTTGTTTCATGACTAATTACATTTTAATGTTTATTTATGTTACTTTTTTTACTATAATTCTTTTAATTAGGCTGCCCAGAGATTTGGGAACAAGGCAGGCTATAAATTGTGGTAAATAAATGTAGTGAAGATAGAGATGTATGTATGTGAAAGAGACAGAAGAAGAAAAAAGAGAGAGAGAGAGAGAGAGAGAGAGAGAGAGAGAATGCAGTAGATTAACTAAAAGGGGTAATGAGTTGCTGCTGGTGCAATCTGTTTCCAGCACTTGGCTGCCAAACACTGGAGATACAGAGAGGCATTAAGGTAAAGGAGTAAATATATAAGGTAAGTTAAAGCATATCAGTCCCCAAGACTTAATTTTTCCTAGTTGATGTCCAAGAAGATTCTTCATTTCATGGGTGAAAATGGATGCTTTCAGCATTCCAGGTGAAATACAGTATATAGAGATGGGACCAAGTGTCCATTGATGTAGTTTGTATACATGCATACACAAACTTAGTTTATTGGTTGAACTGTGGATATTATTGATTGGACTGCAAGATGGTTTTGTGCTTCAGCTAAATGGCAGAATGTGTGTGTGTGTGTGTGTGTGTGTGTGTGTGTGTGAGAGAGAGAGAGAGAGAGAGAGAGAGAGCCCTCAGAAAAATCCAATGTCCATTTTTTAAATATTCTTTGAGAGGTCCATTAGATATGAAAAACATTTATAATGAATTGTCTTCATTCTTAAATTATAAGTCCAAAAAGTGACATATTTATACGTGTAGTCAGACATTTTCATTTCTTCATTAAATATTTTTGAGAAATTTCAAGGCGGAATTGAACACTGAAATTTTTAACTCAACTATAAACACTCCTGACAAATCCTATACAATGAATTAAAACAGCTGTGAAACATTTGAGATCATCCAACTGATCCTAACTGATCTTGAAATGATCTTGAAATAATCTTGGTGGATCTCAGAAAGTTAAGCAAGGTTAAAATTGATTCATATTTGGTTGGGAGAAGGGGTGAAATGCTACCGGTTTGGGCCAGTTCGCCCGAACCGGTACTACAAAATGCTACTGGTTCGCTGAACTGGTAGTAAAAAAAAAATGTAAAAAAAAAGTTCTGATGATCAGCTGAGTGACACATGATCGTTGGAACTTTTTTAAAAAACTTTTTAAGCATTTTTTTACTACTGGTTCAGGCAAATAGGTAGTAAAAAATGCTTTAAAAAAGTAAAAAAGAAAAAGAAAAAAGGTTCTGACAATCATGTGACACAGCTCTTCACCCAAACCGTAGTAAAAAATGCTTTTAAAAAGTTTTTAAAAAGATTCCCAAGATCATGCATCACAACTGATACCCTCCCCTCTCGCTGTTCTACTAACCTTCCGAAGCCTCCTTTAGGTATGCACCGCGCATATATGCATGCAGCACACATTTGGTGCAAACTGCACATGCACAGCCAGTGAACCAGTAGCAAACTGGTTCAGATTTCACCACTGGTTGGGAGATACTTTGAAGAATCACAGGATTATGGCTAGACAATTTCCATACTGTGGCCAGGACATCTCCGTGGTTATATCCTGTTGCTGAAGTCAGCTCCTTATTAATCCCTGATTTTGTGGAATCTTAATAGAGTTTGCATTCAGGATGGAATTTCATTAACTATTTTGCCTTCTTCCCAAGCATTTTACTTATGGTTGTGTCAGGTGCAAGGAATCAGAACCATTCAGTTTCAGTTTCAGTTTTATTGCATTTATATACCGCCCTTCTCCCGGATGGGACTCAGGGCGGTTTACAGCTGTGTTAAAACAATCAGATATAAAAATTAAAACTAATAAAATAATTAAACTGTTTGGCCGTAAAATTAAAACCCCAACTAAAAACCCTATTAAAATTTAACACAAATTTAAGTCAGACCGGCTTGATGAAACAGTAGAGTCTTCAGGGCTCGTCGGAAGGCACGGAGGTCAGGAATCTTTCTTATATCCGGGAGTAGTTCATTCCGTAGGGCTGGAGTTCCCACAGAGAATGCTCTCCCCCTGGGGGCCGCCCGCCAGCATTGTCTGGCCGACGGCACCCTGAGGAGGCCCTCTCTGTGAGAGCGTATCGGGCGGTGGGAGATATTCATTGGCAGAAGACGGTCCTGTAAATATCCCGGTCCTATTCATAAGGTTGCAGCATAGAAGACATATTCAAGCCTATACACAAGAACTTGGTCAATTAAAGTTCAACAACAAATTGGCACCAGATAAGAGTCAACTGAATTCAGCAAGGATAGGACTTGGAGTGCTTGTGGGAACACAACGATTCTAAGATGATGACTTGCTTAACTCCATCCTTCAGCTCTGACTGCTCTTCTATAGGTTGAATTTCATATCTCATATCTGGATTATTTATTGGCGAATACTTTAGTACGGTTAAGAAATTCTGAGGATTTAGTTGAGCAGGTTGAAATATTGTGCTCCCCCCCCCGCCCCATTCCATGAATATTCTCATTCCTTGAATGAGAAAATTGTGACATCTAACTAAAACATTCTTATTACAAAAACCTAGCAACATGGAGATTTATGTCATTTGGAGATAACAGGCTTGGGCTAAGATAGGATTTAAATTATAAAACAATTATATATTTCCCCCTCAGGAAGTTATTAGATCACTCTACGCCGGAAAGATATGCCTCAGAATTAAAATATATTCCATTCTGAAGGGCTATGTATTTAAAATTGATCAGTTTGAGAAAGGAATTGATAGTTTGCCAGCTCTCAGCTAATAATACCCTGTCCAGTTGTCTTTTATAAGGTAGCTCCTTATACTAGAGGAATGTAAAAGTTTCAGGCTAAAGCTGAGTCAGTTTTATTGAGTCAGGGTGGCTTAACGCATTGTAAGCCCCCCTGAGTCTCCGGAGAAGGGCAGCATATAAATTAAATTTAAATATATATATATAACTACAAAACGGAGATAGGCTGGGCTTTTTTGCCTTTTCATAGCCTAAGCTTCTAAAAAATTCAAGGAGAATGGAAATGGATTTGACAAACAAATATTAATAACCTTAATTAATTAATTAATTAATTACCTAATAACCCGGGATGGCCAGGGTGATCATTTGATGAGACCTAAGTATGAAATGTTAGCTTCTTCATATAGAGATCTCTGTTGATTCCAGTTTTCTCTATTTCTTCTTTTCTAACACTTCTTCTTTTTTTTGGTTAATATATGAGAGTTGTATATTTGTGCACTTTTTTTCCCTTTTAATTTCCCATGTTTTTCCTCCTCTTGTGTTTTTCATGGTTGTTGTTCTACATACATCCCCTTTTCTTCCTCTCATTCACAAACACACATATATTCTTTCTTTTCTATTAAGGAAGAAATTCCAGAACCACTGAGAGAGGGGGGAAGGGAAGAGAGAGAGAGAGAGAGTGAGTGAGAGAGTGAGTGAGAGAGAGAGAGAGAGAGAGAGAGAGAGAGAGAGAGAGAGAGAGAGAGAGAGAGAGAGAGAGAGAGAGAATGAATGAATGAATGAATGAATGAATGAAAGAAAGAAAGAATGAATTGTGGAACAATTCCCTCATTGAAAAGCAGGTTCAGTATTTCAAGTATTTCAAGATTGAATAAACAGAAGAACAGATTCTCATTCAACTTAGTTATAACTAACTCATTAGTTAAAACTTAATGCCAGGTTTTAACACATTAGTTAAATGAATTAAATTAGTTTAACTCATTAGTTAAAATCTAATGGTAGTCATCCTTCCAGTACTTCAGATTTCCCAGAAGACTTCCATTCCATTGACTTTCAAGAACAAAAAAATAAAAATAAAAATGGATGCAGGGAAAAAATGATGAGGATTAAACGTGCTGAACATTATGCTGAAATCCCAGGCAACCGAGGAATTTGCCAATGGTTAGAAAGTTCTCATCAAATTCACTCTGATAGAAATGCTGGCCTCTGTTGCCAAATTTAGAAGATACAGTTATCCCCAGAATGTTTAACAGCATAATCACCTTTCATAATATCTATTACCTCAGAAAAGTGGGAAAAAAAGAGTACAGCTCTTATTCATTATCACAAATGCACTGAAATTCACGCAGAAGCTTTTGAGAGCGAGGTATTCAAATCCTTGGTCTGCAGCTGATAAATATGTCGATTTCACTTTTCTTTCATTTTCTCTTTCACTTGGTTATCATGTGTCTTTTTTTAAAAAAAAGACCTCTCAACATCCCATTTGTGAAGGAAGGTGCAAATTAAAGTACATTCTTATCGGAGCTAATCAGCTGAAGGAAATTTTCATCCATCTCTAATTTTCTATTCTGTCTCCTACTAGAGGGAATATTCAGAGACGGTATCTGTTGCAAAATAGATTTGTATCATTAAAAAAAAAAATCCTCCTCGGCTCTTGATTTAATCAGTTTTAAATACATGCAGGATTAAGCAGTCAGTCACCCGTGGAATGGAAGGAAGCATAAACAGTGAATCTGAACAGTCAGATTTGGCACTGAGAGGAAAAGGCTTGAAACTTTTTTTCCCTTAAAAGGAGATCGCTGATGATCTTAGGATGCTCAAGTCCGTCAAGAAAAGTTGTATTTCAGAGCTGCTTTTTGGGTCCCGTTGATCACAGCTGTTGAGACCTTGGCAAAAAATGCAGAGAAGAGCAACTAAGATGATTAATGGCATGGAGACTAAATCATACGAAGAACTGTTGCAGGTATTGGAAATGTCTAGTCTAGAGAAAAGAAGGACATGATAGAAGTGTTCCAGTATTTGAGAGACTGCCACAAAGAAGAGGGGGTCAAGCTATTCTCCAAAGAACTAGAAGGCAAGACAAGAAACAATGTGCCAAAATTCCGACGGATACCCTGATTAAATCATGAGCCTCGAGCCAAGCTTCAAAAGAAATCCAGTTATTTATTAGGAGCTTCATGTCAGTATGTTCCAAGCGAAGCCAACTCTGACCCCATGTAATAACCCAGGCATGACCCTGTTTCCCCCCTCCCCCCAGGGTATGTCATCAGTCACATTCACCAATGGAGCAATTTCATGGGTTGTAGACATCACTCCCCTCTGGCTGCTGTGGATAACCCTGGGTGACAGCCTTGAGAGAGAGAGAGATCTGGAATGTGCTTTTGTTTTTGGCAGCCGTGCTGCTTCGCCGTTTTCCCATCCCACTTGCCTATGGCAACTAAGGCCAGGGATGCTTTGCGAGTTGACACAATGGATGGAAACTAATCAAGGAGAGAAGACACCTAGAACTAAGGAGAAATTTCCTGACAGTAAGAACAACCAACCAGTGGAACGGCTTGCGAAGGGGGGTTGGATTTGAAGACCTCCAAGGTCTCTTTCAGCTCTATTCTGATTGATTGATTGATTGAACTGAACAGATTTGACACTCTCAGAAAAAGACTATAAACTTTTTTCCCCTTAAAAGAGGATCACTGATGTTCCTAGGATGCTCAAGTCCGTCAAGAAATGTTGTATTTTAGAGATGCTCTGTGAGTCCTTTGACATTTAGCATAT
Source organism: Masticophis lateralis (assembly GCA_030761175.1). Lineage (NCBI taxonomy): Eukaryota > Metazoa > Chordata > Lepidosauria > Squamata > Colubridae > Masticophis > Masticophis lateralis. The sequence continues at coordinate 13,599,273 of JAUDYJ010000012.1, read as the reverse complement.
AAACAGATCAATGTATAATTCTATTTCACTCCACTGCCTTTCAGAAGTTGTTGAAATGTAATGAGCCTGATTGGAGTTGGATCTCAAAACAGAAGTATCATAGAGTTTCCTCCATTCTTGGACAGAAAGAGCTACTTTTCACATTCTTTCTAATACCAGTATAAAGAGAACATTTTGCCTTTTAGGATTTTTTCCCTATCTATAGCATAAAGGTAAAGATAAAGGTTCCCCTCACACATATATGCCAGTTGTTCCTGACTCTAGGGGGTGGTTCTGTTCTATTCTATTCTATTCTATTCTATTCTATTCTATTCTATTCTATTCTATTCTATTCTATTCTATTCTATTCTATTCTATTCTATTCTATTCTATTCTATTCTTGACCTAGATTGCTTCTGATAAGTTGTCATCCTCCCCCTCCCCCCCCCTCCTCCTCCTCCTCCTCCTCCTCCTCCTCCTCCTCCTCCTCCTCCTCCTCCAAATTAGATATACATCAGGACTCCAAAATGTTAGCAAAATGGGCACATTCATAGCATGCATTAACGACAACCCATTGCACCATGAATAATTTGGCAAAGCGCCTTGAACATTAATTCAGTAGGATAAGGCAAGATCTGTTGTTTTTGCCATAGTTTGGAAGAGAGTGCGTTTCCAGACAAGGGAAAGAAAATAACAATTAAATGCTGCTGAAGTTCTTATTGCAGACTGGAAATATTTTCTAGAAACATCCATGGTAAAAGTGCATCAAGATGTCACTGGTGTTATTATGATAGTAGTAGGGGGAAATGGTAGAAAGCAACCATCACCAGCAATTGTTAGACAAGTTGACTGAAAGTTACTGATGCTAGATTTCCAATAATCTACTTTTTTTTGGTCTTTTTCCTAAATTAATTGAGGACAAGAAAAACTGCACCTAGATTCATATGCCTTTGTGTCCATCATTCCTCCATACATCCATTTTTTCCCTTCCCTCTGTTACCTTTTTTGCTTAATACATAAATTGTTGCAAGCGGTTTTTTTCCTACATAATGCATTTTCGTTCACAGTCTTTACAAAAGACACGCATTTGTGCTTTTCCTTATAAACACATTTTCTGATTCAAGAACTGCATCACACAGTTCAGAGAAAGGGCATATTTCATAGTACAGCTGTGTTTTGATTTGCGTTTTGGTTCATGAAGTGTGAATTAGGTAAGATGGCTTTCAAAAGGAAACTGGGATAAATTCTTCTCCATCCCTAATTAGACTTGGGACCTTTGTCTCTGCAAAGCTTGTGTTCTCTGAGTACACTGTGCTTTTCGAGAGAAGCAAGGGGAGAAGGTCAAAGCATATGGAGCAGAAGATGACGCTAAGTTAGAATTTCCCGATTCAAAAACTCTTCTCTAGTCAGCCAGTTAAATTGTATCTTGTGGTGCTGTATATACTTGAATCCCCCTACAAAGCTAACTCAACCAACTGAAGTAGATTTCCTAGACATTGCAGTAAAAGAACTCAAAATTGTGGCTTTATTTCAAAATATTTAGAAAACAGTCCTTCTTGACTTAAAGAAGTGGAAGAAAAGAAGCCAACATACAACGTTGGTTCCCATTGCAATGTGTCAGTTAACCGGCCACCCACAGGAGGCCTCTAAGACTGTTGCTTAGCAACTTCACATCCTTGTATAAAATGCTGTGAACAGGCAGAAAGCTGAGGGGGGGAAAAGGAGATGGGTGAGGGAAAAGCAATGCCTACACTATCAACAATGCAGTTGTGGGTTATGTTTCATTCTCTTCTGAGGGACTGGTGGCTTTGTGCCAAAGTAGGAGAACCTCAACACCATTGAGCTTACTGTTTTCCATCTCTCCATCTTCCAGACAGGATAAAGGGCACTCGGTGTACTAACGTGTTTTGCCTTTAAGTAAAGTGAAATTCTTGATTATGTGGTAGATAAAAGTTTGACAGTACAGTTGAGGGAGACACATAGGGAGGTTATGTGGGTTGAAATTCTGCATGGACTTTATTTATTTATTTTTATTTATTGGTTCGATTTATATGCCGCCCTTCTCCGGAGACTCAGGGCAGTTTACAATGCATTAAGCAATAGCCTTCATACTTTTGTAGATACCTGCTTAGTAGGGCTTTCGCCCCCCCCCCCAAAAGCGGTGTTCTTTTTTATATAAAGTCAGCTTATTGCCTCCACAATCCGGATCCTCATTTTACCTATCTTGAAAGGATGGAAGGCTGAGGCAACCTTGAGACTGGTGAGATTCGAACTTGCAGTAATTGCAAGCAGTTGGTGTTACTTAACAGTGCTTTTGTCTGTTGCTCTACCAAGGCTCTTAAACTGTGGGATTAAGGATAAACATAATGTTTAAACATAAACAGACAGACACAGACTTCAGAGGATAATTAAGAACGGCAGAAAAAACAATGGCTACCAACCTGCCTTCCATGGAGGACCTGTATACTGCATGAGTCAAAAAGCGGGCTGGGGAAATATCTACAGACCCCTCACATCCTGGAGATAAATTGTTTCAACTCCTACGCTCAAAATGACGCTATAGAGCACTGCACACCAGAATAACTAGACACAGGAACAGTTTTTTCCCAAATGCCATCACTCTGCTGAACAAATCATTCTCTCAACACTGTCGAACTATTTACTAAGTCTACACTACTATTAATCTTCTCCCTGTTCCTATCACCTATCTCCTCCCACTTATGACTATGATTGCTTATTTGTACCCTATGACTATCATTAAGTGTTGTACCTTATGATTCTTGACGAGTGTATCTTGTCTTTACGTACACTGAGAGCATATGCACCAAAGACAAATTCCTTGTGTATCCAATCACACTTGGCCAATAAAGAATTCTATTCTATTCTATTCTATTCTATTCTATTCTATTCTATTCTATTCTATTCTATTCTATTCTATTCTATTCTATTCTATTCTATTCTATTCTATTCTTCTATCCTATCCTATCCTATCCTATCCTGTCCTATCCTATCCTATCCTATCCTATCCTATCCTATCCTATCCTATCCTATCCTATCCTATCCTAATCATTGTGCCATATGAAAGTCTCCAGATGCATGTACCTATACCGTATATGGTGTTGGGCTCTCTCTTACAGATTCATTTCATTGGTTCTCCAATAATTATTTGCATTGATTTATTAGCATGACATTTGTCATACCCCAGTATAGTACAGTATTATTATTTTTATTATGGTTCATTCATTGCACAGTAAGCCAGATTTTCAGTCTGGACTTGGTATTTTTACGCCCCTATCGAGTACTTCCCAATGACCTGGGATATTTGTTTGTGTTAAAGTATTGTTGCAGGATGTAAGCTGTTCCAAGTAAAGCTGCCCTTTGCAATTGACTGATGGTCACTTTGTCAATGCTGATAGTATTCAAGATGTTCTGGGATTGCACCCAAGAGCAGTGGTGAAATCCAATTTTTTTTACTATCGGTTCTGTGGTGTAACTTGGTGGCATGGCAGGAGAAGGATACTGTAAAATTTCCATTCCCACCACACTCCAGGGGAAGGATACTGCAAAATCTCCATTCCCACCATACTCTGGAGCCAGCCAGAGGTGGTATTTGCCAGTTCTCTGAACTACTCAAAATTTCCACTACTGGTTCTCCAGAACCTGTGAGAACCTGCTGGATTTCACCGCTGCCCAAGGGTATTCACTTGGGGACTGCAGGTGATCAAGACTCAAGAAAGCAATGAAGGGAACCAGAGTAAAACCATCTATTCTCTTTTGGATATCTTTTGAACATCATGCTGCTGGCTGAATGAAGGGAATGGGTCAAGCTGACAAGAGGATGGAAAGAAGGGAGGGAGGGAGGGAGGGAGGGAGGGAGGGAGGGAGGGAGGGAGGGAGGAAGGAAGGAAGGAAGGAAGGAAGGAAGGAAGGAAGGAAGGAAGGAAGGAAGGAAGGAGTTGAAGTCTGCAGATAGTACATCTCTGGTCTAACACTTGATAACTTGTGTTCAGCCAGTTTTGGTTTTCCATTAATTCTGAATCTTAGTAAAGCAGCACACTTGTAGTAGCTGTCAGCCACAGTTAATTTATTCTATTCTAAAAAAAAAGACATAAATTGTAAGAGACTTCAGACTCATAAGCAATTTTTGAATAAATATAATAGTTATCCAATTTATATCTTCAGAGCAACTTTAGTTCTACGAATAACTAGCTCAGTTCATCTAAACTTTTTTCCCCCTGAATTAGACCCAGAAAAAGTGTTCAGTCTTGTGTATTATCTGGTTAACCATCCAATTTTTTTTTGAAAAAGAATGGAAAAGAATTCAGGAACATTAAATTCCACGGCTGAAAATAAGAAGTCACATTATTGTATATTACTAATTGCACACCTGGTACTCTGTTTTTCCTCCAAGAGGCATTACTCCAATAAGGGACCACAGGCAAGAGTCATTTCCCATTTATTTGAAAAGATAAATTGCCCACAAGGGGAATAACAGGGATAATATTAGTTTGGAATATTTAATTTTTGCACTGAATCAGCAGATTCCCAAAGTTTTATAAGGATAGTGAAAAATTAATCAAGTTCTTTCTGTCCTTTGGATTCTTCATGGTCTGCAATTATGGCCACCACCTTAAAATAAAAATAATGTAACCAAAAAAAAAAAAAAAAAAAAAATCCCCACTATTTTGTATAAATGATTGCTACCATAGATTATCTATAAAGCACTGGTTTAAATAGACCTAAGGGAAATGTTGAGGTTACTTCATCCAAATACAATGAACCCTTTAATGTACTTAACACTGCTCTTGGGTTAGTGCACAATCTGTGTTTGCACATTACAGTGATTTGTGAACTAACCAATCGGCTTAGATTCACACAACACATTAAGCTGTCCCGAAGCGGAAAAAGATCCAACTAAAGTTAACACTAATCAAGTTCAAAATGGGATGCAAATACAGCTCCAGATTTTCTATTTCAAGCACACTCAGGTGGAAGATAAAATCTGGGCCGGTCACTGGGATCTGATATTTACTCTTCCGAGCTTTCAGAATCATGCCGGAGCCCATCCTCAGGGAACTTATCTCTGTTCTATGAGTCATGTTTATATGGTGCCTATTGGCTGACTGGTGTGTTGATGGCTGGCAAGTGGCTATTGTTTCCTTGTGCTGCCGAGTCCTTGGCTCCTAAGTACTTTTTTTTTTTAAATTTGATTTATATGCCGCCCTTCTCCAGAGACTCAGGGTGGCTTACAATGCGTTAAGCAATAGCCTTCATACTTTTCTATATTTATACAAAGTCAGCTTATTGCCCTCACAAACTGGGTCTTCATTTTACCTACCTTAGAAAGGATGGAAGGCTGAGTCAACCTTGAGCCTGGTGAGATTTGAACTTACAGTAATTGCAGACAGCTGGTGTTAATCACAATGCTTTTAGTCTGCTGAGCCACCAGGCCCTGATAAGCTGGTGGTAAATCAGCACTCCAGTTAACTGACAAGGGGCCCATTTCTCAGGCTTCAATCATTTCCCAGGCTATCTTTGTACCTGCTTGGCCAACAATCCTAGTAGCTGTGAAATAGAATGAGTGTCCTTGTTCATTGCAATGTGAAATTCTGAAAGAGTAAAAATCTAGTCCTGTTGTGGTCCGCCAGCAGCCTGTGGAGCTGGCAGTGGAGTTGGACAGTGAGGAGGCTGGGAAGGAGCATGGACTAGTTCTGGAGTCTGGGGAAGGCTCGGATGAGGGCTGTGCGTCAGAGGCAGAGATGGGGCTAGGGCTATCTGGGAGTGATGTGCGGACTCCGGAGCCTCCAGAGTCGAACAGCAGAGAGGCAGAGGAACAGGAGGAGCCTGTTCCTAGTGCACGCATGAGAAGAGCTGCCAGAAGGTAAAAAGGCAAAAGGACAACTCGGGAGTAAGGCCAAGAGATGATTGGCCCCTCCCATAAGGCTTAAAAGACCAGCAACGGCTCTTGGGCTCTTTGTTGGAAAACAATGTTGATAGATGCCTTCAAAGAAAAACCAGAAATTCCACTTGTCTCTTGAAAAAGCACCTTGGGTCAGTGGTGAAATCCAATTCTTTTTTTTTTTTTACTACTGGTTCTGTGGGTGTGGCTTGGTGGGTGTGATGTGGCGTGGCTTGGTGGGCATGGCTTGGTGGGCGTGGCAGGGGAAGGATACTGCAAAATCTCCATTCCCACCCCACTCTGGGGCCAGCCAGAGGTGGTATTTGGCAGTTCTCCAAACTACTCAGAATTTCCACTACCGGTTCTCCAAACTACTCAAAATGTCCGGTTCTGAACCTGCCTGATTTCACCCCTGCTTTGAGTCTACTCTATAGAGTAGAAATTCTATTCTTAGAATTCCTAAAGCCACGTCTCTTTCATCAACTTGAGTGAGAAGAGCTTTAAAAGCACGGCAGACTTCCTTGGTTGGACATCGATTTTTAATGCAATGACGTATCTTGCGGTCAATAAGAGAAGATTTTCCCCACTCCTAACAGAATATCATTCCAAAGGGATATTCCATGGCCAGGCTGAACATTCATCACTTTAATGTTTGCTTGGGTATTTTTCCTCCCCACACACCACTATCAACATCACCTTTCTCATTTCACAAACAAGCTTCTTATTTCTATTACCTGCGACTCCTCACACATCATAATGTTGCTTCCATTCCTGACAAGAACACATTTCAAATATTAGGAGACATTTATCATCTCCCCACCCTGGAGTTATTTTCCTGCCAAGTGTAAGATGTTTAGTTATTTTAATCTTTCATTGTAAGTCATAGCTTTCTGCACCTGTAAGTCATTTTGGGATGCTTAAAAGATCTCTCTCTCCTTGTATGAGTGAGTGGGTTTTTTGGAGCGGGAGAGGGAGACCAAGCATATATACACTTATTACAAAATCCAGCAGGAAAAAAAAAACATCGAGACGGGAGGAATGGTTTTGCTTCTAGACTGCTTGTTGAGAGTTTAATCATTCTGACAACATCCTGATTGTTATTTACACTTTGCCCGCATTCCTCTACTTCAGCTTTGCTTGTTTTTTTTTGGAAGGTTAACAATAAATGTATTTGCTTGTTTATTTATCTATCAAACATCATTGTAGTACTTTAATACCAGACTCTGGAATTATTATGAATACCAACCCTCCGTGTTATTGCCAGAGAAATAAGAATCAGAGGGAATGATTTGAGAGAGCTGTGCTTGTAATCAGAAGTTATTTTGCCCATGGATATTTTTTAAAAAAGCCTTACAAGAACAGATGAAGCCAAAAAAAAAAAAAAAGCCCCAAAAAACCCCAACCCTATTTTCAGATGTTTTCCACTTATTGCATGAATCCCTACAGACCAGACCTTGTTAATCTGCCTGTCTCTTCTTGAAATGTTTGGCAAAGGATAACCAGATCATGGTGTCTCTAGTCTATTAGAACACTATTTTCCAGGCTTGAGATCTTACAGATGGTCAGATGTCACATGTCAGAATTCTCCATAATAGCCATCTGCTTAGGGAATTTGGGGAGTCTACACATCTGGAAGTTCCCAAATGTGGGACATATTGATCGACAATCAATGATATAGAGTAGTTGTCTTTGACAACTCTTCCTTTTCTGTATTTGATATATTCCTCTTTCACGCCCATCACTCTCTTTCTGCTTCTCTTCTTCATGGCGACATGGCCAGAATCATTGGAGATTGGTTTTCTTTAACTTGCTAAGGATAAGTGAATTCTTAAAATGTAATCAAATTTATTGTCTCATTTTTCTAAATATTTTCTCACAGATGTCAGGGTTCCAATAACACCCCCAATGAAATCAAATTCTGACGCTTGAGTTTCCTCAAAGCCAATTTTTATTAGAGATGTCATATTAGCACATCTGGGAAAGCCCAAATCTGAGAGCTTCCAGGTTTCCCTCACCCAAAAGAAAGTTCAAGTCCTTGCCCTTCACCCACATGTCCATAACACAAACCAATCAGGTACCTTCCGGAACAGAAGATACCTCCTCATTTCTTTCAGCACATCTGCAGGGCACAACGGTCTTGATTTTCTGGAAAGAATGTTATTTTGACTACATACCATCTTCACTCCATCCAATCCCCTGTCCTATTTACCCACAGTAGAATTTGTGGCAGGCCTGAAGGCTCAAAGGTAAAAGATGGCTTCCATCTTCCAGGTCTGAAAACAGATTTTTTTCCCCCAGATTTGGGCAAGCAGAAGCTCCAAATCTATTTATGGCTAGCAAACTTTGGCTGTGAGATTCATGAAGCTCACATGTTCATGAACTAGAACACAGTCTTATAAAATATGAGTAATGTTATGTGGGATGGACCTGGGAAGGCAGAAGGGAAAGCCATGGCCTGGACAACTGGAATGTAAAAGAGAGGAGGATTTAACTGTTTTGTGCTATTGAAGTAGCCACTAAGTTAATTTATATTTTGGTGATGTCTCATGTAGTCTACTGTAAAGGTTTGCTGGCAGACTGTTGGTGACCTAGGCTCACGAGTCATTACAAGACACAATTAGTCCCAAATTTTATTGTATCAGCTGAGAATTACGTTCATTCCCAGCTGAGTCCCAATTAGTTGCAAAACAAGTGCTTTGGAAGAAGTCCTTCGGGATAATCACCAACCTTTACCTACTTTGACACCCTGCCAAAGGCCTTTCTTGGCAAAGCCCCGCAAAGTTCAGAAACAAACAAGAGATGCTGACTGGAAACAGAGTTAGCAATGTTGGTTTCTTGCAAAAAGGCCCAAGTGCCTTTGTTTCTCTTTTAAGCCTTATGAGAGGGGCCAATCATCTCCTGGCCTTACTCCCAAGTCATCCATTTTTCCTTAGCTGCTCTTGCCTTCTGGCAGCTCTGTGCATGCATGCACTAGGAACAGGCTCCTTCTGTTCTTCTACCTCTTTGCTGTCCAACTCTGGGGGCTCTGGAGTCCATGCATCACCCCCATCTCTGCTTCTGATGCAAAGCCCTCGGCCGGGCCTTCCCCAGACTTCAGGACTGGCCCATGTTCCTCCCCAGCCTTCTCACTGTCCAATTCCGCTGTCAGCTCCGCAGGCTGCTGATGGACCACAACACAGACATGCTGCCTTTTCCCCTTATCCTTTGGTTTGGGTCAAGTTATCATGGTCTTCAACCTCCCCTGATGGCCTCTTATTTAACTATCACTCAATGTGAAAAAAGTTTGATAACCCCTTACTTACATATATCTATATTTTTCTAGGCTAGTTTCCAAAATCTAAATCATCAGCTGTCTGTAATTACTGTAATTTCAAATCTCACCAGGCTCAAGGTTGACTCAACCTTCCATCCTTTCTAAGGTAGGTAAAATGAGGACCCAGTTTGTGGGGGCAATAAGATGACTTTGTAAAATTATACAAAAGTATGGCTATTGCTTAACGCATTGTAAGCCGCCCTGAGTCTCCGGAGAAGGGCGGCATATAAATCAAATTTTTTTAAAAATAAAAATAATGTTCATTCATTGAGACCCTGTTTGATGAACTCTAAAGGTTCATCCTTTTCCACACTATGGTTATATAACGCTATGGTGGAGAAAACATGTTTTTGCAATAAATCCCCAGTGCTGCTGCACAGAATTTGACCACCTGTGCTCTACTTATAGACTGTTCATCCTTAAGCAGTCACTGAAGATAGGTAGTGTCGGAACTTCCCCTGCCACATCCACCAAGCCAAGCCATGCCCCCCAAGTCACTCGCAAAGAACCGGTAGTAAAAAAAATTGAATTCCACCACTGCTCCACTTCATCTCCATCCCTTCCTAGAGAAACAAGCACACGGCCAGCTTCTTTAATGAGTGTTGTGTGTCCCACAAGGTCTTTCCTTCTGCCAATCATTCTCTCCTCCCAGCCAACCTTTGCTGATTTGTTTGCTCATTTCACTTCCCCTCCTTGTCCTTAACAACTTCTTTATGGGGCATTTTTGCACCAGGATGACTAGAGATAACAGCTCTCTTTTTTTGGTCTCTTAATTGTTCATTATGCCTTTGTTGGCGCTTTATGTTCAAAACGCATCTTTTAATTCCCCCTTCCATTTAAGGGGAATTGCTTAATTTTATTTAATAACCTGACTCATTTTCCCATGGCCCTGTGTATGGATGTTTGTGGTTTGAATATATAATCTGGATTTCCCTTGGCTTATTCAGGTTACTGTCCATTTGTTTTGCCTTTTAATTATCCCAAGGCAGGTTTGGAAAGAGCAAACAACATTTAAAACGGAGAAAGGAAGGAGTACTTGACCACCATATGTTTCTTCAACCACAGGGAAAGATAAGAAAAGGGATTCTCCTTCTACTCGTATATCCCATTCATCCATGGCTCTTAGATGAGCATCAATAAGAGAAATGAACCTGGCACCAAAGAAGAAGAGTATGCCAACATTTCTCCTCCTCACTTTGTGGATCAGCCTCTGAGGGGATCCTGGCAGAGCTGGCATTTGTCAGAAACAAAGCTTATTATGTGGGATTGTGTCAGATGTTGAGGACTGGTGCAAAGAGATAATCAAAGTCTTTCAGCACTAATTACCTGAGCCCAACAGAAGTCCTAGCTCAATTTGGAACGTTGGAATAAATAAACAGAGAATGCTCTGAGCTACGGCTGAAAATGTTGGCTTAGCAAGCAGCTAAATGGATGGTATAGCACTGCTAAGTGGGAACTTGGGCTGAAGGGAGCAAATCCATCTAGAAATCTCTTATTTGTCTGCATAATTCGTAACCCACTGAGATGAATTCAGACAAGCCAACCGAGTGCTTGACAAGGAAGTATTTTGGAGATCCTTGGGAGGGAATTTAGAGGACAGAGGAAATGGCCTTGAGGGAAAGGAGGAGCAACTGCTACAGAAACATTGGTCATCTATAAAAGGCAAGATCAGGACAGGCGTTTAACCTGAGTACAGGTCTCAAACAAGCCCTCCCTAACTCTCATGAAGATAAAGAGACAGAGGGAGGAATTGCATTCAGCAATAGCAATAGTGCTTAAATTTCTATACCACTTCACAGTGCTTTACAGCCCACTCTAAGCGGTTTACAGGGTCAGCCTATTTCCCCCAACAATCTGGGTCCTCATTTTACCCATCTCAGAAGGATGGAAGGCTGAGTCAGCCTTGAGCCTGCTGAGATTTGAACTGCCAAATTGCAGGCAGCCGGCAAGCAGCAGAAGTAGCCTGCAGTACTGCACTCTAACCACTGCGCCACCGCGGCTCATAAACTTGCAAGATTCAGACTTGCAAGATTCAGACTTGCAAGATTCAGTTACTACAACTTTACTGATTATACAGGTAGGCCTTCACTTAACAACCACAATTGAGCCCCAAATTTCTGTTGTTAAATGGCACAGTTGTTATGTGAGTTTTGCCCAAATTTACGGCCTTGCTTGCCACAGTTAAGGGAATCATTTTTTAATTTTTTTTAAAAAAATAATTTATATACCGCCCTTCTCCGGAGACTCAAGGCAGCTTACAATGCATTAAGCAATAGCCTTTACACTTTTGTATATACCTGTTTAGTAGGGCTTTTGGGCCCCCTCCCTAAGCAGTGTTCTTTTTTATACAAAGTCAGCTTATTGCCCCCACAATCCGGGTCCTCATTTTACCTACCTTGAAAGGATGGAAGGCTGAGTCAACCTTGAGCCTGATGAGATTCGATCTTGCAATAATTGCAGGCAGCTGGTGTCACTTTAACACCACTTAAATTGCTGCTTAAGCTGCTGTGCCACCAGGCTCTGGTGATTCACCAGTTAAGTGAATGATTACAGTTGTTAAATTAGTAACATGGGTTATTAAGTCAATCTGGCTTCCCCCTTGACTTTGCTTGCCAGAAGGTTGCATGTGGGACACTGCAACTGTCATAAATACGACTCTGTGGCTAAGCATCTGAATTTTGATATTGCAACAGTCATAAGTGTGAAAAATGATCATAACTCAGGTTTTTTTTTAGTGCTGCTGTAACTTTGAACAGTCCCTAAAATAATAGTTGTAAGCCGAGGAGTAGCTATAGTCATGACTTGCATGGCATTGGATTCTTAGTCTGATCTGCCTTGAAATGCTAACAGGGATCAAAAATTGCAGCTTTAGAGTAGAATAGAATTTTTCATTGGCCAAGTGTGATTGGACACACAAGGAGTTTGTCTTTGGTGCATATGCTCTCTGTGTACATAAAAATAAAAGGTATATGGAATAGAATAGAATAGAATTCTTTATTGGCCAAGTGTGATTGGACACACAAGGAATTTGTCTTTGGTGCATGTGCTCTCAGTGTACGTAAAAGAAAAGATACATTCGTCAAGAATTTACTGAATTCCACCAAAGACTGCTAGGGGAGGAGTGATAGATTACTGATGGAATGGGCCTTTAGATTGAGGAAGTTTTAGGTTTAGTTTGATTTAAAAGAAGGGGATAATCTATGTGGAAGAAGAATGATCTGAAATCCTGGAGATTGGTTGGAGGAAAAAGACTAGACCAAATAAAACATAGTTTGCTTTGATATTAAAGAACGTTTTTTGAGGAAGTCCCATAGCTCAATAAAATATAATGTATGTGGATTTGGAGAATGCCCTGGGTCCAATAGCCAAATGTCCAGTTGGAACTTTCTAATGCCATTGAAAAAGTGTTCTTCCTTTGATTGATTTTGTTTCAAAAGGCCAGGATTGTGAAGCTATCCTGTTTTCCAGTCCGCAGCCTCCAAGACTTCCCTGTTGTGCTGGTCTCTGACCATGAGATTGATTGATTGATTGATTGATTGATTGATTGATTGATTGATTCATTCATTCATTCATTCATTCATTCATTCATTCATTCATTCATTGGTTGGTTGACTTCCTATGAATCCATTCCATCTCCAAAAAGTTTCTTTTTATCAAGCTTTTTCAGTCAAATTTCCTGACAATCAGAACATTTGTAACAGCTTTCTTCCAGAAGTTGTGGGTGCTTCATCACTGGACGTTTTTAAGAAGAGATTGGACAATGGTATAGGGCAGTGATGGCTAACCTTTTTGCTGTCGCATGCCAAAAGCGGGGGGAGAGCGGGGGAATCGTGCATGTGCGTGCCCACACCCATAATTCAATGCCCACCCACGCATGTTCATATGCTCCCCCCGCGCTCTCCCCCACTTTTGGCATGTGATGACACAGTGGGCCCGTTTTTCACTTTCCCCAGGCTCCAGAGTCTTTCTAGGAGCCTGGGGAGGGCAAAAACGGCCTTCCTCAACCCCCCTGGAGGCCCTCTGGTGGCTGGAAACAGCTGACTTCCGGTGGGCCTGAAAATCAGCTGACTGGCGGCATGTGTGCTGGAGCTGAGTTAGGGTAACGCTCGGGTGCCCTCAGATATGGCTCCATGTGCCACCTATGGCACCCATGCCATAGGTTCGCCATCCCAGGTATAGAGTCTCCTGCTTGGGTAGGGGTTGGGCTGGAGGACCTAGGGGGTTCCTTCCAATTCTATTATTCTGCTCTGTTATTCTTTTTATGATTACGTGTATCCATCCCATCAAGCCCAAAGAAAGTCCAGAATGGTATAGGATCTCCTGCCATGGGCAGCGGGTTGGACTAGAAGACCTCCAAGGTCCCTTCTAATCCTATTATTTATGTTCTGTCAGAAAGATGGAAAGATATAGAGCCAAAATTTGAAGCAGTAGCATTTCTGGCAACCAAAAAACATTCTAAAAACACCTGAAAATCAAAAGGAAATTCTCAAATACTCTAAAAGTGAAGGTGTTTTTTTTTTCTTTTCTTTTCTTTTTCATTTTCTTTTTTTTTTTTAGAAAAAGGTGTGGGGGAGAAGAAAAGGAAAAGCAGAACTTTTCAAAATTGTAAAAACAAAATTCAGCACAGCGTTATTACTCACACATCTTTCGTTTTCTTCCTTGAATAGAAGCTGGTTTTGGAAATGAGTCAGGTTTGCCCAGCCAGATTCCAAATTGAATCAAGAGGAGGTTAAATATCGTACTGTTACTAGATCTGACATTCTGAAAAACAGCTTATTTCTAATCTGCAAGGAAGGCTTCTTTTGAAAGTCTTTATATTTTTTTCTCCTCCCCTCCCCCCCCCTTGCTGATTCACACAGCTCCATTTATCTAATTAAACATTGGTATTTCTCCCTTCGTTTTGTTTTCAAGTTCAAGAAATGGGACATAAGTAAGATGGATATTAAAAGGTTTTTGTTCCTTCAAAACCAAGTGACTTTTATTCTGCTCCAGAAGGTTAATGTTTAAATGGTAAACATTTGTTGTCTTTCAGAGGGAATTTATACTTGCTAGCTGAGTTTCCTTAATTCTTCTTGTCTCAAAGCTCATCTTTTTTCCTTTCTCAAGAAACATCTTTTTAGTGCCTTATTGATGCTATTCAAAGGCAATTAATCTGCAAGACCAAAATACCAATGAAATAAATTGATAGCATTATTATAGTGTAGTGTATGATGAAAACATGGCAGAAGAGAAGCAAACGTATGCGCACAATCCACATATTGATAGCATGATTTTTTTTTAAAAAATGAGATTCCATTTTACAAATAGTCCTTAACTTACAACCGTTCATTTATTGATTGAAGTCACAATGGCACTGAAAAATGTGACAGATGACTTGGTCCTCGCACGTTTGATCGTCGTAGCATCCCACGGTCATGTGATCAAAATTCAGGTGATGTATTTATGATGGTTGCAAGGTCATTTGAGACTTTCCCAGCCAACTTCCAATTGGCAAAGTCAACGAAGAAAGCCAGATATGCTTAATAACCAAGTGATTCACTTAACAACCACAGGATTTGCTTAACAACCACAGCAAAAAAAATCCTAAAATTGGACATGACGTAGTTACTTGTTTATACTATCTGTAACTTAGTACACTGGGTGAACTGTGTCAATCTTCCTCAACCAGATGATCATGAAATAGAATGTTCATCCTAGATTTATTTATTTATTTATTTATTTATTTATTTATTAAATTTATATACCGCCCTACTCCCGGACGGGACTCAGGGCGGTGAACAGCCAGAATAAGATATAACAAATACAAAAGTTAAAAAATCATTAAAAATGAATTAAATAATTTGGCTCAACAGTTTAAAAGTCCAATTATGATTATAAAATTTAAAAACCCAAAAAAGGAGGTTAAGCTAGCCCAGCTAGTTCAAATAAGAATGTTTTCAAGGCGCGGCGAAAATTACCCAGGTCATGTAGATTTCTTATCTCGGGGGGGAGCTCGTTCCAGATCGTAACTGATAAGGGTTAAGAATTCTGGGAGTTGTGATCCTGGCTCGCATGTTTAGGGCTTCAAGTTGGGGAAGGTTTATCTAGCACTATTCTAACATCAACTCCTATTTGACTCCGGTGCATAAGCTCTCAGTGTACATACAACAATTTATTTATTTATTTATTTATTTATTTAATTGAACTTATATATCGCCTTCTCCCCAGGGGACTCAGTATAGATAAAGGTAAAGGTTCCCCTCGCGCATATGTGCTAGTCATTCCTGACTCTAGGGGGTGGTGCTCATCTCCGTTTCAAAGCCAAAGAGCCAGCACTATCCAAAGACATCTCTGTGATCATGTGGCTGGCATGATTAAACACCAAAGGTGCACGGAACGCTGTTCCCTTCCCACCAAAGGTGGTCCCTATTTTTCTACTTGCATTTTTTACCTGCTTTTGAACTGCTAGTTGGCAGAAACTGGGACTAGTAAGAGGAGCTCATCCCGTTAACGCAGCACTAGGGATCTGAACCGATGAACTGCCAACCTTTCGATCGACAAGCACAGCATCTTAGCCACTGAGCCACCGCATCCCTCACACTACAACATACAACAATAATAATAGATCATTATCATAGTCATTATAAAAAAATGCATTCATCATAAAACGTTAGATGCAATATTTAGTGACAGTCATGGATACTAAATAAGCCATCAACATAAATCGTACTAGGATACTAAGTGAACAATATAAATTGTTAGATATAAGCAACAAAGTTATAGTCATAAGAAGATAAGGAGATAGGTAATAGGAAAGATAAGCTATGGTGGCAGAGTGGTTAGAATGCAGTACTGCAGGATACTTCTGCTGCCTGCCGGCTACCTGCAATTTGGCAGTTCAAATCCCACCAGGCTTACGGTTGACTCAGCCTTCCATCCTTCTGAGGTGGGTACAATGAAGACCCAAATTGTTGGGGGCAAGATGCTGACTCTGTAAACCGCTTAAAGATGGCTGCAAAAGCACTATAAAGCAGTATATAAATCTAAGTGGTATTGCTATAATGGTGGTAACACTGCCAGATAGTCTGACAGTGTTGTGGGAATTAGTTGTTTAGCAGAGTGATGGCATGGGGGGGGGGGAGTTGTCCTTGTGTCTAGTTGTTCTGACATGCAGTGCCCTATAGCGTTGTTTTGAGGGTAGAAGATGAAAGTTTACCTACACTCCAAAAAATTTACTTTCATGGTGACATGAAAGTCACCTTCCTTCCTCCCTCCTTTCCTCCCTTCCCTTCCCTTCCCCTCCTTTTCCCCCTTTCTTTCTGTTTTCTTCATTTTTCCTTCTTTCCTTCCTTCCTTCCCTCCCTCCCTCTTTCCTTCCTTCTTTTCTTCCTTCCTTCCTTCTCTCCCTCTTTCCTTCCTTCTTTCCTTCCTTCCTTCCTTCCTTCCTTCCTTCCTTCCTTCCTTCCTTCCTTCTTTCCTTCCTTCCTTCCTTTCTCTTTCTCTTTCTTTTTCTTTCTTTCCCCCCCCTGCTACGTATTCCTCTATTTGACATGTATTTTGGCCAAAGCCCTGGATTAGAAATGAGGAGTGTGTGACTTTTTAGGCCTGCCTTAAGCACAAAGCCAGCAGGGTGATGTTGAGCCAGCCACTCTCTCTCAGCCCAAATGAAGAAGGCCAGGGCAAGTCACTTCCCAAAATGCTGCCAAGAAAACTTTGGGTTTGTCTATGTGGTTGCCAGGAGTCAAGGTTGATTCAAAGGCATCTCTTTCCCCCAGATCTCTCCAGCTATTTTTTGTGGTTGTTTATTCTTTGTGTTCTGAGAAAGCTCTATGGGAAGACTCTACTCATTAAAACAATCTTTTAAAATGATTCTAGGTAGGGGACTTGCCAAATTCCAAGAATGTATGTTCGGGCAAGATATTGCCTGAGTGCTATAAAGTAAATCCCACAGGAAAAAAAAAAGATGCATACAATCACAATTGCAGGAGGGACTCATTCATTTTTATTTTTTTATTATGTTGTGTGCCTTTGAGTTAGTTTTTTGACAATTGCCTGAACAAGTCCCTGAAGTTTTCTTGGCAAGATTTCAGAAATGGTTTGCCATTGTCTCCTTCCTAGGACTAAGAGTGAATGACTGGCCCAAGGCAGTGGTGAAATGTAAAATTTGTTACTACCGATTCTGTAGGCATGGCTTGGGGGGTTAATGTGACTGGATGGGCATGGCCAACTTTTTTTTTACTTTTAAAAGCATTTTTCTAAAAGCATTTTTTCAGCCGAAGAGGAGGTTAAAAAAAAATGCTTTTAAAAGGCTCTGACGATCCCAGCTGAGTTGCCTGACTGTCAGAGGCTTTTTTTTTCTTTTAAAAGCAAAAAAAAAAAAGCTTTTAAAAGGCTCTGACGATCCCAGCTGAGCCGTGCAATCATCAGAGGCTTTTTAAAAAAACTTTTAAAAGCATTTTTTTCTGTCAAAGAAAAAATGCTTTTAAAAAGTAAAAAAAAAAAAAAAAGCCTCTGATGATCGCCTGGCTCAGCCAGGCATTGGAGGTGGGGGGAGGGTATGGATTTTTGCTACCAGTTCTCCGAACTATCCACCGCCATCGCTACTGGATTGGGTGATCCGGTCTGAAACGAGAGTATATCACCCCTGGCCCAAGGATACTCAGTTGGCTTCATGCCCAAGATGAGACTAAAACTTGTGGACTTTCAGTTTCTAGCCTGATTCCTTAACCATTATACACCAAATTAACTCTCTCAAAGAATTTTAGCTTCTGACAAAACCTGGTAGAACATCCATCCAATCGTTTGGAGCTTGTCATCCAAAGCTTCTGCCAAATCATATGGTCTGATCTGGATTTGAAGTAGATCTGGGTTTATTTTCTAAGTTATAAGTTTAAAAAAGTTGTATGTGGGATGTTGATAATGAAGTGCTGAAAACTATCAATGTTTTCTCATGCAAAAGAGACTAGCATTTTTAGGCAGGAAGCTCGAGAATTTATTTCAGATATCTATGAATGAATTTTTTAAATGTACTCTCTTGTTTAAGAATTCATTCTTCCTCTCCTCCATCTCTCTACAGTGGTTTCCTATACTCACCTTTTTAAATTGTAGTAACCAGAATGTAAGTTCTTACTTTTAAGAAATATCAGTGACTTCTTCAGAAGAGGGTATTGAAAATCAGGGAAGGGGAAATCCGCCTTACAATTTTCTTAACTTTTCTGATCTGTTTGTGAAAAAAAGCTTTTTGGTTCTGTATGGGATTCTTAACGTACTTGAGAACTTCTTTCTAACCTCTCTTAGTGATATATAATCATTTGTTTCCTTGTTAGAACTGATGGAGCGAGCAGTTATGGGTGGCAGCATTGAGTGGGTCACGTATTTCCACCATTGTTCTGTTTCTTATTCCTGTTTCCTGTTCCTGTTTCCTGTTCTGTTCTTTCCCAGTTCTGTTTCTTTTCCTGTGCCGTTGCATCACTCTGTCAAGGACCTTGGAGTACTCATATCTAATGATCTAAGTGCCAAAGCCTACTGTAACAACATAGCCAAAAAGGCATTAAGAGTTGCAAACCTAATCTTGTGTAGCTTATTCTCCGGTAATCTCACAGTACTAACCAGAGCATATAAAACCTTTGCTAGACCAATTCTCAAATACAGCTCATTAGTCTGGAACCTGCACTGCATATCGGACATTAATACAATTGAACGTGTCCAGAAATATTTCACAAGAAGAGTCCTCCACTCCTCTGCTCACAGCAAAATACCTTATGCCACCAGAAATTCTGGATTTAGAAAACTTAGAACTACGCCACCTTCGGTATGACCTAAGCGTAGCTCATAAAATTATCTGCTACCATGTCCTATCTGTCAATAACTACTTCAGTTTCAACCACAACAATACACGAGCACACAATAGATACAAACTTAAAGTAGACCGCTCCAAACTCGATTGCAGAAAATACGACTTCGGCAACAGAGTGGTCAATGCCTGGAATGCACTACCTGACTCTGTGGTTTCATCCCTAAACCCCCCAAATTTTAACCTAAGGCTGTCTACTGTTGACCTCAGCCCATTCCTAAGAGGTCTGTAAGGGGCTTGCATAAGAGCACCAGAGTGCTTACCGTCCTTGTCCTAATGTTTCCTCTATTTGTATCTATTCTATGTATTCAATTCATGCATATATATATATATATATATATATATATATATATATATATATATATATATATATCTCCTAATACGTTTTTGACAAATAAATAAATAAATAAATTCATGAATGGAATTTTCCTTCATGATACCCAAGGCCCCTGGTGACATTCCTTAGACGGTGAAAACAATTGTGGCTGTTATTTAGCTTTTTAGCCATTTAGGCTGCTATTTAGCTTTCTTTAGCACAGTAACCTCTAAAACCTTTATCACAAATCTGTCATTCTTGTAGCCCTAATCCATCCCATTAAGGGGGAATTGGCTGACAGTAGGTTTCTTTGTTTCCATGAAATACTGTATGCACCATAAACTGCACCTATCATCTAAGCTCAATATATATTGCATTAAGAGGATACAGGTGGAAGAAAGCGAGAATAATTTCTTTATGAAATCTTTGCTACTTCAAATATATGGTGTGGCTAACTCAAGACGTCTTGTCCGTGTCAAAATCAATTGCCTTCCAAATGGTTGTCCTTTCGAATAGAGGGAAAGCCCATTGCATTAATAATGTTAATAAGGAAGGGAAAATAAGTTTCCTTATCTTTATATGGGATGTTCAAAGAAATATGTTGTGGGGCAGGAATCCCCAAATGAAATGTGTTTCAATTTGACCAAACATTTATACTGTGCAGAATAATTGTTCTGTCTTTTTCCCCTCTAAAAAGGTAAAAGTAAAGGTTCCCTTCGCATATGTGTGCTAGTTGTTCCTGACTCTAGGGACGGTGCTCATCTCTGATTCAAAGCCGAAGAGCCAGTGCTCTCTGAAGACATCTCCATGGTCATGTGGCCGGCATAACTGAATGCCAAAGGCACATGGAACGCTGTTATCTTCCCATCAAAGGTGGTCCCTATTTTTCTTCTACTTGCAGTTTTTATGTGCTTTTGAACTGCTAGGTTGGAAGAAGCTGGGACAAGTCATGGGAGCTCACCCCATTACGCGGCACTAGGGATTTGAACGGCTGAACTGCCGACCTTTTGATCGACAAGCTCAGCATCTTAGCCACTGAGCCACCACATCCCTCTTTTCCCCTCTACTGGTTGCCATTTTGCTGGAAAACACAGAGCTGGCTTTGACATTTCTTTCAACCTAGAAGAGAACTTTGGAGTGGGTTGGCTTATAAATTCAACCACACAACTGCACAAATAAATAAACAGGCAAGTGAGCAATTTTCTCTGAGTGGATGATAATGTTCTTGCACTATTTTAATTATGAAATAGGCAAAGAAATGGTGTAGATGTCCCATCTTTTATTTCTCTGGAAGTTTGCAGCCTGCCTACAGCAATCTCCTTCATGTTGTCTTCCTTTGGGATTTCATGGCGGTGTGAGATGCCAAGGAGTCTGCAAAAAGCTGGAGAAGGAGAGTTAGTCAATGAAAAAGAGATTATGGCCTTGCATATTTTAGCCCCTCACAAAATAATACTTTCGCTGTACGATCCTCTTTATAGCAGCCTGAAACCTGTCTTGGGTTATAACCTGCTATACACCACAGATGTGGTGGCTCAGTGGCTAAAATGCTGAGCTTGTCGATCGAAAGCAGCAGTTCAGCGGTTCAAATCCCTAGTGCCATGTTAACAGGATGAACGCCCATTACTTGTCCCAGCTTCTGCCAACCTAGCAGTTCAAAAGCACGTAAAAAATGCAAGTAGAAAAGTAGGGACTACCTTTGGTGGGAAGGGAACAGCGTTCTGTGTGCCTTTGGCATTGAGTCATGCCGGCCACATGACCACGGAGACATCTTCGGACAGCGCTGGCTCTTCGGCTTTGAAACAGAGATGAGCACTGCTCCCTAGAGTCAGGAACGACTAGCACATATGTGCGAGGGGAACCTTTATCTTTACCTTTAACCTATCTTGCTTTCCATGTTTCCATTCATTCCAAGGCTTGGGGTGGGGAAAACATCTATTCTCCTGAATCTTTTTAAATGCGGGAAAGAAGGACAGTCGGAGGAGGTTTCAGAGCAATGGAAAGACATGCAGAACAAAACCATAGCATTAGAAAGTAGCATTTTGAACAAGATGGGTGAACTATGCCACCAAAACAAATCTGATAGAAACTCTTCAGCAGCACAAGAACAAAGGCTCGGGCAATACAAGATTTTCTTTTGCAGAGAAAAGAAAAGGAAAAGAGAGAGAGAGAGAGAGAGAGAGAGAGAGAGAGAGAGAGAGATGGCAAGGTAGATTTCAGGATTACATTAGCATCTATTACCTGTGATATGCCTCTAACTGCTCTGGATTTAGATTTGGCATTGCATCTTACAAATAGAAAAGTGGGAATTACCTTATCTGATAGAGAAAGAGAAGTACTGGTAACATCAGTAATAGGCCCAATTTATATTAGTAATAATCTTAATAATAACCTTCAAAGTAGAGATTGCTACACAGTGGAAAGGTGTGAAAAGAAAAGTCAGAAGGAGAGATCCATGCTTATTTGGGGGGGGAAAAACCCCCAACAATAACAGCATTGGCTTGACCTAGAATGCACTTTTGTCTTCCTGTATTAAAGCTCTTACAAGAGGGAAAAATATTTCTGAGACCGTATTATGATGATAGGTAATGGTATTATAGCTATTAATAAACAAGCTAGAAGTCAGGAGGTTGTTTTGGATTATAAACACACCTTAGTGCTGTATCTGCTTTAGTCAAGGAGCAGCGAAATACAAAAATAGAATGACGAGAAATGTTTGCAGTCAAAAGGCCAGCACAATGTTTTCACAACTTTGCAAACACAACAGAACACACACACACACACACATTCCACCCCCACCTCACTCCACCCCACAAAGACACATTTGGTGATGCAGTGGTTGGAATGCAGTAATGCATAGTAATTCTGCCAATAGCCAGTTGACTGCCAAGAGTTCGATCCTGATCAGCTCAAGGTTGACTCAGCCTTCCATCCTTCTGAGGTTACTAAAATGAGGACCCAGATTGTTGGGGGAAATATGCTGGCTTTATGAACTGCTTAAAGGTAAAGATTCCCCTCGCACTTATGTGCTAGTCGTTCCCAGCTCTAGGGGGTGGTGCTCATCTCCATTTCAAAGCGGTAGAGCCAGTGCTGTCTGAAGACATCTCCGTAGTCATGTGGCCGGCATTATTAAATGCCAAAGGTGCACGGAACACTGTTACCTTCCCACCAAAGGTGGTCCCTATTTTTCTACTTGCATTTTTTACGTGGTTTCGAACTGCTAGGTTGGCAGAAGCTGGGACAAGTCACGGGAGCTCACCTCATTATGCAGCACTAGGGATTTGAACCGCTGAACTGCCGGCCTTTCGATCGACAAGCTCAGCGTCTTAGCCACTAGGCCACCATGTCCCTTTTAAACTGCTTAAGAGAGGGCTATAAAGCACTCTGAAGCGGTATATAAGTCTAAGCACAATTGCTATTTGCAAATGTATTTCAATCAATAAGATAGACTTGTTCATTTCAGTCCCAATTTTCTGCTAAGGAAATAAGCAAACAATAAACAGCATTTGCTGAGCTAGGTTGATGCTCTCCTTTTCTGCAACAGGACTCCCCTTCATGTGAGACTGGCTTTCAGAATCTCCTTGATGTGACAATGGTAAAAACCTAGTTGTTTCATAAGCCAGGGAGGCTGGATTGTTAGGAGTAACTCTCATGCCAATAGATTGGTCTTCATGACTATGGGTTAGTGTTTTAGACAAGGCTCCCAAGTTTACAAGAATATAATTTCTCTGGTTTTAATTCAGTGCAGTGGTGAAATTCAAAACATTTTCCTACTGGTTCTGTGGGCATCGCTTGGTGGGCATGGCTTGATGGTCATGTGACTGGATGGGTGTGGCTTGGTGGTCATGTGATGGGTGATCATGGCTTGGTGGTCATGTGACCAGGAAAACCAACTATCACACTTATGTGTTGTGTGTGACACTTATTGTGTTATGCAACACTTATTGTGTTATGCAAAAATAACACAAAAGCTAGACAACTGACTCACACACAATGCAAAAGTAGCTGGACTTCACACAAAATGGCCCCTGCAATAAGCAGGAATCTCACAAAGTCACAGAGAGCTCAAAAACAAACTGATCACATTTTACACAAAAATACCGGTTCGGGCAATAGGTAGTAAAAAAAAAATGCTTTAAAAAGTAAAAAGTAAAAAAAAAGTTCTAACCATCGAGTGGCACAGTTGATTGTTACAGCTGATTGTCGAAATCTTTTTTTAAGCATTTTCACTACCTATTTGCCCGAACCAGTAGTAAAAAAATGCTTAAAAAAAAGGTTCAGATGATCAGCTATGCCGCGTGATCATGGGAACTTTTTTTTTTTTAACTTTTTAAAGCACTTTTTTTAGTACTGGTTCTGCTGAACCAGTAGCATTTTCACTACCGGTTTGGGAGAACTGCCCCAAACTGGTAGCATTTCACCCCTGATTCAGTGTATATGGTTTTAATTGCAATTATGGCTTGGGGAATTGTATATGACTTAGAATCAGTGAATTGAAGCTTCCAAGAAGCACTGACAACAAATAATGAAATAAATTGTTCATCAAGTTACAGTAGGTAAATCATGAAGTCCAACAGTTAAAGTAGGGATGGTAGCATTTCCAGGCTCTTAAATGCTTCCCAATTTCTTAAAATATCACAGATCTTACCAAATCTCATAAAGGTTTAGCAAAAGCACCAAGTACTTAGAAGATTTGGGGTACCGTACATATACCAGCATTCCTCTGTGCTTTATTGTTGAATTTCTAAGTTATAGTACAGCAGTGCAAAGCCCTACTTTAAATTTAAAATGTAGGCCAGTTTATTTTATCTGATTCACTTTGACGTACGTGAACAACTTAAGCCACTTGAATAAAATGGGCTTGAGTTAGCAGAGAGCAACGAATGGCATCCTAAGCCATTTGAATTAGATAAATAAGAGTAGTTTTTTCCATTGCAGTTAACCAGATGGGTGTCATTTTTTACTGGTAGGATATCAACGTAATTTCACTTCATTCCCATAATTAAGCTTGTATCTAATATAATAAAACAAAATTTATTCTAGTTTGTGAAGTATGTCCCCGGGAGACATAAACAGGGACTTTGAGCCTAATACTCATTATTCAAAGATGGATGGATGGATGGATGGATGGATGGATGGATAGATGATAGATCATCTATCTATCATCTACTATCTATCTATCTATCTATCTATCTATCTATCTATCTAGATAGATAGATAGATAGATAGTAGATGATAGATAGATAGATAGATAGATAGATAGATAGATAGTAGATGATAGATAGATAGATAGATAGATAGATAGATAGATAGATAGATAGTAGATGATAGATAGATAGATAGATGATAGATAGATAGATAGATAGATAGATAGATAGATAGATAGATAGATAGATAGATAGATAGAAGATGATAGATAGATGATGGATGGATGCAGGAGTGGTATTCACTTACCTTCGCTACTGCTTTACAAATGTGAACGCACACATGTGCTGCCTTCTCTCACACACGCCACCTCCGCCCTATGTAGAGCTTTCTGTGCATGTGCAGAGGGTCAAAAATGGCACGTGATGATGTTCGGGTGGGTTCGGGAGGGTAGGCAGAGCCTCCCGCAGCCACTGCTACTAGTTCGCCTAATCGGATAGAACCGGCTGAATACCACCACTGGATGGATGGATGGAGAGAGGGAGAGAGAGAGAATTAATTCAAGGTCATTTGATATGACCTTGAGAACTGCATTGGTGAATTAGTGCTAGAGTTCTGTGATTGATTTGGTGTGGGGGGAAAAAACGGGAGTCTCTCAAAACAACAGTGGTTGTATCCGGTTCACCTAACCGGATAGAACCGGTGAATACCACCACTGGATGGATGGAGAGAGGGAGGGAGGGGGAGAGGGAGGGGGAGAGAGAGAGAATTAATTCAAGGTCATTTGATATGACCTTGAGAACTGCATTGGTGAATTAGTGCTAGAGTTCTGTGATTGATTTGGTGTGGGGGGGAAAAACCAGGAGTCTCTCAAAACAACAAAGAGTGGGTGGAAAACTCAATGTTATCTGGAAAACAAAAATGGTTTGAGTCCTTCAAATCTTGCACTCTGGGAAAGAGAACTTCAAACATCTCTGAGGAATCCCATTTTAACATGTTCACTAATGAAGAGTTTTGGTGTATTTAGTTTCCAGGATTCTGTAAATTAACTGCTTACTTTCTTCATGATAAACCTAATTGATAATCTTTCTGAGTTGTTTTCTATTGTTAAGGGATTTTTATGAGACGTTGATTTTATGAGAGAGAGGGGAACAAATCATCCATCCCACTCACAGCCTTTGAAGGGAATATATACAGTATGTGTGTGGATTTGTGTGTTTCTGCATTAAGCATAAGCGTATATTATAAGCCAATCTTACCTCTCATTTAATGTTGTTATCAAAATCTGACCCCTCATTTAATGCAAGTTATTTGATTTGGTTAAGGAGATCTGCCGCTATTTCTTTTAGCTGGTTGTCATCAAAAGTGGAACTTCAAGAAATTTTCTTAACATTCTCAATAAAACATTTCTTTTGTGTGCCACATTCCTTAGGTCGTAAACCTAGCCATAAAATTATTGAAAATGGCTCTATGTTTATAGACCAGCCTAGTGTGAGCGAGTTCAATTCCTTCCATGATTCATTCATAAGCAGAGTAAAACTTACAGAAATGAAATAAATAATGCATGCAAAAAAAGATTCAGACAAACTTGGGTAAATATTTGCAATATAGCTCACAAATGCACCACGCTTCCAAGGACTGAAGAGTTGGCCTGACTTTTTTCTGTTTCTGAAAGTCCCCTCTCCCGTGAGACTGAATATAGGTATTCCGTAAGTTACGACCACCATTGAGCCCAACAATTTCTGTTGCTAAGTGAGACAGTGGTTAAATGGGTTTTGCCCCATTTTACAGCCTTTCTTGCCACAAGTGTTCAGTGAACCACTTAACAGTTGTTAAGTTAGTAGCACGGTTGTGAAGTGAATGTCAAGAACCTGGGAAACCAGGAGATTCAGGCAGTTCGAATGAGTATAAAGATTTATTGCAAGCTTCAGCTCTCTACAAGAATCTGGCCAACTGGCCGTTAAGGGAAAATGAGCGGGAGATAAAAAAGAAATTCAAGGTGGGCTGGATTTAGCTCTCTTGTGGTCATGCAGGGACTCATGACTTATGACGAGTTTGACCCCTCCTTCGGCTTCGGCCTGGTCATCTCCTGCACTGAATCTAGCTTCCCCATTGATTTTGCTTGTCAGAAGGCCACAAAAGATTATCATATAACCCTGGGACATTGCAACAGCCATAAATATGAACCAGTTACTAAGTGTCCAAAATTTAGTCACGTGACCAAGGAGGTGTTATAGTGCAGTGGTGAAATCCATTTTTTTTTACTACCGGTTCTGTGGGCGTGGCTTGGTGGGTGTGGCAGGAGAAGGATACTGCAAAATCTCCATTCCCTCCCCACTCCTGGGGGAAGGATACTGCAAAATCTTCATTCCACCTCACTCCTGGGGAAAGGACACTGCAAAATCTCCATTCCCACCTCACTCCTGGGGCAAGGGTATTGCAAAATCTCCATTCCACCTCACTCCTGGGGGAAGGACACTGCAAAATCTTCATTCCCACCTCACTCCTGGGGGAAGGATATTGCAAAATCCCCATTCCCTCCCCACTTCTGGGGGAAGGATATTGCAAACTCTCCATTCCCTCCCCACTCTGGGGCCAGCCAGAGGTGGTATTTGCCTGTTCTCCAAACTACCCAAAATTTCCGCTATCGGTTCTCCAGAACCTGTCAGAGCCTGCTAGATTTCACCCCTGTTACAGTGTCCTAAGTGTGAAAAATTGGCCATACGTCACTTTTTTTCAGTGCTTTTGTAACTTTGACCAGTCACTAAAGGAAATGTTGTATGTTGAGGACTATCTGTAGGGAACATGAAAGAAGGCCACAGATAGCAACAAGCCAAGGTATAATGGCAGTATGCTGTTTCTGTTTCCTAGCTGATAGAGGATAGCAATACTCTAGACAAATTAAGGCACTTTAATCCAATATATCCCACAACCATCTGTTGATCCCAAACCTGGCAAAGTCACATCTGCTCATACTATCTTTAGCAGCATCTGACCTGTACTTGATTTGCAAGTTTATAGGCCAATTGTGAATGTAATTGATGTAAAAAAGGGAAGTAAAGGAAGGAACAAGGTGATTAGGATAGATGCCTCCTAGCCAAAAGGAAAATAATAAGCTATGGAGGGTTTTTGGTTTTTTTTTCCTTCAGCTGAGGACCAAGTACTGAAGAGCTGTAAAATAAATTATATCTTGTTGCTGGTTCCAAATAAGTATGGTAAATAAGCTTGAAATCTCGGCGGGATACTAGGAAAAATCTTTTTTTTAAAAAAACTCAACTCTTCTTTTTCATGCTTGTAGCTTGTTAACCAGCTCGAAAAGATATGGGCTAGAATAACAATTTGCATTTATGTTTATTTTGACATTAATGCAGTTTAGAGCCTTGCTGACATTAACGTGCATTTTTCTAACAATGTCCTTTAAAAATGTCTTAAAAGAAGATACTTGTTATTTATTCTCTGCCCTTTTTTTAAAAGGCGCAAACAGTGGTTTTATGTTTTCACAAAATACGATGCAAAAACAGGTTTTGCCCAGATATCCTGTCAACGGATGTTGTGATGGTTACAAGTGTGAAAAATGGCCATACAAGTCACCTTTTTCGGTGCCGTTGCAACTTCAAACAGTCATTAAATGAACTGTTGAGGGCTACCTGCATTATGCATTGCACCTAGAAATAACAATCATTTGAATGCCATCCTGTTTATACACCAATGTTTACATTGGTTTCCCTTTAAAGGCAGCACAGAGACTTGTCATTTACTTGATACCAAATAGACACACTCGGGGTGAAATCCAGCAGGTTCTGACAGGTTCTGGAGAACCGGTAGCGGAAATTTTGAGTAGTTTGGAGAACCAGCAAATATCACCTCTGGCTGGCCCCAGAGTGGGGTGGGAATGGAGATTTTGCAATGTCTTTCCCCTGGAGTGGGGTGGGAATGGAGATTGTGCAGCATCCTTCCCCTGCCATGCCCACCAAGCCACACCACACCACCGAGCCACATCCTCAGAAGTGGTAGTAAAAAAAAAATTGGATTTCACCACTGGACACACCTCTATACTTATGAGTCTAAGCACTTTTCAACTATTTTGCTGGCATTATTTTTTGGATTCAATTTATAGGCAAGGTCTACCTAATTCTGATCATGCTGAAGTCAGGATCTTTGAATGAGTCTCTGCTCCCATGTGATCCTACTCTGATCCCAACATTAGATTTCAGGTGCCCTTAAAATAAGGACAGATAATCCTTTACCCCTTTAATTAGTTATTTAATGAGCATGAAGGAAATGACTTCTCTTTGGTGGGTCTTCAAAAAGGAATAGCGCAAAACAACAGGCTTGCCAGCATCCATTTGGGATGTCTCCAACCCTTTATTGCCAAATAAAAATTCAATTTATAGGCAAGGTCTACCTAATCCTGATCATTCTGAATATTTTTCCCCTGGGAGGTGCATGCAAGGTCTCTTAATCATTAGTTGGTCTGGCTTCAACTAACCCTAACCTTTGCCAGACCAATTCTCGAATACAGCTCATCTCCCTGGAATCCACACAGTATATCAGACATTAACACGGTTGAGCGGGTCCAGAGGTATTTCACGAGAAGAGTCCTCTATTCCTCTGCTCATAATAGAATTCCCTTATTTATTTATTTATTTGTTTGTTTGTTTGTTTAGATTTGTATACCGCTCTTCTCCTTGCGGACTCAGGGCGGTGAACAGCCAAATAAAAATAGTACACAAAAGTTAAACAATTTCTTTAAAAAAAGCATATAACTTTGGCTAAAAATTAAAACCATTAACCATTAAATATTTAAAATACCCAACCCTATAATACAGATCTTAAAAATTCAGCGGGGTCAGGCTAGACCAGCAAGCTGAAAGAGATGAGTTTTCAGGGCCCGACGAAAAGTCCGGAGGTCAGCAATTGTTCTCAGTTTTGGAGGAAGATCGTTCCAGAGGGTAGGGGCTGCCACAGAGAAGGCCCTCCCCCTGGGGGTCGCAGCCGGCATTGTCTGGCTGACGGCACCCTGAGGAGACCCTCTCTGTGGGAAAGGCACCGGCCGGTGGGAGGCTATTGGCGGCAGAAGGCGGTCCCATAAGTACCCTGGTCCTAAGCCATGGAGCGCTTTAAAGGTGGTCACCAACACCTTGAAACGCACCCGGAAGTCCACCGGTAGCCAATGCAGCTCACGCAGGAGAGGTGTCACATGGGAGCGTCCCGTCGCTCCCATAATCCCCCGCGCGGCCGCATTCTGCACTAGTTGGAGCCTCCGGGTGCACCCCAAGGGGAGCCCCGTGTAGAGAGCATTGCAGTAGTCCAGGCGAGAGGTGACGAGTGCCTGAGTGACTGTGCGTAGGGAGTCCCGATCTAGAAAGGGCCGCAACTGGCGTATCAGGCGAACCTGATAGAAAGCTCCCCTGGCCACAGCTGTCGTGTGATCTTCCAAAGACAGCCGTGGGTCCAGGAGGACGCCCAAGTTGCGCACCCTTTCCATGGGGGCCAATGATTCGCCCCCAATAACCAGTGATGGTGTCAACTGGCTATATCGGGACGCCGGCAGCCACAGCCACTCGGTCTTGGAGGGGTTGAGTCGAAGCCTGTTTCTCCCCATCCAGGGAGGATTTATGCCACCAGGCTTGAAATTTTGGGCTTGGACAGTCTGGAACTGTGCCGCCTGAGGTCTGATCTAAGCATAGTATACAAAATTGTCTGCTACAACGTCTTATCTGTCAATGACAACTTCAGCTTCAACCACAATAATACATGGGCAAACAGTTGATACAAACTCAAGGTAAACTGCTCCAAACTCGATTGCAGAAAATATGACTTCAGCAACAGAGTGGTCAATGCCTGGAATGCTCTACCTGACTCCGTTGTTACTGCCTCAAACCCTCAGCTTCAACCTTCAAGTGTCTACCTCACCCCATTCCTAAGAGGTCCGTAAAGGGGGCGTGCATAAGTGCACCAACATGCCTACCATCCCCGTCCTACCGTCTCCATTTATTTGTATTCATTTCCTATGTTCATATCTATGTTTATACTTATACCTGTTATCTTGTTCATGTTTGACAAGCTAATAAATAAATAAAATAAATCATAGGGAGCAAAATAGATATATTTATTTATTTATTTATTTATTTATTTATTTATTTATTTATTTATTTATTTATTTATTTATTTAATTTATATACCGCCCTTCTCCTTGCGGACTCAGGGTGGTGAACAGCCAAAAATAAAAACAAATCTTACAAAAGTTAAAAAAATATTAAAAGTAACTAATATAAATTTGGCCCATTTGTTAAAAAATGATTTAATTAAAATTCATATCAAAACTCTAAAAAGATTTTCGGCTAGCTGAAAAAAGTGCGTTTTTAAGGCCCGACGAAAAGTCCGGAGGTCAGAGATCCTTCGCAACTCTGGAGGAAGATCATTCCAGAGGGTGGGAGCTACCACAGAGAAGGCTCTCCCCCTGGGGGTCGCCAGCCGACCTTTAAGTCTTTGCAGAAGCCAGTTTAAAATTATATGCTTCAAACCATGAAATTCAAGCGGACCCTGGTTGAGCTCCATTTTGGACTGAGCCTTGATAAACTCTGCAAAGTCAGCTGTGGTGCAGGAGTATCCAACCTTGGCAACTTTATGACTTATGGAATTCTGGGAGTTTGAAGTCCCCAAGTCTTAAAGCTACCAAGGTTGGACACCTCTGTCCTAGTGTGAGTCGTTCTCTGCTTTGATAGAAGTTCTGCATCTTCTGCTTTTAAGTGAAATCTGAATGTATGTATTTTCTTTCTACCTGGCTTTGTTTGATCTTTATTATGGTTTCTTTAGAATGGAGTACTTGCCTTCAGTGTTGCTTGGAAGACATTTGTTCATCTGTTTTATCTTTCTAGCATAAGCTCTGTAACAAGGGTTCATTGCAAAAATATTGAGGGTTCTAAACTGTTGGAAGAAATGTCCATCTGGGTTCAGTTTCAAGTGGGGGAAAAAGACACTGGATTCATGGGAATTGCTTGGAAAGAAGGTTTATTGATGGACAGGGTCACATGGCTTGAGTTCCTGAGCAGAAAAAGGGCAGAGATGCTGAGAATGCTTTGGTTTTATGCCCTCTGTTGGGTTTTGAATTTGAGCTTGTATTCTGATTGGTTGTCAGACTCCCATGGGGCCATGCAGGAACAACTCTGTAGGCTGTGTTTTGAGTCCAAGTTTGGTTGAACCTTGCTGGGTGATGTAATCTCCCCAGGTGCCATGTGGTGAGATCTGTTGCTAGATGGGCAGAGGGCTAATCCTACCTTTGTTGGATCTTGGGTGAGGGGATTTGCCTATGAATACACCTAGCTATCTCTTTATCTCTTAAGTGGGGACATCTGCTGTGGGCTATTGAGGATGGGGGCTATTAAGAGTGAGTCTGTTTTCTGCCTAAAAACTTGCTTCTCCATTTCACATGCAGAGAAATATAATATTCTGCCTTTTTAATATTTCCTCGAATATTTCATTTTCCTAGGAGAGGGGTGGGTGCTCACTTCCTACAAAACTAAATAGCTAATTTAGGTTAGGGAACATTTGATAGTTTTCCAGGATTCCAGGACAAGCAATTGGAAGCAAATTTCTGGTGGTTTTTTGCTTAGTTTTCTTTTTAAAATGAAAGGAGGTCCCTTTAAATTATAATGCCTGCAGCTTGCCAGGTGTTGTTGATCTTAATTCTCAGAATCTTCTCACTGTTGACCATGCTGGGTTTCTAGGATCATTCTGGTGGAGTGATTGATACCTTGGCCAATCCTTCCTTGGTGAGGATCTCCTTTCAGTGTTGCTGTAGCCAAAATTCTACTACACTTTTGAAGAAGACAGTTGTTGGCGAATGCTTCTCAAGGTAAGGAACCCTGGGTGAAAGGTTAGCCATAATATTACTGAGTTACAATTCTGTATTGAAAAGAAAAGCTCTCTTGAGTTAGCAAGATGGCACATTCAAGGTAGCAAATTCTTGAGAATGTTAAGGGAGGAGGAATCCTTGCCCTGTTTTGAATTGGAAGTAATATTTTCAGCCAAACTGCAATCTTTTTCTAATTATGGTTAAAAGCTATACAAAAGAACTGAGAAAGGGAAACATAAAGTTATCTGGCTCGGAGGGAGATCATTAGCAGTAAAGAATAGCGTAATTCTTTACTGCAGTTGCCTCCATATTCCAAACTCAGTTGGCTAATCCCTTTTTTTATTTTATTTTATTTTTTGAGTGAACCACAGGGTGCACTTCTAATAGAACACCAGTTGCTTTGGGGGTTGGATACAAAACCTATTTGCTAATAATTAGATCTCTAAATTAGTCTTATTTCAATTTTTAATCCTACTTCTCTCCTTGCTGTAGCAGTCTCCTGTAGTCAAGGGATTTTTTTTTTTTAAACTTCCCATCTATTTTCTCCTTATCAGCCTTGTAGCGAGACAAATATCCTTCATATCATTCTCCACTGAATTGCATTTGCGGTCATTTTTCAGATAGGTTTGTACAGAGATTTTCCTTTCTCTGTACTGCGAGTTATCCTGAGCCCGATCTTTACGAAGTTTGGTTTTTAGATGTGCTAGATGTAGCTTGCGTGGGCTTTGTGGGAAAATGGAACAAACCCCTCAATACATGTCATCATCCCAAAAGTGCTTTTCCAAAAGGCAACTTTCTTGGCTTTTTTACAATTTGTTTTTTATTTTTTTGTTTTATTTATTATGTTGAGTACATATTAGATAATATATATGTTGTGGTCCGCCAGCAGCCTGCAGAGTCAGACAGCGATGAGGCTGAGGAAGAACATGGGCCAGTCCTGGAGACTGGGGAAAGCCTGGATGAGGGCTCTGTGTCAGAGGCAGAGATGGGGCCAGGGCCATCGGGGAGTGAGGTGCGAACTCCAGAGCTTCCAGAGACTGATAGGAGTGAGGCAGAGGAACAGGAGGAGTCTGTTCCTAATGCGCGCATGAGAAGAGCTGCCAGAAGGCAAGAGCAGCTCAAGCAAAGAGGACAACTCAGGAGTAGGGCCAAGAGATGAGGCATTGACCATTCTGTTGCTGAAGTCGTATTTTCTGCTATCGAGTTTGGAGCGGTTCACTTTAAGTTTGCTATCTATTGTGTGCTCGTGTGTTGTTGTGGTTGAAGCTGAAGTAGGACATTGTAGCAGATGATTTTATGCCACCTCTGCACATGTGCAGGATCTTCCGTGCATGCACAGAGCGTCAAAAATAGGATGTGATTACCTCCGGGAGGGTGTGCAGAGCCTCCTGCTGCTGCTGCTAACTCCCGCTACCGGTTTGCCAGAACCGGATAGAACCAGCTGAATACCACCACTGGTCATGCCAATCTTGCAAGTTTGAAAGGCTGGATTCAAATGTTTTTCTAGTCTCATAGCTAGAACTGGGTGTATGTGTAAAGCAATTGTTGGAAAGAGGGAGGGAGGGAGCAGGTTCCTCTTAAGAGGCATGCTACATTAGACCAAAGTCCTAACTTGTCCTACTTCCCACCGAGGGCAACCATATGTCACTGGAAGGTTGAAAAGCAGGACATGTGTTCCCAGCATGCTTCCTCAGTTGCTATTATGTTTTTCAGTAATTCTTTCACTTCCAACTCTCTGTGATTCAATAGGCAACATTTCTGCAGAATTCTTTGGCTCTGATTCTCTGAATTCAAGTCTCTTCCTTGTGTTATCCATAACAGTATCTAGCCTTCCTCCCTTCCTTCCTTCCTTCCTTCCTTCCTTCCTTCCTTCCTTCCTTCCTTCCTTCCTTCCTTCCTCCCTCCCTCCCTCCCTCCCTCCCTCCCTCCCTCTCTCTCTCTCTTTCTCTTTCTTTCTTTCTTTCTTTCTTTCTTTCTTTCTTTCTTTCTTTCTTTCTTTCTTTCTTTCTTTCTTTCTTTCTTTCTTTTTTCTTTCTTTTGCTCTCTATTTCTTTCTCCCTCCCTCCCTCCCTTCCTTTTTCCCCATTGATTTTTACCAAACATCCAATTGTGTGTCCAAAATACCTAAACTTCAGCTTTATGATCAGTGTTTCCAATTAGCAATGTGGTGTAACTTCATCTACTATTGAATGAGAGAGCTAGTTTGAAGGAGTGGTTAAATGCATCAAGAGAGAAACCAGGAAGCTTTAATCCCAAAGGTTCTTTTTAACAAAAGGCAACTGGACTTGTGTCGTGACTGCAGAAGACCCTTTTCATTTTGAAGAATGCTGTTTAAGCTTTTTTTGGTTATATATATATTTGATTTTAATACAAACAATCCGTCTTCCATTAAATAGTGTGTTGTCTGGGTACAAACATTTTGTGCAATAACAGTTAAAAGTTTACAACCATATTCTTTATTTAATCTATTCTTAGCTTAATACTAATACATTAAATATCTAATATTATGACAATCCTCTTAATTTATTTAACTCTATTAACTCTATTAATGCATTTTCTATATTTCACTCGTCTGTTTTTATTTCTAATTTTTATATTTATCCTCTAACCATCGATAAAATAACTCCCATGTCGTATAATATTTGGTTTGTTCTTTCTCTTTAATTGCCCATGTTAACCTATTCATTTCTGCACATTCTAGTATTTTCCTAATCACATTCTCCTCTGTAGGGATCTCTTCACTTTTCCAATTTTGTGCAAATTCGATTCTAGCTGCAGTTATTACATGGTTAATCAAATATACATTTTCTTTGCTATAAGTTTCTGGTAATATTCCTAGTCTATGCACTAGACTACTGGCAAACTTGTTAAAAAAAAAAAGATCTCCCTGCTTTGCTGATCCACCATCAGAAGGTCTCTTTGGAGGAGGCCAAAGAGATCTTGATAACATGGTTGTAGAAAGTAAAGACCAATGACCTACAATGGAATGAAAGACAGCAGGCAGCTCACACAGCACAGTAGAAGCCAAAAAACATTACTTTTGATGTACAGCAAGAAAAGATGCTGTCACCTTCACAGTGGGTTGATGCTGGGTTGAGGACAACATTGTGCATTCATGTGCTCAAGAAAGCTGTCCTTGTGCCACTTCTGCTGGTATTCCATCAACTCCTGTAGCTTTCTTGTTAGCAGGGCCCATTTAACTTCAGTTCCAGAATTTCTGGCTATAATGCATTGATCAAACCTTGGTATGTGTCTTCAATTTGGAGACGGGATAGAGTTTTCCCCTATTTCCCATCCTTTTTTCATTCTCTAAAACGTTTCTCTGTTATATCTATATCTTTATATAGAATTAAAAGGTTTAAACAAGATAACTTACAAAGTAAGAAAGGAAGGGAAAAAAATGTTTATCTTTTCAAGAAAGATTCCCCTTATTTCTGTAACTTTCTTAAATCGTTAATAATTTACTTAAATAATGCTGATCATTCCTTTAATAATCAGCAACTAGTTATGTTACTGGAAAGGTACTAATTTTTACAAATATATATGTCTCCATCATCTAAGAGAGGAATGGATGGATTGATAGATAGATAATATATAGGGGTCTATAGGTATAGATACAACAGAATCTCATTTAGAAATGAATGTATGAGGACATAAAGTAAAGGTAAAGATTCCCCTCACATATATGTGCTAGTTGTTCACAACTCTAGGGGGCGGTGCTCATCTCTGTTTCGAAGCCGAAGAGCCAGCGCTGTCCAAAGACATCTGCATGGCCATGTGGCCGGTATGACTAAATGCCAAAAGAGCATGGAACGCTGTTCCTTTCCCACCAAAGGTGGTCCCTATTTTTCTACTTGCATCTTTTACATGCTTTCGAACTGCTAGGTTGGCAGAAGCTGGGACAAGTAACAGGAGCTCACCCCGTTAAGCAGCACTAGGAACTCGAACTGCCAACCTTTTGATCAACAAGCTCAGCATCTTAGCCACTGAGCCACTGTGTCCCTTTTATGAGGACATACTTTGTATAATTGAAACTGAATTGCATACAAAATCAGGTGTGATAGAAACTATTTTCCCCAAGGAATCTGTATTGAAAATCTTTGTATAGAATTTTTAATAGTAGGTTGATGTGGAAATTAGTCAGAATGGAGATATATGATCAAACATGAATGAATAGAATAGAATAGAATTCTTTATTGGCCAAGTGTGATTGGACACACAAAGAAATTGTCTTGGTGTATACGCTCTCCAAGTACATAGAAGAAAAGATACATTCATCAAGAATCTTAAGGTACAACACTTAATGATAGTTATAGGGAAACAGTCAATATAAATCTTAAGGATACCAGCAACCGGGTTATAGTCATAAGTGGGAGGAGATGGGTGATAGGAACGATGAGAAGATTAATAGTAATGCAGACTTAGTGAATAGTTTGACAGTGTTGAGGGAATTATTTGTTTAGCAGAGTGATGACGTTTGGGAAAAACTGTCCTTGTGTCTAGTTGTTCTGGTGTGCAGTGCTCTATAGTGTTGTTTTGAGGTTAGGAGTTGAAACAGTTTATGTCCAGGATGAGAGGGGTCTGTAGATATTTTCACAGCCCTCTTTTTGACTCCTGCAGTATACAGATCCTCCATGGAAGGCAGGTTGGTAGCCATTGTTTTTTCTGCAGTTCTAATTATTCTCTGAAGTCTGTGTCTGTTTTGTTGGGTTGCAGAACCAAACCTGACAGTTATAGAGGTGCAGATGACAGACTCAATAATTCCTCTGTAGAAAAAGGCATGGAATGGATGCATAAAAGTTCATACATCCCTAGCCCTCTGCCCTGAAAAAGACACTAGATACTGAAAAAAGACTTCTCTTTGAACTACGATTTGCTCATTACACTTAACGTTATTATATACATATTATTTAAATCTATATACTGTTTATGCTGCCTCTTTCATAGTCCATCTTCAGGTGCTATTAAAACCCCCTAAAATATATTTAACTATTAAATGTTAAACCAGTTAACAGCTTAGCCATTAAATATGCAAGTGATTGCTTCTAAGCGTACACTCACCGATTAATTTCTCATAACAATAAAACTGATTTTGATAGGATGGTCTTACTGATAGGATATTTTCCTCTGTCCTCTTTAATTGCTGTATTCATATTTTAAATGAAGTGTGCAAGTCAATTGTTTAATTTAGATTTAATAGGATAATTATTGTATGACAAATTAATGCTGAAAAAGAATTAATAGGGTTTTTTTTTTAAAGGGTGTTTTCTAATAAGGTATCTACGAGACAGTTTACCTTGAAAAATATGGAGCCTAAATTGCTGGTATTTTATTTTCACATCCATTTCTATTCTGCTTCTGGTATTTTATTATCAGGAATTTAATTCCTAAATTCCCAGTGCTGTGAAAAAAATACGATTTTTTTTTCATACATGAAAAAAATGTCCCCTTAGCAATGGAGGGTTGCCCCCGGTTCGCACCGGTTCGCACCGGTTTTATAGAACTGGTAGTAAAACTGGCGGGAGGCCCCTCCCACTCAACCTGACGTCATGAAAATACTTCTGCGCATGCACAGAAGCTTCTGAGCTTGTACGGCCTTGTTGCGAAAGGTAAGTAGAACCCACCCCTGCCTGTTAGTAATATTTTCTAACAAAATCACCTTGAAATGGAAAAGATCCATGTTTGATTGTAATTATTAAGACAGTAATATTATTCCTTTCCCCTGGATTAATACGTAAATTAGGCCATGATTATTCCTCAAACTATAGGTTTCTTCAGTCTGGCCTTCACTCAAAAGTTGTGAAGAAAAATGCAGGTACATCTAACAAATGGGTAGGTTTGAAAATTCAAAATAATTAGCCTGCATTCTGCATTTATGGTTTATGTTTTTAAAATTATGACAGAAAATAAATATATGTGAATATAAATCGGTAAACAAGAATAATAAATATTACTATATGTGTTAATATACACGTTGATGTAATGTTATTATACTATTATCAAGAAGTAAATAGATATAATAGAACAGAGAACCACAAAAGCAAAATACATATGCCCAGTGATGACATGTAAAATTTTTTACTACCGGTTCTGTGGGCATGGCTTGGGGGGGCAGGGGGGATAATGTGACTGGGTGGGCGTGGCCAACTTTTTTTTTTTTTTTTAGCTTTTAAAGGCATTTTTTCTACAATCTCAAGAGGTTGAAGAAAAAAATGCTTTTAAAAGCTTCTGACAAGCAGGCAACTCAGCTGGGATCGTCAGAGGCTTTTAAAAGCATTTTTTTCCTACAACCTTTTAAAAGCCTCTGATGATCCCAGCTGAACCACACAATCATCAGAGGTTTTTTTTCTTTTACTTTTACTTTTAAAAGCATTTTTTTGGCCAAAGATGTTGTAGAAAAAATCCTTTTAAAAGTAAAAAAAAAAAAAAAGCCTCTCATGTGGCTCAGCTGGGCATGTGGGGTGGGCAGGGATTTTTTGGTACCGGTTCTCTGAACTACCCGCCGCCATTGCTTCTGGATCGAGCGATCCGGTCTGAACTTGGAGCATTTCACCCCTGCATATGCCAATACAGAAAGCTGTAACATGACTTTAGAGGGTATGAATTGTTTGTGTTGTGTTTTGTTTTGTTTTTATGTATTTGTGGTTGTTTTTTACATTGTTTTTAAAGACAAAACTGTTTAATATTTTTTTTTAAAAAAATAAAATAAATAAAATAAAATCATGACAGAAAAACAAAAACCCACAAAGATTAAAAAAAATACATTGTCAAAGAAGAGGGGGGAAAAAAACCAATTTTTTTTAAATGTGAAAAAAATACAACATAATAAAGGTACAGCGTATCCTTTTAGCTATAAATGGTTACAATTCTATATATAGTTATCTAATGTAATTATCATTCAAGCCAGAGGTGGGTTCTACTTACCTTTACTACCGGTTCGCAATGGGGTTTTGCTCTCTCTCACGCTCTTCTGCGCAAGTGCAGAAGCGTTTTGATGATGTCAGGGTAAGTGGGCGGAGCCTCCCGCTGGTTTTACTACCGGTTGTATAGAACAGGTATGAACCGGGGGGCAACCCACCACTGATTCAAACATGTATATAACTGGTATGTTTTTTAAACCTACTGATTTTTGTATAAACAAGTCCCCTCTTTCACTGTATTTGTCTGGACAAAGTCTATGTCTATAAGAAATCTACTCATAGGTGGCAGGTACAATCAGGTCTTCAATCCATTGGGTAAAAGGAGCTATACAATTAGATTTCCAATTCTGCAGGAATAACCTTCTGGCTACAACAAGAGTACAGGGAATTTATTTAGATTGTCCGGTTGTTGAATTCCAAGCACTAGATTAGAAAAAAAATAAAACCCCAATCATTTGAAGTTTATGATTTTTAAAGAATCAAATTCCAATCAACAAAGTTTTTGGCTTCCAAAATTGAAGACTTCTCTTGAGGAATAAATTCAGAGTATTTAATAGAATAAGGGATGTGGTGGCTCAGTGGCTAAGACATTGAGTTTGTCGATTGAAAGGTTGGCAGTTCAGCGGTTCAAATCCCTAGTGCCTCATTAATGGGGTGAGCTCCCGTTACTTGTCCCAGCTTCTACCAACCTAGCAGTTGGAAAGCACGTTAAAAAATGCAAGTAGAAAAATAGGAACCACCTTTGGTGGAAAGGTAGCAGAGTTCCGTACGCCTTTGGCATTGAGTCATGCTGGTCACATGACCACAGAGACATCTTTGGACAGCACTGGCTCTTCGGCTTTGAAACGGAGATGAGCACCGCCCCCTAGAATCAGGAACAACTAGCACATATATGCGGGGGGAACCTTTACCTTTACTTTATTTAATAGAATAGTAGAATAACCCACAACTTCTGGAGGCAAGCCGTTCCACTGCTTAATTGTCCTCGCCATTAGGTAGTTTCTCCTTAATTCCAGATTGCTTCTCTCCTTGGTTAGTCTCCATCCATTAGTCTTGCCCTCTGCTGCTTTGGAAAATAGGTTGACCCTCTCTTCTTTGTGGCAGCCTTTCAAGTATTGGAACACTGCTATCATGTTACCTCTGGTCCTTCTTTTCTCTAGACTGGCCATACCCAATTTCTGCAACCATTAGGACTCTGTGAGATGGGGAGGGTGGGGGGGGGGGGGTTAAAAATCTTGATTTCAGACATGCTAATAATTAGGTTTGTTAGCTTCCAGACATAAGGCCAGCAGCTGGAAGGAAGGGTTTAAACATATTTGAATACAACTTTGGAAGAGGACTGAATGCCAAAAATATCTCTGTCCTTCTTGTCATAAAGATATTGGAGGTTTTGAGAAGAACTTTAAAATCAAGCAGCTCCAAGAAAACAGTAAGATTGCTCTGCCATCTGCATTTCTGGTTTCCTTGGAGAAATGCTGTAGTGGCATCAGCTCAATTGAGCCCTGAGGGTGAATTTGTCTTTCAAGCACCAGTTTCATGCTACATGCCTTGAGCTTGAATCTAGTTAGAAAGTGGTTCTTTGCAAATTAATCTTTCCAATCAGGGCTCTTTTCAAAGCTCATTATTTATGGGATAAAAATTGTTTATTCCCTGCATACCACACCACCGTACTCCCTCCTTCTCTTCCTGGCCTTCAATCTTAGTTCTTTAATTTAATGTATCTCCCAGCAATTAATGTCCTTGACTGGTAATGTTTCAATGGCAGACAACTTCATCTCCTGCAAGAAGAAGCTGTGTTTTGGAAGGAAATGTAATCTGCAATGACGTCAGATTGTATTTCCCCATGACAGACATCTTTATGTAAAAGGGTTTTCTCTGGGATACTACAGGCTGCAAATTCTTCACCTTGGGCAAAACATTTCCATGTCTCTCTTCCCGCTGGCTTCCCTTCATCTCCCTCTCATATCACGTCATTTTATCCATCCATAATAGGGCATTAATTGATTCTTTCTTGGTACCTTAGGAACTTCCATAGCAAATAAGGCAGAGCATCCAGTGGTTTTTAACCAGCCTCCTTCTCCTTCTCCTTCTCCTTCTTCTCCTTCTCCTTCTCCTTCTCCTTCTCCTTCTCCTTCTCCTTCTCCTTCTCCTTCTCCTTCTCCTTCTCCTTCTCCTTCTCCTTCTCCCTCTTCCTCCTCCTCCTCCTCCTCCTCCTCCTCCTCCTCCTCCTCCTCCTCCTCCTCCTTCTTTTTTTGCAATAAGATTGCAGATATTAACAAATGATACTGTCAGGGTTCCGACAGATGCCCTAATTAAATCATGAGTTTGGAGCCAAGCTTCAAAGAAATCCAGTTATTTATTAGGAGCTTCATGTTGGCACGGAACAAGTGAAGCCAACTCTGACCTCACTTAATTCACGCTTTGGCTCTGACCTTGTTCCCCCTTCCCCCAAGGTGTGTCATCAGTCACATTTCCCAACGAAACAATTTTGTGGGTTGTAGATGTCCCTCCCTCCGGCCACTGTGGGTCTGCGTGGAGATGACCTTGACATTGCCGGCTGGAATGTGCTTTGTTTTGACTGAAATGCAAGTTGCTCGATGCAGCTGTGAGGCTCGAAACCCCATCCCCCTGCTTATGGCAACTTGAGAGCTGGTCAGCTCTCAAGTTGATGGATACCTGGAACCAGATTTGAAATTTTTCCATTTATAGAATAACAGAGTTGGAAGGGATATTCGAGTTCTTCCAATTCAACCCCCTGCTCAAGCAGGAAACCCTATACCATTCTGGATGAATGCTTGTCCAATCTCTTCTTAAAAATTTTCCAGTGATGGAGAACTTACAACTTCTGGAGGTAAGCCATTCCACTGATTAATTGTTCTGCCAGGAAACTTCTTATTAGTTCTAGGTTGCTTCTCTCCTTGGTTAGTTTCCATTTGTTGTTTCTTCTCCTGTCTTCAGCTGCTTTGGAGAATAAATTAACCCCCTCTTCTTTGTGGCAGCCCCTCAAATATTGGGACACTGCTGTCATGTCATGCCCTAGTCCCGTGAAGGCGAACCTATGGCACGCGTGCCACATGTGGCATGCGGAGCCATATCTGTGGGCACGTGAGCGTTACCCTAGCTCAGCTCCAGCGCGCATCCTTGTGCTGGCCACCTGATTCTCGGGGCTTCCAGGCCCACCGGACATTGGGAAATGGGCTGTTTCGGGCCTTGTTTCCCCCTACCCCAAGAGGGCCTTCGGTGGGGTGAGGAAGGCCGTTTTCGCCCTTCCCAGGTTCTAGAAAGCCTCTGGAGCCTGGGGAGGGCAAAAAAATGGGCCTATTGGGCTCACTGTGTTATTATGTGCCAAAAGGGGGAGCATGGGGGTCATGCATGCATGCACACAGGGGTGGGGCGCATTGAATTATGGGTGTGGGCACGCATGCGCGCAACCCGACGCGCTCCCCCCACTTTTGGCATGTGACAGCAAAAAGGTTAGCCATCACTGCCCTAGTCCTTCTTTTCATTAAACTAGACATACCAATGAACCCTATCCTAAATTGAAGTGCAAAGCATTTTTGGACCAAGAATCAACTTTCAGAATCCTGCATGGTGGCTACAGTTGAGAATTTAATGGCAGTGATGGGGGAGGGAAAGGCCAGACTAAAACTTCTACCAATTTTCATTTCAATTTAAATGTAATTCCACTTAAATATAAGTAAAACAGTCGTGCTAACTGCTTTAATCTCATTTAACATGACTATTTTACTTATATTTAATATTTCGTTTCTTTGAAACAGTACAGGGTTTCAGTCAATTTTGAATATTATCAAGAATCCCCGTCCAGGGCTTATAATGCTATATGCAGTTTGAGGGCTTCAGTTACAATTGCAATGAAATAACAATAGATTTATATATCGCTTTGCAGTGCTTTACAGCCCTCTCTAAGTGGTTTACAATCTGGGTCTTCATTTTACCAACCTCATAAAGATGGAAAGCTGAGTCAACCCTGAGCCAGTCAGGGTCGAACTCCTGGCCATGGGCAGAGTTACCCTGCAATATACCATCCTAACCACTGTGTCACCATAGCTCTTATTAAATTAATTGATTAATTATCAATTATCAATTGATTGATTATCAATTATTAATTGATTATCAATTATTAAATAGCTGTGCCAGAGGTTCCCCAACTTTGCTAAAGGTCTAAGAAATCATGCAAATTTGTACTGCTCAGGGATATTTGTGCTGGTAACTTGGTAAAGCTTAAGGGAAATCATTCCTGAAATATGGCAAGTTAAATTTCTCCATAAATAGGCTTGAAATCAATTACATATGCTAAAAAAAATTAGAGAAAGCCAAATTGGCAGATACATCCAGTTCCAGGAACAAAGCAATTCTGAAGAACACTGCATTTAGAATGTTTAATTATCAATAATCTACAGGCTGACCTGCAGTTCAGCTGAAAACCCTATTTATGCACAAATTATGTGTTTAGGGAAAAAACGCAGTCTGGATGGGAGAAAGAATGGTTTTGGATTGGTTCCCCCCCCCCCCTTTTCCTTGCATTCTCTCCCTTTTTGGAAAAGCAGAGTCATCAGTCAACCAGTTGCCTTTGACACA
The DNA here is from genome assembly GCA_030761175.1 of Masticophis lateralis. Classification (NCBI taxonomy): domain Eukaryota; kingdom Metazoa; phylum Chordata; class Lepidosauria; order Squamata; family Colubridae; genus Masticophis; species Masticophis lateralis. The sequence goes on along the minus strand of JAUDYJ010000012.1, from coordinate 13,555,415 downwards.
AAACAAGGAAATAAAACATTTATGATACAACAGTGACTGGTCTCATTCAAGACTACGATGAATCTGCATACAGACAGGAGGTTGAACAACTAGCCTTGTGGTGCAACCAGAACAATCTTGAACTAAATGCACTCCAAACTGTAGAAATGGTGGTGGATTTTAGAAGAAACCCTCCCATACTACCACCTCTTACAATACTAGACAACACAGTATCAACAGTAGAGACCTTCAAGTTTCTAGGTTCTATCATATCTCACTTAAAATGGACACCTAACATCAAAAACATCATCAAAAAAGCTCAACAAAGAATGTTTTTTCTGCACCAACTCAGAAAGCTCAAACTGCCCAAGGAGCTGCTGATTCAGTGCTACAGAGGAATGATTGAGTCTGTCATCTGCACCTCTATAACTCTATGGTTTGGTTCTGCAACCCAACAAGACAGACACAGACTTCAGAGGATAATTAGAACTGCAGAAAAAACAATGGCTACCAACCTGCCTTCCATTGAGGACCTGTATACTGCACAAGTCAAAAAGAGGGCTGTGAAAATATCTACACACCCCTCACATCCTGGACATAAATTGTTTCAACTCCTACCCTCAAAATGACGCTATAGAGCACTGCACATCAGAACAACTAGACCAAGGACAGTTTTTCCCCGAATGCAGTGGTGGGATTCAGGCAGTTTGCACCATTTTCGGAGACCTTCTTTGTTAACTTTCTGAGCAGTTTGGTGAACTGGTTGTTGGAAGAAATCATAAGGGCAAAGAGCCAGTTGTTAAATTATTTGAATCCCACCATTTTTTTTAAAAAAATAATTTATATGCTACCCTTCTCCGGAGACTCAGGGCGGCTTACAATGTGTTAAGCAATAGCCTTCATACTTTTGTATATACCTGCTTAGTAGGGCTTTCGCCCCCCCCCCCCCCCAAGCGGTGTTCTTTTTTTTTTTTTTTTTTTTTGCCCATTATCTGAATTCCATCACTCTGCTTAACAATTAATTCCCAGAACACTCTGAAATGATTTATTAAGAGTGTATTAGTTTGAAGGTATGAAAGTATTACTATTCTTCTTCTCTTCCTTATTAGTATGTATCTCTTTCCACTTATTCTATAACCGTGTTGCTTTATCTTCCAATTATATTGTTTTTATTTGTTTCCTAGTACAATTTGATAGCTTATAAGTAACCTTGACTATCATTAAGTGTTGTATCTTTTTATACTTGATGAATCTATTTTATTCTCCTTATGTACATTGAGAGCATATACACCTAATTCCTTGTGTGTCCAGTCACACCTGGCCAATAAAGAATTCTATTCTGTTCTGTTCTGTTCTGTTCTGTTCTATTCATACCGCTTTCTTCACAAATTTGATTTTCTGAAAACTGAAATTTAACTTGTTCCTTTGGGGATGCTGTGATGCATTTGGAAATGTCTGGAGTAGGGGTTGGGGTGGGGAACCACCTTGTTATCCATATTAACATTTAATATTTCTGTACTACGGTTTCTCGAAAAAGACTTATTTATTATTCAATATTTTTCCCCCATCTGGTATTTCACCTGCTGTCAGCCTTACAAGTGGTGCATAATATCCTGGGGGAGGGGGGTTTCTCTCTCCCCCCCCCCTTATGAAAGCAGATGATAACTCTGCTGTTGAAGACAAATAGAGAGATAGATATGCAACCCTTCATTTTTCCAGTCTGCTGAGTTTATGGACAGGATTACAACATGGCTTATTTTAAAAGGAAGATGGATTTTTGCCATCCACTGACCCATCGTACCTTCAGACAAAATGGCTTTGAAAGATAATTTTTCTTGCCACCTTAAATCTGTTTTCCACGTCATGTTGAGTGGTCCTATATGGCACCAGCTAAATGCCTGTCATTAAGAGTGGCAGCCGGTATGAAAGGCAGGGAGGAGGCTGTACGTTCCGTTGCTTCATAAGATCAGCCCCTGGGAGAAAACAGGGAATTTATTGTCAGGCTGAGAGAGATTTTCAGACATATATTCTTTTTTTCATCTCCTGGAAGTTTTTTTTTTCTGCTTTGGGTTTTTTAAACCACATTTTCAATGTACTTTAGAATTTGTTTTTGGGATATTCTGGGCCTTCTTGAGCTCCAAGGTAAAAGGTTTTTCTGTCCTAGACTTCCCCAAAAAGCGCGAAGCAGAATCCTGGTCTTGACAAAAACCCCTTTTATTAAATGAATGTGAATTCTTCTCATTCACATTCAGCAAAGGACAGTCTCTCAAAGATGAATTTATGACCACAGACCTTATCTAGCTTGGAAAGCTGCCATGTAAATATTTTCCCAACGGAGTGCTGTGCAAGGAAAGACTTGGCACAGAGTCTCTGAGATTCATTCCTGCACCGACCGACCAAATGAACAAAACTTTTTGCTCCTCTTTTATTTCTTATGGGAGGGGCCATTCATCGTCCACCTGTGGCTTTACTCCCAAGTCGACCCTGATTTCTTAGCTATTCTTTTCTTCTGGCAGCTCTGTCCATGCGCACACTGGGAACAGGCTCCAGCTGTTCCTCTGCCTCACTGCTGTCTAGCTCTGGAGGCAGCTGAAAACTGCCAGGCAGCCTTCGCCCCCCTCTGCCTCCGACACAGAGCCCTCGTCCGAGCCTTCCCCAGACTCCAGGACTGGCCCATGTTCCTCCCCAATCTCCTCACTGTCCGACTCTGCTGTGAGCTCTGCTGGCCGCTGGCAGGCCACAACAGGAAGATAAATTCAATAGTGTACCACTGCATTTTGGTGATATAATTAACGAGTGTTTGCAAAATGTGGTTCCATACTGCTGCTTTGGCAGTGAGATCCATTGTGGGTGGACTTGATGATTCTGCTAACCCTTTTCTCCTGGATTGTGGTTGTTCCTCCTCTTCTTCCTCTTTGAACAAGGTATAAAATGGCTGTTGTAGGTTTAGATGTTATCATTACACAGCAAATGGAGTGGTGCTATGTTAACTTAGTATATAATGAGATTTAATTCCTTTGATGCTATTTGCCTGGGTCATTTAAGTCTTTGAGGGGAGTGGTACGGTGGCCTACAGGTGGAGCTCTCGCCTCACAATCGGGAGGCTGTGAGTTCGATCCTAGGTAGAGACAGATATTTCTCTCTCTGGGCACAATGAGAATATTTCTGCTGAACAAAACTCCGCATTGGCGACAGGAAGGGCATCCGGCCATTTAAACACTCTGCTAACTCCATTCAGTTTCCAGACTCCACCCCACAAGGAATTATAAAAGAAGATGTTGATGATTTAAGGCCTTCAGGATTCTCACAACCCATTGTCGCACCCCTATCATCCCAGATAAATATGTTGTCGGAATAAAGATTAACAGAAAAGAAGGACTTGGGGTGACATGATAGCAGTATTCCAATATTTGAGAGGCTTATTTTCCAAGCATCAGAAGGGAGGACAGGAAGTAATGGATGGAAACTAAACAAGGAGAGAAGCAACCTGAATTAAGGAGAAACTTTGTAACAGAACAAGTAATCCGTGGAACAGTTTGTCTTCAGAAGTTATGGTTGCTCCAACATTGAAGGCTTTTAAGAAGACAATGGATAGCCATTTGTCTAAAATGGTGTAGAGTCACTAAATTGAGCAGGGGAACGGACTAGAAGACCTCCAAGATCCCTTCCAACTCTTGTTATTCTGTAAATTTTTAAGCAAGCAAGCATCAATAAACCCACATTTGCTTGCTTAAAAATAAATAAACCCACATGCCTCTCTGACTGACATATAAGCAATCCTCTATATTTGGATTAGAATAGGATAAGAACCATGACCCACAGCAGAGGTGGGTTTCAGTAGGTTCTGACCAGTTTTGGAGAACCGGTAGTGGAAATTTTGAGTAGTTTGGAGAACTGGCAAATACCACCTCTGACTGGCCCCATCATCAATTCTCTGCTTCCCGAGTCCCAGTTGATTGGGAGGAAATGGGAATTTTGCAGTAACCTTCTCCTGGAGTGGGGAGAGAATGGAGATTTTACCTTCCCCTGGAGTGGAGTGGGAATGAAGATTTTACAGTATCCTTCCCCTGGAGTGGAGTGGGAATGAAGATTTTACAGTATCCTTCCCCTGGAGTGGGGAAGGAATGGAGATTTTACAGTATCCTTCCCCTGGAGTGGGGTGGGAATGGAGATTTTACTGTATCCTTCCCCTGGAGTGGAGTGGGAATGAAGATTTTACAGTATCCTTCCCCTGGAGTGGGGTGGGAATGGAGATTTTACTGTATCCTTCCCCTGGAGTGGAGTGGGAATGAAGATTTTACAGTATCCTTCCCCTGGAGTGGGGAAGGAATGGAGATTTTACAGTATCCTTCCCCTGGAGTGGGGTGGGAATGGAGATTTTACTGTATCCTTCCCCTGCCATGCTCACCAAGCCATGCCCACAGAACCGATAGTAAAAAAATTTGAAACCCACCATTGCCCCGGAGATTATATTTAAAGTGATATTACAGATTCATAACTTTAGCACTATCTCTTCTCAGCATGTCCTTTCGTTTTTTATTTATTTATTTATTTATTGGCATAATACTTGAATGTGAATTGACTCTCTTAGTTGGCTTTCCTAATCACTGTTTGATAGTTATAGCCAAGAGGCACATGGCCTAAAGGTTCTTAAGATGGTAGCTGGACCTATATTTACTGTAATAATCTGTGCGTAAAACATAATGAGTGCTATTATCTTGTCTTCTGTGCAGACTGATGTCATATTTGACAAATCCAAGTATGTAGGGAGACCATTGATACTAATACATTTATTGATCGGTTCTAAACTTCCATTATCTCATTCTAAGAAATAGATCTATATGTTCATAATGCCAACTGGTATTTATAAATAACCAGTAGGTGGGCCAAGCGATTGATGAATGTGGGTTTCCCACCCACCCCCAAGGCAAAAGATTCAAGCCAATTGACATTTCTTCAAAGATTGACAGATCGGGACAATATTTTTCTTTCAAATGTATAACTTGGTTCCCATCAAATATTATTGCCCCGGTATTTTAATTTAGATATTTTTTTTCCCCCTTAGGTTATTGGCTTAGTACAAAACATCTATCCCCAGCCTCATCTCGATTTTCTAAGAAAGCTCTGAGCCTACGTAGAATTTTTTTAGAGGATAAAAATGATGGAAAGCTGCAGCTTCTCCCATCCCCCCCCCCCAAAAGAGATAATGCTGGGGCTGAGATTTATTTGTTTGTTTATTTATTTATTTATTTATTTATTTATTTATTTATTTATTTATTTATTTATTTATTTATTTATTTATTTATTTATTTATTTATTTATTTATTTATTTATTGGTTCAGTTTATATGCCGACCTTCTCCAGAGACCCAGGGCAGCTTACAATGCGTTAAGCAATAGCCTTCATACTTTTGTATATACTTGCTTAGTAGGGCTTTTGGGCCCCTCCTAAGCGGTGTTCTTTTTTATACAAAGTCAGTTTATTGCCCCCACAATCTGGGTCCTCATTTTACCTACCTCGGAAGGATGGAAGGCTGAGTCAACCTTGAACCTTGAGATTCAAACTTGCAGTAATTGCAGGCGGCTGGCAGCTAAGTGCTATTTAACAGCGCTTTAGTCCACTGTTTCACCAGGGTCCTATGATTGTGATCATTCTGCAAGACAGGGCAAATCCAGAATAATGGACTTGAAAGGGACCTTGGAGATCTTCTAATCCAGGGGTCTGCAACAGGGGTGGGTTCTACTTATCTTTACTACCAGTTCACAACGGGGCCACACACATTTTTCTGCATGTGCAGAAGCGTTTTGATGATGTCAGGGTCAGTGGGAGGAGCCTCCTGCCGGTTTTACTACCTGTTCTATAAAACCGGTGCGAACCGGGGCAACCCACCACTGGTCTGCAACCTTAAACACTCAAAAAGCCATATGGACCCATTTCCCACAGAAAAGAAAACACCGGGAGCCACAAAACCCTTCCCATGCCTGACTGTTTCTTGAGCCGCCACAAAACTAGCATTTGTAGTTGAATTAAATGTTCTGTTTTCTTCTGAAACTGTTCTTGGATTTATCCATGGTTGGCCTACCCAGGGTTGAAAAGCTCAATATATCACGTGCTGGCGAGTGTTGCACATTGGCAATTGTAATGCATATTTTGAGAAACAAGGAGCCACAGCAGAGGGGTGAAAGAGCCACATGCGGCTCCAGAGCGACATGGTTGCTGACCCCTGTTCTAATCCAACTCTTACTATATCATTCTGGACAAATTGCTGTCCATTGTCTTCTTAAAATCCTCCAGTGTTGGAACATCCACAACTTTTGTTTGTTAATAGTTATTCGATAGTTCAATGGTTGTTTCAGTAGTGGGTTTCAATTTAGTTTGCTATGGGTTTGCTTGTGTTCATGTGCTTGTGTGTGAGCACAACACTTCTGCACATGCACAGAAGCATCTGGGTGAGTGGGCAGAGCTTACCACCACTGCCACTACTGGTTCGCCCAATCCGGGGCAAATTGGTAGCAACCCGAGGTGGCACAGGTGGTGCAGTGGTAAGAGTGCTGTACTGCAGCTACTTCAGCTAACTGCTAGTTCAGCAGATCAGCAGATCAAATCTCACCGGCTCAAGATTGACTCAGCCTTCCATCCTTCCCAGGTGGGTAAAATGAAGACCCAGATTATTGGAGGCAATATGCTATTTAGTATACTGTCTTTGGTGTAAGCTGCCCAGAGTCTTCGGAGAGTGGGCGGCATAACCCACCACTGGGTTGTTTGCAATAGATTGTATTTTGGAGAACATCCACAATAACTTTGCAAAGTTCTAAATGTGTGTCTGGTTTTACTGATGTGCTTATCCCTAAAATAGCTTAGGATTTTATATAGAGATATGAATAAAGATAGAGATACTTCCCAATGTTGTGGTAAACTGGGATTTGTACAGCACAATTTTAATGTATCACACACCACAATGGAAGGTTGTTAAGTTTATGAAAGAAATTCTTGTGTTTCTGTGTATCAAAGCATGGAATGCCTTTATCGCTCTTGAATAAATGCCAATGAGAATTGTAGGATGAATAAAATTAAGGTAGAGTCCTCTTTGAGGTGAGCTGTTTGTCTTCTTGGCAACAATATAGGAGTGGGTTTTTTTTAATGTTATTTATCAAATTTAGGTACCATCCATCTGACTCTCAGATATTTGATGCCTTCTGAGCTTGGTTGTTTGTTCTAGCAGACATTTCATTACCAAAACTCATCATCAGTGTTACCGCTACCGTAGCATTCATGATACTACCTAGTTTCATTAATGAAGCATCTGCAAGAAAATAGCTAAATTTAGAAAGCACCAAGGACACCTCATTTCAATCCTGAGCTACAAATATTCTTCTTTATCAGGAGATTTGCCTTTGTGGTCTTTTGAAATGTCTCAAAGGTGCTTTTTAAAGAGGCAACTGTACTTCCTTTGTTTTTCCTTGAAGATGTTTCACTTCTCATCCAAGAAGCTTCTTCAGTGCAACAAAGATGATTAGGACTGGAGGCTAAAACATATGAAGAATGGGTGCAGGAACTGGGCATGGCTAGTTTAATGAAGAGAAGGACTAGGGGAGACAGGATAGCAGTGTTTGGTATCCATTGGTAGCAATGGATGGAAACTAAGCAAGGAGAGAAGCAACTTAGAACTAAGGAGAAATTTCCTGACAGTTAGAACAATTAATCAGTGGAACAACTTGTCTCCAGAAGTTGTGAATGCTCCAACACTGGAAGTTTTTAAGAAGAGATTGGATAACCATTTGTCTCAAATGGTTTCCTGCCTAAGCAGGGGGTTGGACTAGAAGACCTCCAAGGTCCCTTCCAACTCTGTTATTCTATAAGTCCTTCTTCAGAAGAAGCTTCTTGGAGGAGAAGCAAAACATCTTGAAGAAAAAACAAAGTCCAGTTACCTCTTGAAAAACCACCTTTGGGACAATCATGACTTGGATCAGTGGTGGGTTGCTTCCTGTTCATCCCGGATCGGGCAAAACGGTAGCAGTGGCGGCAAGAGGCTCCGCCCACCCGCCCGGACATCTCTGTGCATGCGTAGAAGCATCGCACATGTGCACAAGCACACACACGCCCACGAGCGATGTTTTCTTGACAATCTAACCCTACAAGGCAAAGAATTCTTGGTGGTGTCCCTTCAAGTATTGATCAGTCCTGACCCTGCTTAGTTTTTCAGCAAAGGGTCCATATCCCATTTACTTCAATGGAGGAATCCGATTCATGTGCACCTGTGGATTTTGAGATCTTACCCCTTGTTAATCTATCATTTTGTTGTATTTTCTTTTCTTTTTTTTTTGAATTTTTTTTATTTTAAAACAAAAACAAAACATAAAACCATCATCATTCCAAACAATTACAGACAGTGTGTCGATGTTAATCTATCATTCTGTTATATTTTCAAAGGAAAGAAACTCAAAGGCTACCGTAGATTCCCTCTGGTGCCGTTTCCCTTTTAAAATAACGGCATATAACAATTTGGTATTATATTTTAAAACCTGCCGACTTTCAAGCACTTTCTGATGTTTGAAATCCTTGCAGCGTGCAGCACAGGACAAAAGAAAAACTGGAGGTGGGGAAGAGAGAACGCGAGATTTGTGTACATACTGTATATCTGTGGCACTTGCTACAATATTTCTTCCCCCAGGTGAAAAATGAATGGCAAGTTGCGAGAACGCACAAGTCCCATTTGTTTAGTTTCAAGCTGCCATTCTGAAAGTCAAACAAGCATTGAATATAATACATACAGGACCTCTTATACAAAGATTGTCATGGGGGAAATATCTGTGGTTGCTAGGAGTCGAAACTTCCTGGTGCCCCAATCACTCTCATTCAGTGGTGGGATTCAAATCATTTAACAACTGGTTCTTTGCCCTAATAACTGGCTGGGTGGGCGTGGCCATGGTGGGCGTGGACAGGCAGCACTCAGCCTCCTGCACACACACCCGGAGCAAAAACGGGCTGTGGGGGGAATGTGCTGCCTCCCACGCCCCATTTTGGGCCTAATAGGCCTCCCTGCAGCCTCTTGGGGGTGAAAATGGGCCATGGGGGAGGGTGTGCTGCACCCTTGCCCCGTGCCCCGTTTTGGGCCTAGGAGACCTCCATGAAGCCACCTGGGAGCAAAAACAGGCAATGGGGGGGGGGAGGGCATCCCACCAATGGTCTTCTCCAATACACACCAACTGGAGAAGAATAAAGTCCAGAGTTGCTTTGTAGAGGAGATGGGCCTCTAAAAAAAAAAAAGAATTGGTAGCACCCAACTCAATCAGACTTCTGACTCATCCAGTTCAGCAGTCTGTTCCAACAGTGGTCAGCCAACCACACAACAAAGTCCACTTGTCTCCCAGCAGATGGCCTTCAGAGGTAGTCACATGGCTATCAAGGCTAATAACCATTGATCTCCATGACCTCCATAAACTGGTCTGACCCTTTTTGGAAACCAGCAAAGCTGAGGGCCTGGTGGCACAGTAGTTAGAATACAGCATTGCAGGCCAGTTCTGCCAACTGCCAGCAGTTCGATCTTGACTGGCTCAAGGTTGACTCGGCCTTCCATCCTTCTGAGGTTGATAAAATGAGGATCCAGATTGTTGGGGGCAATACTCTGACTCTGTAAACCACTTAGAGAGGGCTGTAAAGCTCTATGAAGCAATATACTGTATAAGTCTAAGTGTCTAAGTCATATATTACTATTGATGACTGGGACCAGACTGCTTGGTAATGAATTCCAAAGTTTATTTAGATGTACCCTGTTTCTCTAAAAATAAGACATCCCATGATAATGAGCCCAATCGGGCTTTTGAGTGCATGCACTAAAATAAGCCTCCCCCTAAAAATAAGCCATCCCCAAAAATATTTAAACACAGAGCTGGAAATCAGGTAAGACAGCAAGAGGAGCTCCACCTTGCTCCACGCAACCCAAAATAATAAGACCTCCCCAAAAATAAGGCCAAGCGTTTATTTGGGGATTCAAAAATATATAAGACAGGGTCTTATTTTCGGGGAAACATGGGTTTAAAAAAATGCTCCTCGCTGCTCACCCCAGCAGTTCGATTCTCACTGGCTCAAGATTGTCTTAGTCTTCAGTTGGTAAAATGAGAACCCAGTTTGTTGGAGGCCATATGCTGACTCTGTAAACTGTTTAGAGAGGGCTGTAAAGGACTAAAGAAACTTGTTTATATACAATAATATAAAACATGATGCATGTATACAATACCCATACAGCTCTTGCAACGTGGTAGCAAGGACAAGGAAAAGAAGCAGAAGCCAGAACAACCAGAACAACCAGAAACAACCAGAATTCAGAAGTTATAAAATAAGGAACAATATAATATAAGGAACAATGCAATGTTCTGACCAGTTCTGAAGAACCTGTAGCGGAAAATTTGAGTAGTTCAGAGAACTGGTAAATACCACCTCTGACTGGCCCCGCCTCCCATCTATTCTCTGCCTCCAGAGTCCCAGCTGATCGAGAGGAAATGGGGATTTTGCAGTAACCTTCCCCTGGAGTGGTGAGGGGATGGAGATTTTACAGTCCTCTCCCCTGCCACACCCACCAAGCAGGTGTGGGTTCTACATACCTTTACTTCTGCACATGCGCAGAAGCATTTTCATGACATCAGGGTCAGTGGGCGGAGTCTCCCGCCAGTTTTACTACCAGTTCTATAGAACTAGTGCGAACCGGGGGCAACTCACTACTGCCACCAAGCCACACCCAGCAAGCCATACCCACAGAACCAGTAGTAAAAAAATTTGAATCCCACCACTGGTCTAACTGCTACTGCTATTGCTTTTACTCCAAGATCTCTTTCCTTGTCTATCACTAGCAGCTTCGATTCCGTTAAATTGTATGAGTGGCTAGCATGTTTGACATCAGTGTGCCTCACTTTCCCTTACATTGAATGACACCTGTCATTTTGCCCCTCTAATGTGCAAAAGATCCCTTTGGACCTCTTCACAGACCCTGGTTGTTTTATAATACTCTGAATTACTTTGTGTCATCAGCAAATGTGGCACTAGTCCCTCCCAATTTCAAATCCATTCATAAATATGTTAAAAAATAACCTGTCCCAGGAATGAACCCTGCTAGTTACATATATCCATTGTAAAAAAAAAAAAAAAGTTAATTTACTCAACTAGTTGATGAAGTATAAATCATTGCTTGGCAGAGGTTTCTTAAGATCAATATTGTATTACAGGGAAAAGTATTTATTTGAATAATATGGTCCTGAATCATGAAAAAGGCATTATCAATTAATTCAACAAAGGACTGGGAACTAATGAACTTTTGTGCATCATTACTTATGGTGAAGGGAGAGGAAACATCAGATTGAGTTGAGCTGCTTCTTTGGGAAAAAGCACAGGAGGAAGGCAAAAGATTGTCCCAAACTAGATTTAATGATGGCTGACCCAACTGGAGGTATTAAAGGTGACACACCATATATTTATTTGTTCATCTTTGCATATAATTCAGGATCTCTTAAGATATGCAATACTAAGGCTGTTCTTCACTGAAATCAATTTTTTTAAAAAATAATATTGCCTTATATATAGCTCTCTATTGACTGTATACATATTAATCCACTTCAGGTTCTTTTAATCAACAGGAAAGCAAAACAGCTGATCTATACAGTATGCTGTAGAAGATGAAAAATAATTTCTTTCAATGCAGGAAAAAGGCAGGTTTAAAACTATGTGCAGAAACAAAATGAGAGAAACGTAGCATATACATATATATATGTATGTATGTATGTATGTGTATACATATATATATATATATATATATATATATATATATATATATATATATATACACATACATACATACATACATACATACATACATACATACATACAAGTTTTGGTGTATTCGGGTCTTTTCCCATGTAAGATTGAGAGTATCTTGGCGACGTTTCGACAAGGTCTCACTCGTTATCTTCAGGCTGGTGTCTTCGGCTTCATGCTTGTGCAAGGAAAGCACTTTCCTCGCACAAGCACAAAGCCGAAGACACCAGCCTGAAAATAATAAGTGAGACCTTGTCGAAACGTCGCCAAGATACTCTCAATCTTACATGGGAAAAGATCCAAATACACAAAACTTGCATACCTCTACCCGTGAAAATCTATATTGATAACCTCTTATTTTCTTTCCAACTTTCCTCAGAGAATTTGAAAAATTACAACTAAGTATATAAATGCACATTTTTTTTAAAAAAAATTGATTTATATGCCACCCTTCTCCGGAGACTCAGGGCGACTTACAATGCGTTTAAGCAAAATTAAATCATATATCTCTCTGATTTGGCACCAAGTGACATTTGATGGCACCCGTTGTGCTGATGTATAAAGTTTAACAGATTAACAGAGTTAAGGAAGGAAGGGACCTTATAGGCCATCTCGTCCAACCCTCCACTCAAGCAGGAGACCCTATACCATTTCTAACAAATGGCAGTCCACTTTTTTCTTGAAAGTCTCAAGTGATGAAGCTCCCACAACTTTCGAAGGCAACTTCTGTTCCATGGCTTGATGGTTCTCACTGTCAGAAACTTCCTCCTCATTTCTAGGTTGAATCTCTCCTTGGTCAGTTTCCATCCATTATTCCTTGTCTGACCTTCAGTTGCTTTGGAAAATAGCTTGACCCTCCTCCCTCTGCCACCCTCTGTGGCAGCTCCTCAAATATTGGAAGACTGCTATCATGTCTCTCCTGGTCCTTCTCTTCACTAGACTAGCCATGCCCAGTTCCTGCAACTGTTCATTGTATGTTTTAGCCTCCAGTCCCCTAATCATCCTAGTTGCTCTCTTCTGCACTTTTTCTAGAGTCTTTATTTTAAAGAATCTTTTAGGAAGATCTTTTGAACTGGAGTTGAAAGCAAAGAGAAAGCAGTTTTTACATTTCTGCATTAGAGTCCCTCCTCCCCCTCCTCCTCCTCTATCATTTTCAGTGTGCTGAATAATCATTCCTCTGCTACTGACATCTCCGAGCCAGGGCTCAAGTTTCTTACTCTAAATAGATGCCTTTAATTATACTGATGTTAATCAATAAACAAAGATGAGTGTCTAAAAACTCTTATGACTTCATAGCTTCCTGCCGTGCCGTTCTTGGCTTGAACCACTTAAAGAGATAAAATGCTGAGAAAGCAGTTGCTGGAGCAATAACAGATTAGGAAATAAGTCCGTGCAGTAGTTGTAAATGACTGCAAATAACCGTGAGTAGGTGAAACAAGGAAATGTGTGCAGAAAAAAAAAAAATCTTCACCAATGCCTAATCAAGAATGTACAACTAAAAGATAAAGGTTCCCCTCGCACATAGGCTCTAGTCATTCCCAACTCTATTCCACTCCCCATTTTCCTGCCATTCACGACAAGGAGTGGCTGGGAGGGGAGGGGCCGGTGAGGAGCCCCTCGAGTTGGCCACGCTCACCCAGTCACATGATCTCCCCCCAACAAGCCACGCCCACAGAACCGGTAGGGGAAATTTTTAAATTTCACCCCTGGAGGAGATGATATGCTCTGAAAATAAGCACAAGTTTCATACCGCTTCTTCAGAAGCATTGATAGGGCCAGTCTGAAGATAATTTGGGTAATTACCCCCTTTCTCCAAATTAAAAGCTTGATAACCTAATCTCTCCTCTGGATGAATGTTACAAACACTTTCTTCCCAAGTCCTGCCCTTCCTTCTTTGGTGTTGGCAGATGTGTTTGTGGAAAGAGTGGAAGTGACAGAACATGTATTATGGCACCATCATGCAAATCCCGTGACTTTCCCCAGCCAATGTTGAGATGCAAGTGGAAAGAGTTTGCATCAGTGGTGGGTTGTCCCCGGTTCAGACCGGTTTGCAAGAACCGGTAGTAAAATCGGTGGGAGGCTCCACCCACTGACCCGGACATCGTCATAGGCGATTTGCTCATGCACAGAAGCTTCTGCAGAAGAGTGCATGCATGCGTGAGTGAAGTGAGCACGCACACGCACAATGCAAACCAGTAGTAAAGCTAAGTAGAATCCACCCCTGGTTTGCATCCCTTCATAAGTGTGACATCACTGTGCATATCATTTCTTTCTCATTGTGGTTAGCTGCAGACACTTATTTTCTTATGGCATTAATTGGAGAAGACCAAGAGCTGTTTTGAACAGTGCCTATGTTATCAGATTCCAAACACGCTGCTTTTGAAGAACCTCTTAAAAATGTAGCAAAGTATAAATATTTGAAACCCCCTGGAGCTGGCATATGTATTTTTTTTTTTAAGCAAGCCCCTTTGATCTGGAATCTATTTTCCAACAACACCACTCACACAAGATTTTTTTAAATGCTTTGTGCAACACAGAAGGCCATGGTGATGAAACTCAACCTTGGCTACCTTATGGTTGGTGGGTAAATGACGATTAGGATCTGCCCAACTCTAACATTTCTCTCTTCCCTTTCCTCCTTTCTTTCCTTCCATCATCCTGTTTGTTTATTTGTTTATTTATGTATTTATTTATTGGTTCGATTTATATGCCGCCCTTCTCCGGAGACTCAGGGCGGCTTACAATGCATTAAGCAATAGCCTTCATACTTTTGTATATACCTGCTTAGTAGGGCTTTTGCCCCCCCCCCCTGCCCCGAGCAGTGTTCTTTTTTATACAAAGTCAGCTTATTGCCCCCACAATCCGGGTCCTCATTTTACCTACCTCGGCAGGATGGAAGGCTGAGTCAACCTTGAGCCTGGTGAGATTCAAACTTGCAGTAATTGCAGGCAGCTGGCAGCTAAGTGCTTTTAACAGCACTTTAGTCCATTGCTCCACCAGGCTCCTAACTGTTCCGGTTTGATGTCATTGCTGCTTTTCATTGGTGCTTATAGAACCTTTCCAAACTGAGCTGATCAGACATCTTCTTATATACTGGATTTAAAATAAGGGTAAACCTTGGCAACTTTTAATTAAAACATCAATATAAAAAAAAAATTGAGTGGTGTTGTGGTTCAGTGGTTAAGACATTGGGCTTGTCAGCTGGAAAAACTGGCAGCCCGGGTTCAAGACCCAAGTGTCATGGGACTAGGTGAGCTCCCGTCCTAGCCTCAGCTCCTGCCAACATAGCAATTCAAAAACATGCAAATGCAAGTAGATAAATAGGTACCACTTCAGTGGAAAAGTAACAGCGCTTTGTGACATCATGCTGGCCACATGACTGCAAAAATGTCTTTGGACAGTGCTGGCTCAATGGCCTCGAAAAGAAGATGACCACCACCCTCTAAAGTCGGCAACGACTAGCGGAATGTAATCGCAGGGGCTCCTTTACCTTTTTCCTTTTTATAGAAAAAAAATGGACGCAGAATTGATGCTGTTTGTAAAGGGACATGGTGGCTTAGTGGTTAAGACGCAGAGCTTGTCGATCAAAAGTTTGGCAGTTCAGCGGTTTAAATCCCTAGTACAGCGTAATGGGATGAGCTCCCGTTACTTGTCCCAGCTTCTGCCAACCTAGCAGTTCGAAAGCTCCTAAAAAATGCAAGTAGAAAAATAGGGACCACCTTTGGTGGGAAGATAACAGCGTTCCATGCGCCTTTGGCATTTAGTCATGCCAGCCATATGACCACGGAGACGTCTTTGGACAGCACTGGCTCTTTGGCTTTGAAATGGAGTTGAGAACTGCCCCCTAGAGTCATTTCCTAAAGTCTTTCAGTAGTTCTGTAGTTTTGTAGTTTAGTAGTGTTGTTTATTAGTTTCCTAGCATTGAGAACAACTAGCACATATGTGCAAGGGGAACCTTTACCTTTATTTATTTATTTATTTATTTATTTATTTAAATTTATATACCGCCCTTCTCCTAGTGGACTCAGGGCGGTGTACAGCCAAGAATAAAAAACACTCCAATACAAAATTTAAAATATTAATAAAAGAATTAAATAATTTTGGCCCAATAAATTTAAAAACCCAATAAGCAATTAAAATTTAAAACCCATAAAACTTTAAGCTTAAAAAAGAGAGGGGGGGGGTTACGCCAGCCCAGCTTGACGAAATAAAAAAGTTTTTAGGGCACGGCGGAAAGCCCGGAGATCGGGTATCGTACGGATCTCCGGGGGCAAATCGTTCCAGAGGGCTGGTGCTGCCACAGAGAAGGCTCTCCCCCTGGGTGTCGCCAGCCGACATTGTCTGGCCGACGGCACCCCGAGGAGTCCCTCTCTGTGGGAGCGAACTGGCCGGTGGGAGGCTATTGGTGGCAGAAGGCGGTCCCGCAAGTACCCAGGCCCTATGCCATGGAGCGCTTTAAAGGTGGTCACTAACACCTTGAAGCGCACCCGGAAGACCACCGGAAGCCAATGCAGCTCACGCAGGAGAGGTGCCACATGGGAGCGCCCCCTTGCTCCCATAATCCCCCGCGCGGCCGCATTCTGCACCAGTTGGAGCCTCCGGGTGCACCTCAAGGGGAGCCCCATGTAGAGAGCATTGCAGTAGTTTGTAGCTTCTCAGATGTTCTCTCCCACCTGAGAGAGGCTTTTAGCTATTTTGCCTTATTCTGAGGAAATTCTGTCTTGAATTCAAGGTGAACTCTTTCCCTTGCTTTTTCTTTGGGTAGCAGATTTATGTGTCGGATTGATTGTGTAGCTCCTGTGTCAACTGTATTGCTTACCTGCATTAGTGATGTTTTATTCTAACACATATACGGGGAAGAACGTCTCCAGATGTCCTGGCAAGAAGTCAATCACTTTCAGTTGATTATCCTAATATGGCATCTGCTGCCATGCTACAGGAAATGTCCATCATTCACCAACAAGACTTTCCAGCAAGTGCCATCGACTTTTATTATATATCAGAACCCACCCACCCTTTGCAAGCTGTGAGAATGTTTGCCAGTTTTGGTCAGGATTTAGTTTCCTTGGAAGAAAAACACTAGAAGCGTATGATGTTCCTGCGGTACGTGATTTATTTAAACAAAAGCTACAAACTAAACATAATGCCCAAACCAAATTTTGTTCGTGACAGGTTCCCTAAGCAGAATTCACAATGAAATGAAGGATCTGAGATGCATTTTGAAAATCTGCTTCCATCAAGCTGATGTGGAAACAAACTGAGCACGGCAATAAATAAAATAAATGTAAGTTGTTTGATCTGTGGTTCTCTTCAGGCAAACAAAATATGCAGAAAATAGAGAAAAACTGGAAGAATACAGGCTAGCCCCGGGTGAAACTCTATCTGTAGAATGGCATACAAATAGTCCCCCACTGAAGTCCAAAATTTCCATTGCCAATTGATACAGTTGTTAAGAGACTTCTGCCCAGTGGTGGGATTCAAGTAATTTAACAACCGGTTCTCTGCCCTAATGATTTCTTCCAACAACCAGTTTGCCAAACTGCTCAGAAAGTTAACAACCGGTTCTCCCGAAGTGGTGCGAATCGGCTGAATCCCACCACTGCTTCTGCCCCATTTGATGATCGTCTCTAGAGATTCTCAGTCATCCAGCACCTTTGGTTGTCCCAAAGGTGCTTTTACAGGACACAACTGGACTTTCTTGTTTTTTCTTCTTTGCTTCTCATCCAAGAAACCTCTTCAGCTCTGACTGGATGGTGGGGAATGGAAGGATTTATATTCCCTGCGTATAGTTAAGTGTGTAGAGTCAAGGCTATGGTTTTCCCAGTTGCAATGGATGGCTATGAAAGCTGGACCATAAGGAAGGCTGAGCGCCAAAGAATTGAGGCCTTTGAACTCTGGTGCTGGAGAAGACTCCTGCACGTCCCTTGGACTGCAAAGCAAACAAGTCAGTCCTAGAGGAGATCAACCCTGACTGCTCTTTAGAAGGCCAGATCCTGAAGAGGAAACACAAATACTTTGGCCACCTAATGAGAAGGAAGGACTCCCTGGAGAAGAGCCTCATGCTGGGAAAGATTGAGGGCAAAAGAAGAAGGAGACGACAGAGAACGAGGTGGCTGGATGGAGTCACTGGAGTCGGCGTGAGGTTAAATGGACTCCAGAGCATGGTAGAGGACAGGAAGGCCTGGAGAAATATGGTCCATGGGGTCGTGATGGGTTGGACATGACTTCGCAACTAACAACAACAAAAAATATTCCCTGCAGACAGCTGGTCCTTTGCATCCTTTTAGAGGGTGGTTGAAGCACTTGGAGGTTTATCTGTGTCCTCAGGGTCGCCTTAGTGGTGCAAATGGTTCCTGTAGTCTGCATTTTTTCCCCTCTGGAAATCCATTCTTACTCCCACACCATTCCAAGGAGGTTCATCCCAAATTGGATAGCTAAACGTCTGTAGAGATTCTCAGTCATCCAGGTCACAGTTGTCCCAAAGGTGCTTTTTTTTTTTTTTTAGGAGGCAACTGGACTTTCTTCGTTTGTTCTTCTTTGAAGACGTTTCACTTCTCATCCAAGAAGCTTCTTCAGCTCTGATAGGATAGTGGGGAATGGAAGGACGATCTCCCATTTGATGATCTTCCTGGCCACAGTTGTTAAGTGAATCACTGCAATTGTAAAGCCAGTAAGACGTTTGTTAAATGAATCCGGCTTCCTCATTGACACAGCCTGACTAGGTGGCTCAGTGGCTAAAACACTGAGCTTGCTGATCAGAAAGGTTGGAAGTTCGGCGGTTCGAATCCCTGGTATAGGTCTCCTGCGTGGGCAGGGGGTTGGACTAGATGACCCCCAAGGTCCCTTCAAACACTGTTACTGTTACAAGACTTTGTTTGTCAGAAGCAGATCGCATGACGCTGGAACAGCGCCGTGGTCATAAATACAGGCCAGTTGCCAAGGGTTTGAATTTTGATCACTTGAGCATGGGAATGCTGTCACACCTGTGTGAAAAACAGGCATAAGTCACTTTGTTCAGTGCCGGTGTAACTTCGAACGGTCACTAAACGAAGAGTTGTAAGTCTATAGCAGCGGATGCATAATATGTAAGTATATAGGCACCTCAGAAACCTTGTTTGCTGTAAAATCTGCACATCTCTCCCAAGTTCAGTAAATTCACATGAGTTTACTGAAAGCGTTTACTTCGCAAAGCAAAGCTTGGTGTCATCTTCCCATTAATTTTGGGGATTTGCCCCAGTGGTGAAATCTGAACCGGTTTATTACTGTGTTGTGGCCCCGTCCTCTGAGCCTATCCCTTTGGAGGAAGGCAACTCTGAGCAGGAGGAAGAGGAGCCAGCCAGATCTCCCAGCCCTCCCCCTCTGGCACCGGCTCAGGTGCCAGCTGAAAGAGAGCCAAGTAGTGGGGAAACAGGTGTCTCAGATGAGAGTGAGGGAGAGACGTCATTCCTGGACGCACGCCAAAGAAGGCGAGAGAAAAGGGTACTGCCGCTGCGGCGTATGAGGAAATCCTGAGTCATTGGATTGGAGTCATAGGATCCATGACTCACTGGACCACACCCAGAAGCATATCTATTTAAGACAGTACAATGGGTCACGAAGTTCGTGACGAACAAAGCTAACTGCACAGCTAAACAAACGGAGCAACCTCGTAGTCTTGGAAGCTGGATGAACGGCAAAGCTACGTAGGTGATTTTCTTGTTTGTGTAAACCAATAAAGTCCTTGGCAGACGGTGTGCATATCGCTGCCAAGGTTGAGATAAGAACTGCAGAGTGTGCCAAGTGAGTCTTAACCCTCGGCTGGCTGTGTTTTTGTGGGTCTCTGAAGGGGGGGGACAGATCATCTTGTTCGTCACGCAAAACTCCATCGTTAACCCACGATGGACCAACAGCTGCAGCAGCAGGTACAGCAGATGCTGGAGGCCAATCAACTTCTGCAACAGCAAGTAGCACAGCTAACTGCACAACTTGCTTTGGGAAATGCTCCTGTAGCAGCTCCACCTGCTCCCCTTCCCCGTCCAAGATGCCCAGTGAACATGCCAGATAAGTTTTCTGGACAGCAGGAAATGTTCCCGGCCTTCTTGGGACAGTGCCAGCTGTACATGGCAATGCGGCCGGAGGATTTTCCGGATGACCGGGTTCGGGTGGCTTTTATTATCAGCTCCCTCTCTGGCACTGCCGCCCGATGGGCCACGCCCCTGTTGCTGCAAGACAGCCCCTTGCTTCTGGACTATCAGGGCTTTTTGCAACACCTGCGCACCATGTTTGAGGACCCCCTCCGGGTGCAGACGGCAGCGAGGCGCATCAAAGACCTCCGCCAAGGCAAGCGCCCCCTGCAGGACTATATTGCGGAGTTCCGATTGCTAGGCCAGGATTCGGCCTGGAATGAGGCGGCGCTGATGGATGCCTTCCAGGACGGCCTCTGCGATGAGATGCAGGACGAGCTGGTTCGGGTGGAGGCGCCACAGACCCTGGACACGCTGGTGACCCAATGCCTGCGCATCGATGCCCGCCTACAACGGCGACGGCCCCGTAGGGCTCTTCCGGAACCACCGACAGTGCCGGCACCCCCGCGTTTCGTACCAACAGCGCCCCGGACCGTACCGCGTTTGGTGGCGACGGCTGAGGAGCCCATGGAGCTCGGAGCAGCCAGACCTCAACTGACGGCCCAGGAGCGGATGCGGAGACGCCAAGGGGGGTTGTGCCTCTATTGCGGCGAGGCTGGACATTTCGCCGCCTCGTGTCCCCGGAAGCGGAGTGGATCGCTCAAGCCTGTTCCGGAGCCTCGGCGTGACCAGCCGGGAAACGGGTCAGGCCTGGCCTAGGGGAAACTCTGGGTCAGGCAGGTGACCATGCCCCGCCGGAGGCGGCGGCTGTGGACTGTGAGCCCCCTCGGCACCTGATTTTGAACACCCGGGTGTTGTTGGCTAACCGGTCGGAGGGGCTCCAGGCGCACGCGCTGGTGGACTCGGGGGCCACCACGAACTTTATGGACCAGGCCTTTGTGGCCCATTACAAGGTTCCCTTGGTTCCAGTGGACCCTCCGTTGAGGGTCGAAACTATTGATGGGCGGGAACTTGTGGCGGGGCCCATCAACTTCGCTACTCAGCCCTTGCGCCTTGCCATTGGGAACCATGAGGAGGCGATCCAGTTTTATGTGACGGCGGACCTGCACTTCCCCTTGGTCCTGGGGATGGCCTGGCTTCGGGCGCACGACCCTCAGGTGGCGTGGTCGAGAAATGCCATCTCGTTCCCCAGCCTGCAGTGTGTCGACCACCTTCGCCACACCTGTGCCGGCCAGGACGTCTCTGCCCCGAACGTCTCCTTGCCTCCGGAGCTGACATCCTTCGCCGACGTGTTCAGCGAGAAGGAGGCGGATCGCTTGCCCCCGCACCGACCCTACGACTGCGCGGTGGACTTGATGCCCAACGCGCCCCTGCCCTCGGGACGCCTGTACTCCATGTCGGAGCCCGAGCTGGCCGCCTTACGGGACTTTCTGGACAAGAACCTGGCCCGTGGGTTCATCCGGCCTTCGACCTCCCCGCTCTCGGCCCCAGTCCTCTTCGTGAAAAAGAAGACGGGGGACTTGCGCCTGTGTTGCGACTACCGGCGCTTGAATGCCATCACGGTACGGAATCGCTATCCCCTGCCGCTGATCCCGGAGCTGATGGAGAGGTTGCGGGAGGCCTCGATTTTCACCAAGCTCGACCTCCGGGGAGCCTACAACCTGGTGCGGATGCGAGAGGGGGACGAGTGGAAGACGGCATTTGGCACCCGATACGGACACTTTGAATATACCGTCATGCCGTTCGGGTTGACCAACGCCCCCGCGGTCTTCCAGCACTTGATGAACGACGTGTTCCGGGACATGCTGGATCGGTTCGTGGTGATCTACCTGGATGATATTTTGATCTATTCCCGGACCCCGGAGAGTCACCTCCAGCATGTCTGCCAGGTCCTGCAGCGCCTGCGGGAGCACCAGCTCTATGCGAAGTTGGAGAAATGTTACTTCTTCCAGACTTCCATAGAGTTCCTCGGGCACATCATCACCCCCGAGGGCATCGCGATGGACCCACACAAGGTGGCGGCCTTGCGCAGTTGGGAACCCCCGCGTCGGGTGAAGGACGTCCAGCGTCTGTTGGGATTCGCCAACTACTACCGGACCTTCATCCCGGGCTTTGCCACCCTGACCGTGCCGTTGACCCAGCTCCTTCGGAAGAAGGTTCCGTTCCAGTGGGGGCCCCCGCAGCAGCAGGCCTTCGAGGTTCTCAAGCAGGCCTTTGTCACGGAGCCGGTCCTGAGGCACCCCGATCCACACCGTCCGTTCGTGGTTGAGACAGACGCGTCCAACGTGGCGATTGGAGCGGTGCTGCTACAGGCTCCGGTGGATGGTGGCACTCTTTTTCCCTGCGCTTACTACTCCCGGAAACTCACTCCTTCCGAGCGCAACTACACCATCTGGGAAAAGGAGTTGCTGGCTATCAAGGCCGCGTTCGAGGCTTGGCGACATCACCTCGAGGGGGCCCGACACCAGGTGGAGGTGCGGACGGACCATCGGAACCTGGAGCACCTCACCACGGCCAGGAATTTGAACCAGCGGCAGATCCGGTGGTCGTTGTTTTTCGCCCGGTTCAACTTCCACGTCACATACATTCCGAGCCACCTCAACCAGAGGGCGGACGCGCTATCCCGTAAGCCGGAATACTTTTGCCCAAAGGACTCCCTTTCCCCCCGGACGGTGCTGCCAGCGGACTCCTTGGCCGCGGTCCAGGAACCGGTGGACCTGCGGACTCAGGTGCTGGAAGCGCAGCGACGGGACGACTGGTCGCAGCAGCGGAGAGCGGACGTCGGCCCCGCGTCCCCATGGACCGTGGAGGAGGGCTTGCTCAGGCACCGGGGTCGGCTGTACGTGCCCACAAGTCCGCTCCGAGCCCTCGTCATGAACCAGTGCCATGACAACCCCGCGGCGGGGCACTTCGGCTTCTTTAAGACCTTGAACCTAGTGACGCGGACTTTTTGGTGGCCTCGGGTACGGCACGACGTGCACGCCTACGTGACGTCCTGTGTGCCATGCCGACAGGCCAAAGCCGCGTCCGGCCCCCCTCCTGGACTCTTCCAGCCGCTGCCGACACCGGAGAGACCGTGGGGAGCCATCTCCATGGACTTCCTGACTGACCTGCCCCTGTCCGCTACGTTCACGACCGTCCTCGTGGTGGTGGATGCGCTCACGAAGATGGCACATTTCATCCCGTGCCGCGGCCTGCCCTCAGCTCGTACCACGGCTCGCCTGTTCCTGCAACACATCTTCCGCCTCCACGGCCTGCCGGACCGGGTGGTTTCGGATCGCGGGGCCCAGTTCACGGCCCGCTTCTGGAAAAGCCTGATGGCTGCGCTGGAGGTGCAGGTGTGCCTGTCGTCATCACACCACCCGGAGACTGACGGGGGCACGGAGAAGGTCATTGGCATACTGGAGCAGTACCTCCGCTGTTTTGTCAACCAGCAGCAGGACAACTGGGCCGAGTACCTTCCCCTGGCGGAGTTCGCTTTTAACAACTCCCAACATACCTCCACCCAGATGACACCGTTCCATGCCAACGTCGGGTACCATCCACGTTTTTTTCCGTTGACCATCATGGACTCCCCTGTTCCTGAGACCCGGGACTTCCTCTCGGAGCTGCAGGCGGTGCAGCAATGGTGCGGCGGCAGCTGATCCGGGCGAAAGAGGACTATAAACGGTTCGCCGATCGCGGCCGCCGGGCGACGCCACCGCTGGAAGTTGGAGATCGGGTGTGGCTGTCCACGAAACACCTCCCCACGGACCAGCCGGTGAGGAAACTGGCCCACCGCTTTATCGGTCCCTTCCCCATCGAGGCGGTCATCAACCCGGTGGCCTATCGGTTGACTCTACCCCGCTCCATGCGGCTCCACCCCGTTTTTCATCGGTCCCTCCTGGTCCCTGAGACTCCCACTAGCCGTCTCCGCCGCCCGCCGCCGCCTGCCCCCCCAGCCGCAGCCGACGAGGACGACGCCTCGACGTATGAGGTGGACAGTATTCGGGACTCCCGTTGGCTGAAGGGGCGCTTCCAATACCTCATCGCTTGGAAAGGGTACGGGGCCGAGGATTTCACCTGGGTGGACGCATCTGCCGTTCAGGCCCCTGACCTGGTGCGGACTTTCCACGAACAGTTCCCGTCCCGACCCCATCCCGACCGTCAGACCCGGGGGAAGGGCCCTGCGGTGGGGGATAGTGTTGTGGCCCCGTCCTCTGAGCCTATCCCTTTGGAGGAAGGCAACTCTGAGCAGGAGGAAGAGGAGCCAGCCAGATCTCCCAGCCCTCCCCCTCTGGCACCGGCTCAGGTGCCAGCTGAAAGAGAGCCAAGTAGTGGGGAAACAGGTGTCTCAGATGAGAGTGAGGGAGAGACGTCATTCCTGGACGCACGCCAAAGAAGGCGAGAGAAAAGGGTACTGCAGCTGCGGCGTATGAGGAAATCCTGAGTCATTGGATTGGAGTCATAGGATCCATGACTCACTGGACCACACCCAGAAGCATATCTATTTAAGACAGTACAATGGGTCACGAAGTTCGTGACGAACAAAGCTAACTGCACAGCTAAACAAACGGAGCAACCTCGTAGTCTTGGAAGCTGGATGAACGGCAAAGCTACGTAGGTGATTTTCTTGTTTGTGTAAACCAATAAAGTCCTTGGCAGACGGTGTGCATATCGCTGCCAAGGTTGAGATAAGAACTGCAGAGTGTGCCAAGTGAGTCTTAACCCTCGGCTGGCTGTGTTTTTGTGGGTCTCTGAAGGGGGGGGACAGATCATACTGGTTCACTGGCTGCGCATGTGCAGTGCGCACCACGCACCAAATGCGAGGTGCACGCATGCAGTGCACGCCAGCGAGTGATCAGCTGGGGTGTGTAATCTTTTTTTTAACTTTTAAAAGCAAAAAAAAAAGAGCCTCTGACGATCAGGCAACTCAGCTGGGATCATCAGAGCCTTTTAAAAGCATTTTTTTTACAAGCTGAAGAGGTTGTAGAAAAAATGCTTTTAAAAGTAAAAAGAAAAAGCCTCTGATGATCGCACAGCTCAGCTGGGCATGGGCAGTGGGGGTGGGGGGGCAGGGATTTTTGCTACCGGTTTTCTGATCCACCCGCCGCCATCACTACCAGATCTGGTGATCCGGTCTGAACCAGGAGCATTTCACCCCTGATTTGCCCCCAATAAGTGGAAGCACTTGTGAAACTTGGCTGCTCTAAGAAAGTATAAAGGAAGCCTGATTTAGTTAGTGTGTACCATGACGAGAGATCACTTGGATTGTAGGCTCGACTGGAAAGATTTTTCTTTTTCTAAAATAGAAATTATTTATTTATTTGTTTGTTTATTTATTTATTTATTTATTGGTTCGATTTATATGCTGCCCTTCTCCGGAGACTCAGGGCGGCTTACAATGCGTTAAGCAATTAAAAATAAGATTGAAGCATCCTTATTTACATGCCAGACGTTCTGGTCATGTTGACTTCTTACGCATTTGTTCTGATGATGAAGGGCCATTTTTGATTGGGTGAATGTTTTTAATTTCTTTGGTTACTCCAATGTCCTCCCTGTGTGTTGCAATTTGAAAATGGGATTACAAAACTGGAAAAACAGTCACCTTCAAAAGGTAAACTCTCTGTAATCAATAAATCAATGCAAGGAATAACATAAGGAAGGGGTGGAGAAGACGAGTATGGCTCATTTATTCCTAAAGGTACCAGGCTAAGTTCCTGTTCTTCTTCTCCTTTGACCCCATCCACACCCCGATACACATGTATCTAAACAAGATGATAAAAGTATGCTATCCAAAGCTGTTAGGATCAAGGTTTTCCTTTCCTTTCCTTTCCTTTCCTTTCCTTTCCTTTCCTTTCCTTTCCTTTCCTTTCCTTTCCTTTCCTTTCCTTTCCTTTCCTTTCCTTTCCTTTCCTTTCCTTTCGCTTCCCTTCCCTTCCCTTCCCTTCCCTTCCTTTCCCTCCCCTCCCTTCCCCGCTCTTCCTGTCTATAGTTAGCTAAATAGCTACACACACACACACACACACACACACTTCCAAAAATAATTTGAATAAGGCAGAATTAGTAGACCTTTGGGCTGAAAAGATCTGACATTCTGTGGTCTGTGAATCTCTTCCCCTATTTTTGACAGTATTGGCAGCTATGGGAGATATTAGGGTTGTTTTGAATTCAGAGCAACACTTCTCCTTCCACAGGCCCTCCTGTTTTCTTCTCTCTTTTTTCATATAGTCGTGTAGAAATCCAAAAGTTGATTAATGAATATATTCATCCAGGAACTGAGCTGATAAAGGGTGTTATGCAGATAAGATTTCTATGTTCATAACAGAACAAAAGTCTCATTATGGGACACACAGCAACTTCTATTCCTGTCTGATGGTCTTTAACTTGGCCCTTTAGGGGGCTGGAGGTGAAAACTTACAAATAACAGTTGGGTATGTCTATTCTAAGGAACGCGTTGGCTCAGTGGCTAAGATGCTGAGCTTGTCGATCGAAAGGTCAGCACTTCAGCGGTTTGAATCCCTAGTGTCACGTAACAGGGTGAGCTCCCATTATTTGTCCCAGCTTAGCTTCTGCCAATTTAGCAGTTCAAAAGCATGTAAAAAATGCAGGTAAAAAATAGGGACTACCTTTGGTGGGAAGGTAACTGCGTTCCGTGCGCCTTTGGCGTTTAGTCATGCCGGCCACATGACCACGGAGACCTCTTCAGACAGCGCTGGCTCTTTGGCTTTGAAACGGAGATGAGGACCGC
This sequence comes from Masticophis lateralis, assembly GCA_030761175.1. Classification (NCBI taxonomy): domain Eukaryota; kingdom Metazoa; phylum Chordata; class Lepidosauria; order Squamata; family Colubridae; genus Masticophis; species Masticophis lateralis. Next base: position 13,528,838 of record JAUDYJ010000012.1, on the reverse strand, counting down.
CCCCTAGAGTCAAGAACAACTAGCACATATGTGCGAGGGGAACCTTTACCTTTACCTTATGTCTATTCTAGTGAAAGAAAGGACCGGGGTGACATAGTGGTGTTCCAATATTTGAGGGGTTGCCAGAAAGAAGCAGATTAGGGGATCAATTTATATTCCAAAGCATGTGAAGGCAGGACAAGAAGCAATGGGTGAAAACTAATCAAGGAGAAAAGCAACCCAGAACTAAGGAATAATTACCGTAATCAGTGGAACGGCTTGCCTCCAAAACCACTGGAGGTTTTTAAAGAGAGATTGGACAACCATTTGTCTGAAATGGTATAGGATCTCCTGGGGGTTGGAGTAGAAGACCTCCAAGGTCCCTCCCAGCTCTTGTTATTCTGTTATTTACCATATCTAGAAATTAAATATCCAAGTAGGTCCACTCTGTAAGTTTAAACACAATTTGTTCCTAACAAACAGATTATTTCAATGTTTCTAAATATACATAACCATATTTATTTACTCTTTTTTCTAGGTGAAACCAACCACAATTATTTACACCGATTATTTAACCATGATTATTTACTCTCTCGTCTAGGTGAGACCAACACAGAGAGTCATGGACTTGGTTCCCTCCAGAGATCAATTTCTCAGCAGAGTCTATTCTGACGGGATTTCAAGGTACCGATTTTATTTTGCTTCTTTCATGACTGGCTATTTGTTTGTAGAATGGATGTTTCTTCTTTGTTTTGATTGAAACCCTGAAAATGATTTATGTAATTAATGAAATGAGATACGTGTATTAAGAGCCTTATGCTGGTTATACAGTAGAACAAAACGAATCCAGCAGGAGCAGAGTCCAATTTTAGAGATTATTGCTTTTTTTTTTCAGCCAATTTTCCTTTCTTTATCCTGGATTCTTTCTCATTGGGAGAATGAAATTAGATAGTCCTGTGTTGAAAGAAGGATGATAGCTGCACCAATCGTGTGTGTATTGTTGTTGGGTACATTATTTTTGATTTTGTATTGTGATGCTCTCTGAGCTTGCTGGTTTTCTTGGAGACGTTTCATTACCAAACTAAGTAATATCATCAGTGTCAGTAGATTCATTCTTATACTAGCTTTTAGTGGTCTCGTCAATGTTGGTGGGAATGTTATGGTGGTTCCTTGATTAGGCTGTTGTTTATGGTTTGATTATTTGGAATGGAATGGAATAACAGAGTTGAAAGGGACCTTGGAGGTCTTCTAGTCCAACCCCCTGCTTAGACAGGTAACCCTACACCACTTCAGACAAATGGTTATCCAACATCTTCTTAAAAACTTCCAGTGTTGGAGCATTCACAACTTCTGGAGGCAAGTTCTTCCACTGATGAATTGTTCTAACTGTCAGGAAATTTCTCTTTAATTCCAGGTTGCTTCTCTCCTTGATTAGTTTCCACCCATTGCTTCTTGTCTTGCCCTCAGGTGCTTTGGAGAATAGCTTGACTCCCTCTTCTTTGTGGCAGCCCCTGAGATATTGGAGTACTGCTATCACGTCTCCCCTAGTCCTTCTTTTCATTAAATTAGACATACCCAGTTCCTGCAACCGTTCTTCATATGTTTTTGCCTCCAGTCCCCTAATCATCTTTGTTGCTCTTCTCTGCACTCTTTCTAGAGTCTCCACATCTTTTTTACACCGTGGCAACCAAAACTGGATGCCATATTCCAAGTGTGGCCTTACCCCAAGGCATTCTAAAGTGGTATGAACACTTCACGTGATTTGCCTGAGTTGATCGTTCCTGGATTGGGGTTATTGTTTACTTCTTGATTGTTGGTCTAGTATTAATCTTAGTATTAATCTCAATTTATCTGGGTGTTGATGTCTGATGAGGAGACATCTAGTTGGTCCTTCTGTTTCTTTTTGGGCTTTTCAATTTTGAATGGTATAGTAGATGGGTTTCCCACTGTAAATGTCTGCCTCTGAGCTGGGGTGGGAAAGTGGGTTAGATTTATTTCAAGGGGTTAAAATTTAGCCTAGGAAATGTAAGCATCAGTGAGGGAAGATTAAGCAACAGTGTGCCACAGGCAGAATTTCAAGGCCCCCGGTGTTTGTTTTGATGTGGTTGAACTATAATTAAGTATGAACTTAACTATAATTACATATAAGCTCTTATTTAAATTGAGCATTTGTATCTTCCTCCATGCTTTTTGGGGCTCAATAATGATTTTGTGGCCTACATCTGTTGCCATCTGAATGTACACTGGGTCTTTATTTCCCCAATCTGCGAAACATATGTTTACACTTGGAACTCTCTGCTGGTTCAGGGGAAAAAAAACAAAAAACAAAACAGTTGGCTATTTTTCCAGGCCTAATTTAACATCAGAGCGTGTGTGTTTAATGCTCCAAATTTAACAACTGGAAAATGAGAGGAGAAGATAAATAAAAATACCACCGATTGTTATGAGGTTCGTTTATGCCAAGGGTCAGCAACTTGCGGCTCCAGAGCTGCCGGCTACTCTTTGGGCTCTCCGCTGTGCCTCCCTATCAGGTGATCCCATCATTGGCTGGCCCCGCCCCTCGCCCTCCCCTTCCAGTCATTCATCACCTGGCCTGAGAAGGTAAGGGCGACAGTGGGGGATGGAGAAGCGGCCAGGGCAGAGACAGGGAGATACAGAGAGAGTGGGAGAGAGAGATACAGAAAGAGAGGGAGGGAGGGAGGGAGGCAGAGAGAGGGAGGGAGGGAGAGAGAGAGAAGATGTCAAAAGGATTTTGTGGTTCCTGGTGTTTTTTAACAACTGGTTCTCTGCCCTAATGACCAGCTGGGTAGGTGTGGCTGGGGTGGGGGGCCATGTTGACTGGTGGAAGTGAGTGACATTACATTGGCCACGCCCACCCAGGTTTTGTTGCTCCTGGTGTTTTCTTTTCTGTGGGAAATGGGTCTATATGGCTCTTTGAGTATTTAAGGTTGCAGACCCCTGGTTTATGCTATTTCTGGAAAAGACGCAGTCATTATGAAATTGATAAGATGTCCCAGTTAAAATGCCTTTTTTATAAGGGTTGTGGTCCACCAGCAGCCTGCGGAGCTAGCAGTGGAGTCACACAGTGAGGAGGCTGGGGAGGACATGGGCCAGTCCTGGAGTCTGGGGAAGGCCTGGACGAGGGCTTTGTGTCAGAGGCAGAGATGCGGCCAGGGCCATCTAGGAGGAATGTGCGGACTCCAGAGCCTCCAGAGTTCGACAGCAGAGAGGCAGAGGAACAGGAGGAGCCTGTTCCTAGTGTGTGCATGCACAGAGTTGCCAGAAGGCAAGAGCAGCTAAAGCAAAAAGGACGACTTGGGAGAAAGGCCAGGAGATGATTGGCCCCTCCCATAAGGCTTAAAAGAGCAGCAAACACTCTTGGGCTCTTTGTAGCAAAGCAACATTGCTAAGTCTATTTTCCAGTTGGCGTCTCTTGTTTCTGAACTTGTAGGGCTTTGCCAAGAAAGGCCTTTGGCAGGTTGCCAAAGAAGACAGAGGATTTTGATAAGCCCAAAGGACTTTTTCTGAAGGACTTGTTTTGGAATTAATTTGGAGTAAGCTGGGAATGAAGTAATTCTCAGCTGTTATAATAAACTAGTTTTGTTTGAGAATAATTGTGTCCTGTAATGACTAAGTGAGTGTTGTGACTAGGTCACAACAATAAGAACCAGGACTTTATAGGGCACAGCATTTAGAAAGATCAATTTAAAATCTTATTTAAAGGTCTGTTTTAGAATGAGAGGATTTGTTGCTCCGAAGAAGCCAGGTGTGGAGCTCGTTCCTAGCAGGGGTGAAATGCTCCTGGTTCAGACCGGATCATCCGATCCAGTAGCAATGGCGGTGGGTAGTTTGGAGAACCGGTAGCAAAAATCCCTGCCCCCTCCCCCCATGTTCAGCTGAGCCGCGTGATCTTCAGAGGGGGTTTTTTTTATTACTTTTAAAAGCATTTTTTGGCAGGAAAAAAATGCTTTTAAAATTTAAAAAAAAATGATTGTGCGGCTCACTAGGATCATCAGAGCCTTTTAAAAGCATTTTTTTACAACCTCTTCGGCTGAAGAGGTTGTAAGGAAAAAAATGACTTTAAAAGCCTCTGACGATCCCGGCTGAGTTGCCTGATTGTCAGAGGCTTTTAAAAGCCTTTTCTGTGAGGGTGGGGGTGGGGTAATGTGCCTGGGTGGGCATGGTGAACTTTTTTTAAAGTAAAAAAAAAAGTTGACCACGCCCACCCAGTCACATTACCCCACCCCCACCAAGCCACACCCAAAGAACCAGTAGTAACAAATTATACATTTCACCACTGGTTCCTAGACTTTGCTGTCAACGATGATGTTCTGGTTTAGGTTTTTTACTATTTTATTATTTCTTTGAGACTGTACATCCCCAGCCAGCAAAGCAAAGTTGTCAAAATGGGTCACTGACAACTGATTTCAAATAGAGTAAGATAGGCCAAGGATAGAAAAGAGGAGCAAAAATATATATCCCAGCCTTTTCTCTTCCTTCTAGATAATGAACCTTGGTCCCACAATAGGGACCCGCTTCAAAGAAAATATCCCACGAACTAGATAGGGCCACCAAAGGTTCTGGTCAGTTGTGGATGAATGCTTCAGGATTGCTTTAACCCAACTCTGAATGTCAGAAATCCCAAGTTATTTTGTTTTTATTTACAAGAACATGTAGGAATAGTATTTGTGCAAAACAAAAGAAATAAAAGCATTCTCACAGTGAAGGCAACTGTTGATCATTCCTACCATCCATTCTGCCTGATATAATTGTTTTTGGATTTTTAAACATTTATTAAAATTTTCCTTTCATCATCCATATTTTATGAACAAAGTGTTGACCGGGTCACATCTTCTACATCTTATATATCTTAATTTTTATAATCTATTCCAATCTTCCCGCTTTTTCCAAATTTATCCCTTTTATATAATTTTTTGTCACAAATCCATCATTTTTCACCATATCTTGTTATTTCATCTCTTTCTACCACCATCCCGCAAGTACATTTTACATATTTCCAATTTTGGCCCTAATATTCTTTTTCCATATGTCTTTATCTTATCTTAATCTTTTCTTTTTTTTTTAATAATAATAATTTTTATTAAATAGGGTTTTTTTATTTTTTTTTTTTTTAAAAAAAGAAAGTTTTACAATTTTCTTCTTTTCAACGATTTCGCATTTTGGACTTCTTAAATACCTTATACTACTCTCAACAGACTCAAGGAGTGTATTGCATATTATTGTGAAAGAAAACTTTAAGTCATCCAGTGAGAGTTGTGGCTAAATTGAAATTAAATTCAAGCTTTCCGATGCAAGTCTAGCATAAACCCCAAATTGTGTATCTTAAATTGATTGTTTGATTTGATCTGAGGCTGTCTCGCTTCCAGAAAGACTCTGAGTCACTTGCAGTAGGTATATCACATAAGTTAAAATGTGAACGGAATGGAACAGAACAGAATTCTTTATTGGCCAAGTGTGATTGGACACAAAGGAATTTGTCTTTGGTGCATATGCTCTCAGTGTACATAAGGAGAATAAAATACATTCATCAAGAATAAAAAGATACAACCCAGCCGTATATTTATTGTACATGTGTTGAATTTGATCTTGGCTCCATGCAATGAGTATACACCGACATTGTAATTTATACCTCTTGGGTTATGGCTCAATGTGCAAATTGTGTAAATTTATCTAATTTGGTACATTTACCTAATTGTGGTACCAGTCAATGCACCATGACCATTAAACAAATCAAGATTTAATGTGATGGGTGAATACAATCATTGGTTTGAAACTCAGGCATATGGCTTGGTGAAATGTCTAAATGAAGCCAGTTGCAACTTTAGAGCAGACATTTTGGTTAAATAATCGATAGCTTAGCACAAAAAATACACCAGAGCAGCATCTGTTAATATTTAAGCTACTATAGAAATATTCCATCTCCCATTGTATTCATCACAAATCCTCCCTCCTGGATTTTAAACCAGATATAAATTTCAGTATAACCATAGATATCTCCTAGCTTGCCCATTTGATTTTTTTTAAAAAATATATATTTTCACCATTGTAACAATGGGAAACCAACTTGCTGCTAAGAACACTAAACCCATATAGCAATAGCAATAGCCCTTAGACTTATATATACCACTTTACAGTGTTTTACATTCCTCTCTATGCAGTTTACAAAGGCAGCATATTTTCCCCAACCATCTGGGTCCTCATTTTACCCACCTCAGAAGGATGGAAGACCAAGTCAACCTTGAGCCGTTCAGAATTGAACTGCTGGTAGTCAGCAGAATTAGCCTGCAATACCGCAATGTAATCACTGGGCCACTAAGGCCCCTCCCTCCCTCCCTCCCTCCCTTCCTTCCTTCCTTCCTTCCTTCCTTCCTTCCTCCCTCCCTCCCTCCCTCCCTCCCTCCCTCCCTCCCTCCTTAGCAATAGCACTTAGACTTATATACCGCTTTACAGTGCTTTACAGCCTTCTCTAAGCAGTTTAAAGAGTCAGTTTATTTTCCCCAAAGATCTGGGTCTTTGGTTTTTTAAAAAGTTTTTTTATTTTTTAAACAAACATTTAATACATCAGGCATTCCTTCCATGTGACATCGCAGTGTTCTCTCCAATCGTTCTTCTTCTTGTTATTTCTTCTGCCTTTGTTCTCACTGAATTAGTTACAACAATTCATCACTAACAAAATATTCTAGTTTATAGCATTTTTACACAACTATTAATTTACTGATTTATATCTCTTTTCTAACCAATAGTAGAATTGATTCCATATCTTGGATTTTCCTTTTACCCACCTCGGAAGGACAGAAGGCTGAGTCAACCGTGAGATATGAACTGCCAAATTGCAGGCAGTAACTACTGCACCACACCGGCTCAAGAAGTCTGACCATCGATTGATACAACGTACAATTCCAGAAGAGGACTAGTTCAAAGACAGCAGCATACTATTAATATTATTCTTCAAGTGTACTAGACCTATGTTCAACAGCAGTTGATATTCCAGAAGAGCACTAAGCCTGTGCATCAAACTTTAAAAACAGTCGGAACAAGAATAGAGAGATGTGAGGACAAATGCACCATGAAGCAAGAGAGAGAACTGTCCCTGATTGTTCATCATATGGCCCCACACCATCACCACTCCCATTGTTGCCAAGCAGATGTCAACCAGCTAAAAAGTTTCTAAATCACCACTAAGTTTAGAGAGATGGTAGATATGGATGGAAAATCTTAATTGAAGAAAAAATCGTTTTGTTATCATTGTTTTATTTTTCATTGTTCGTTTTATTCTATTTTATTTCAGTTTTCACTCTTTTCATTTCTTCCTTTTTATTGTAAGCTGCCTAGAATAGTCCCATGGTGAGAAAGGTGGAAAGTACATTCAACAAACCAATAAATCAATAAAAGTGGGTCGTTGATCAGGAACCGGTGAAGAAGAGATGTGTCTCCACCGACTTCAAGGAGTATTGCGAATTCAGCCCTCAATGCAACGTTGCTGAGCTACCCTGTATCCACAGCGTAATTCTGTTGAGCCGAGAGTAAAACACAACTTTAAAATCAGAACAACAGCTAAGGGTGATTCTGGTACAGGATGGAGAATCAAAAGAAAGCAATATTAGAACTCAACATAATTGCTTTTGAAGGTAATATGAGGAACATTTTGTTCCAGCCTAGGCTTCCTTAGAAAGTATAAAGCACAATCTTAGTCCCACAAAACCTCTTTTATTTATATGACTGTACATTACTTCCATTTGCAGGCTTGATAAACAGTCTTTCAGAGGAAGGTTATCAACACCCTCCTATCTCACGTGGAACGCTGCCAGAGAGCTAATTTCCAGACGCAGGGCAAGGCCAAACTTGGCACAGAGTCACAAACAGAATTTTCCAATCTTGAATCGGCCAGATGAACTAATTGCTTCTGCAAAAGCTCACGTCCCGTTCGCTCTTCTTTTATGTCTTATGGGAGGGGCCAGTCATCTCCAAGCCTTACTCCCAAGTCAACCTTGTTTTCTTAATTGTTCTTGTCATCTGATAGCTCTGCACATGTGCACACTGGGAACAGGCTCCTGCTGTTCTTCTGCCTCGCTGCTGTCAGACTTTGGAGGCTGCACATAACTATTAGAGAGCCTTGGCCCTCTCTCTGCCTCCGATGCAGAGCCCTTGTCTGAGCTTTCCCCAGCCCCCAGGACTGGTCTAAGTTCCTCCCCAACTTCCTCACTATCCAGCTCTGCTATATTTAATATTTAAGGAATAAAGAAAGCAATGGACTCCAAGTTGGTAATAGAAATCCTCCTTGGCAGGTGGTAGAGGAATAGATAAGATTAATGATCTTCTTGAAGAAGAGATTTTTTTAAAAAATAAAGGAGAACAACTGAAGGTCGTGTCCTACAGCCTTGGATTTTTTTAGTTCCTCCTGTTGCCTATAGAGAAGCAACCTAGAAAAGAAAAGAGAAAGCAAGTTTTGGGCATACATCTGTGAAAGGCATCATAGTCTACCATAACCAGGGTCATTGTTTATCTGGAGTTGAGTAGTCTCCGTGGTTAAAAAAAAAAATCCCAGGAAAATGTATAGACCAAAACCCAAAACAATTTTGAGAAAATCCTGCTACGAGTAAAATAATGAAAGAAATCTCAAGTTTTAGGACTTGTTCTTTATTTTTTAATTCCTTTTCCCACCTTTCTCTAAAAGGCCCTGTTTGAAAATAAATCAAAAAAACAAATGCTGGGATTTGATTTTAAAAGCCTCCCGAGTTCTTTCTTCAGTCAATGTAATGCAAGTGAAGATGAAGAAAGAATAATGTTACATCAAATATTCTGGGGGAGGGAGGGGGAGCGAGAAGGGAAAAGATTTTTGGGAACAGAATTTGCTTTTAAAGGGAAAGGCACCTTTTCAGATGCAGATTCTTCCTTGCCTCTCTTGTAGCCTTTTCTGGTGTTTATCCTTTCTTCTGATTGGCTCTCCCAAAGGGAATTCTTTTTGTAAGCAATTCTGTTTTTGAATCAGTTGATTGAAAAACTCAACATTCTTACAATATGAAGCTGCAATTGTCCTGACTGGCTCAAGGTTGGCTTAGCCTTCCGAAGTCGATAAAATGAGATTGTTGTGGGTAAGATGCTGGCTCTGTAAACTGCTTAGAGAGGATGGGATGGCGATAGATAGATAGATCGATAGATAGATAGATAGATAATAGATAGATAGATAGATAGATAGATAGACAGATAGATAGATAATAGATAGATCTAACTTGATAGATAGAACTAGCTAGCTAGCTAGAACTAGATGGATAGAAATAGATAGATAGATAGATAGATAGATAGATAGATAGATAGATAGATAGATAGATAGATAGATAGATAGATAGATAGATATAGAACTAGTAGATAGAACTAGATAGATAGATAGATAGATAGATGGAGGGAGGGAGGGAGGGAGGGAGGGAGGGAGGGAGAGAGAGAGAGAGAGAGAGAGAGAGAGAGAGAGAGAGAGAGAGAGAGAGAGATGCCAGATCCCTGCTGTAAAATATAGTAAGTTGGTGAATCAGAAATGAACTACAATATCCTCTCAGCCAATGAAAAGACATGTGAAATTCATGCAAATGCAGTCTGGCTCTTCTGCTTCCTCCTTAGGAAAGTGACAGGGTGACACCATCCAGCAGAAAGCTCCTGCATGAAGCCAGGGAGATATTGCACACTCCTGTGAGTCAGTCAGCATCTTTCTTGGCATTTGCATTGCTTCCCTCTCCTCCAGTGGCTCTATTTATATATTTATTGGTCACTGATCTAAACTGTTTTTGCTGCAGGTGGTGGCCAGGGGAAGCGACTGGGGGTAGGGGGGAGAAAACAACAGTCTTGATCTGCTTCCGTCAAATAGTGCTGCCAAACTCTGGGAGAGTAGCTTGTTCAGCTGAAGGAAACCATCTCTTTGATATCAGTTGAGTTTTACTCAACAATTCATCAATCCAAAAGCCAAAAAGAAATTAACCCTTGACTGGCTTTATTCAAACAAAGATCCGGGTGCCTGAAAAAGGAGCAAAAAACAAAAGACAAAGCAACATTTTCTTTCTGGACGTGCTTTTGGAGTTTTAAGCACTGGCTTAAATGCACTTCTCAGATCCTTTCCTGGAGGGCATTCATGTTGAGCCTTTTATCCTTTCTTGGTCCTTTTAGGGGGCATCAAAGGTCTTGGTGCAGTGGTGGGATTCAAGTAATTTAACAACCAGTTCTCTGCCCTAATGATTTCTTCCAACAACCAGTTTACCAAACTGTTCAGAAAGTTAGCAAATGGTTCTCCTGAAGTGGTGGGAACTGGCTGAATCCCACCACTATGTTTGTGGTTCTCAAAAAAAAAAAGGGGGGGGGGAGTGCAGAGCAAAGAGAAGCAAGAGGGAAAGAGCACATTGGCTTTTTACAACACTATTTTGGTTGATTGTATTTGTACTCAGCCTTCCATCCTTCCGGGGTCAGTAAAATGAGGACCCAGATTATCGGGGGCAACATACTGACTCCACTTAGAGAGGGATGTAAAGCACTGTGAAACAGTATGGAATTCCATCCATCCATCCATCCATCCATCCATCCATCCATCCATCCATCCATCCATCCGTGGTGCATAATGGTAAGAAGGCAGTATTGAAAGCTCATTCTGCCTACTGCCATGAGTTCAGTTTCAACTGCGTCAAGGTTGACTCAACCTTCCATCCTTCCAAGGTCATTAAAATGAGGACCCAGATTGTTGGGGGCTCTGTAAACCGCTTAAAGAGTGCTGGGAGCACTGTGAAGTGGTCGATAGGTCTTAGTGCTAGTGCTAGGATTGTGTCAAATATCTGATTATATAAAAAGGGAATATGAAGTTTGTGAAGAACTCTAGTGCAAAAGCTGTATTATCTCATTTGGTTCCCTGTGCTGTATTCAGGGGCGCAATGGATCAGCGGCTAAAGATGCTGAGCTTGTTCAGCTGTAGATCTGACAGCCTGGGTTCGAGGCCCGAGCTTTGTGCAACGGAGTGAGCTCCCATTACTTGCCTCAGCTCCTGCCCTCTTTGTAGTTCAAAAACATGCAAACGCAAGTAGATTATTAGGTACCATTTCAGTGGGATGCTAACAGCATTCTGCATGTTTTGGTGTCTAGCTAAGCTGACCAGATGACCAAGGAAATTGTTTTTGGACAATGCTGACTCCCTCTGTCAACAAATCGTGATGAGCATCCTGACCTGGATTCGGGAAACATTTTCCTTTATCTTTTTGCTGTATTATCACAGTTCCTGTAGCTGACATCTAAGGCTGTGACTTCATTCCAGCAAAAATAGAATGTCTCTTTTTTATGTGAAAGGTTCACAGTTCAAGCTTCATTAGGATAATTTTGTAAAAAAATTGAAATTGGGGAAGTCACAGAGAGAGCAGACAATTCCGAATTAGACCAGTGATGCTTGCTCAGTTGAGCTTCCTATGCTTAATCAGGTTCAGCATTAAATATAATTAATGTATTTCTTAAGTAGTTAAGAAATGTTTTTTCCCACATGATGAGATCTACACCTGCTGCTAAAAAAAACCCCCCACAAAATAATTGGGCATTCCTTCCTCTAGAAATAGCAATTCTCCATAAGGAGTTTTTGCCAATTTAATCAATGTATTAATCAATGTTCAGATTACAGCTCAATCATGATTCATTGATCCATATTGCCTTAATCAAACTGTACTTCCTAATTATATACAAAATATAAGGATGGCTTGCATTACGTAAAGCAGATTGAATACTTTTAAGAGTAGAGAGCTGGGATCTGTGTGCATTTCCTTGTTCCTTTACACATTTCAATAAATCTCAAATGGGAGGAGGATAATTTTATTGTACTGTAAATTGCCAGATCTGGTTTTCTGCCATTGGAAACGGCAAACTATATCACCACCATTAGTTTAGAAATGTTTATATAAATATTATTTCAAGGGCCTTAAAAAAAACAAAACCCTTATTAAATAGATCCATGCAGGCACAGGGTAGAGCAGAATGTTTTGTGCGTGCGTGTGAATTCATATTAAAGTGATGTAGACTGGAAAATAGACTTTGTACATTTATTTAATAGAAAAATGCAAGCGTCTTTTATCAAGTGACCTGCTCAACTTAAGAGATGCAGGTTTCATAACATTCAAGAGAAGATCACTCAAGTTGAAATAGGTCAGTTGAACTGGAACCTGTTTGCTCAGCCCAAAAGGTGAACCTGAGCCTGGACATATCATTAGAAAGCTAGCTTCTGTTGCAACTTCCTGGATAACTCACTGTAATTGGAAGAGCGCCCCATGTGATTTACAACTCAAAGCAATCACAAGCCCAAAGGTGTTTTGACTGTGATACAGCTACCTGTATGTAAGTCATCGGCACTCCTTATTTTTTCTCTCTCCTTTCCCACATCCACAAAAAAAATACCATATTTTTCGGAGTATAAGATGCATCTTTCCTCCACCCCCCCAAAAGGGGGTGAAAATTTAGGTGCGTCTTAGACACCGAATGTAGCTCCGCCCCCATCACTCCCCCCCTTTGGCCTCTATCTCACAGCAGTTACCTCCTTGCAAGCAAACAGCAAGAAAAAACAGCTCCTTTCGGCTTCAGCACAGCCTAATTAGCACAAGTTGTTTGGCTCAGCCTCTTGACTCTCAGTGATTTGCTCTCAGCTGTTTTGTGCCAGGCTCTGCTGCTTGCTGCAAATTGCTGGAGCAGATTTTCTTTTTCTCCTTGGCTAATCAAGCTATGCTGAAAACGAAAATGAAAGTAAAGCAGGCTGTTTGCTGTTTGCTGCAACGAGGCAAAATTGCTCTGAGGCAGAGGCAAATTTCTTTTTCTTCTTTTCCTCACCAAAAAAGGTAGGTGCATCTTATACGCCGGTGCATCTTATATTCCGGTGCGTCTTATACTCCGAAAAATACGGTACTTCATCCATCACTTCGGCCATTGCAACTTATCACAGCAGGCTGTTTCCCCCTGTGATTTAACATAGGAATTCATAGCATTGACCCAGGTTTTGTAAGCCATCAGTTTCATTGTAACTTTGAACAGTCACTAAATGAACTGTTGCAAGTTGAAGACTACTATACTTGACTGTAGGGGAGAAAAGGCCAAGAGCAATGATGGCGAATCTATGGCATGCATGCCAGAAGTGGCAAGCAGAGCCCTCTCTATGAGCATATGCACTGTTGCCATTTGCTTTTCCGGGTTCCGTCGCGCGCATGCTTGTTGGACAGCTGGTTCATAACGCATGTACGCCTGCCAGCTGCTCTTTTCCGGGTTCTGGGACTCCAGGGCAAATGCGCTCCAGTTTTGGCATTTGGTACAAAAAACATTAGCCATCACTGGGCTAGGGGATCATGGAGAGAAATTCAGTCTAGTGAAGAGAAGGACCAGGGGAGACATGATAGCAGTCTTCCAATCATTAAGAGGCTGCCACAGAGAGGAGGGGGTCTATTTTCCAAGGCACCCGAAGGCCAGACAAGGAATAATGGGTGGAAACTGATCAAGGAGAGACTCAACCTGGAAATAAGGAGAAATTTTCTGACAGTGAGAACGATCAACCAACAACGAAACAGAAGTTGCCTTCGGAAGTCGTGGGAGCTGCATCATTGGAAGCTTTCAAGAAGAGACTGGACTGCCATTTGTCAGAAATGGTGTAGGGTCTCCTGTTTTGAGGGGTTGGATTAGATGACCTATAAAGTCCCTTCTAACTCTGTTAATCTCATCTCATCTTATTAGCTGAAATGTTCCGGGCAAATTCCTTATCCCATCCATGCTCCCTAATCTTGTCTTTTCTTCTTCTTCTTGAGCTGCTAATGGCAAACACTCATCGGGAACATGAAGCTTTTAGAACAAGTAACCCTGGGCAAGAGATTAGTCTCATATTTCAACATTTCTGAGGTGTTTTTTTTAAAAAAAATGCTTATGTATGCAAACAATGACAGTCCTGTTATGTCAATGATAAGAAGATTTTGGAAGTGCGGCACTGAAAGCTGCTTTGAGAATACTCCAAGCAAACCTCTCTCTGGGAAGTGGGGGGGGGGGGAATAATCCTGCCTGGCATTGTTTTTCTTCAAGTTGATCCCACCTAATCAGGGATCGATCGGTCGCAGAGGCAGGCTCTGTGTCGGTCTCACGTGTTCGTACAGACGACTAACAGGCCCCATCAGACGGTGGTCAGTTTTAAGATTTTTCTTTTAAAAAAAAATAATTCAGTGATTAATGGATACTCTGCAATGTACAAGGATTTCCTATGTTCGAATCCATTCTTTTTTTCAAGCGTCGTCTCTGCCCTTCCTCTACTCTGAATGATGAGATAACTGGAGCTATTCTGTCTTAAACCAGGATGAGTAATATAAGTAGTCTTAGGGGGATTTCTAATGTTAATTCGAGGGTAGGGAAGGGAACCGGAGGGGGAAGTATTAGCCCCGGCTTTCTTTGCCTTTGATCATCTGAACTTTCACTGATGCGTAGATGTGCTTTGATGGAACCAGTGCAGGCTTCTTCCTGTAAAGATCCTTTTGCACGGTTCTTTGCTGATGCACACAGAGTGTGTCATGAACACTGGTGAAATGCCACCCAAAAAGAATCTTGATTATATCCTATATATAATTGCATTGATATAGTTTTTTATAGTCCATCTCAGCGAAGACACAGTCCAGGTGGCCAGGAAGGCCCAACAGAGACTCCGTTTCCTTAGGGTCTTGCATAAAAACAGGGTGGAACAACAACTGACTACCTCCTTTTACCGGTCCACAATAGAAAGCATCCTCACTTATTGCATCATGGTATGGCATGCCGGCCTGACAGCCACGGATAGAAAACCATTACAGAGGGTGGTGAACACAGCACAAAACATTGTGGGCTGCCCCCTGATATCACTAGATGAGATCTCTAGGGCTCGCTGCCTTAGAAGAGTGAGGAAAATCCTCAGAGATGACTCTCACCCTGATCATCACTTCTTTACGCTCCTATCATCGGGAAGGAGATACAGAAGCATAGCTAGTCGCACAAACCGGCTGAAGAACAGTTTTTATCCGTGGGCTGTCAGACTCCTGAATGAGAAATAACATCATAACTATGTAGTACGATGGACTTGTAGAACCGGCGCAACGTGTAACGTGTTCTCACGGGTGCAATAGGACCGGGTGTTTTGTTAATATGATTTATTTGGGATAGGGGTTGTCTGTCTTCACTGGGAGTTGTATTGGTTGGAGGGGTGTGTGCATTGAGGGAGTCCCACCAATCTCGTTGTGCACTGACAATAAAGATTTGAATTTGAATTTTGGACAGGAATAGATGGGGTTTTTTTCCCCCGTGCAGGTTTTTCTCTTTGTAGAGCAGGGATCTCAAACTTGATTTCACTGAGGGCTGCATCAGGGTTATGTTTGACCTCAGGGTGGGTGTGGCCAAGGGGCATGGTCAGCATGACATCACTTGTGTCAGGGATGCCTGTGGTGGCCCGAGTACTCTGCCAGCAAAAACAGGCTTCTGAGATCCGTTTTTGGCTGCGACAGCCTCCTGCAACCCTCTGCCAGCGAAAATGGAGCTTGGCACGCATGGCCCTCGTGAGCTCTGCTTTCGCTGGCAGAGGCACCGCGCTGGTCCTTTGCTGTTTTCAGGTTGGCCCCGCAGGCCAAATCTAAGCACCCTACGGTCCGGATATGGCCCCCAGGCCTGGAGTTCGACACTTCTGTTATAGAAGAAAACAAGAAATTGTCTGCCACAAAGAAGAGAGGGATACTCTCTTCCTTTGTTGGAGCATGAATCAGCCTTCTTCCTCCCCGGGGAAACTGTAATTAATTAGAGGTGAATGGATCTTGTTTTCCATGGTGTATACTCTCAAAGAAAGAAAACCCGAAGTATATATTCTAAGAAACATTTTATTATAAAAGTAAAAAACTAGCTAACTACATCTTACTGGCAGTCTTATCACACAGACGGAATATATATATATATATATATATATATATATATATATATATATATATATATATATATATATATATATATATAAATCAGGAAGTTAGAAAAGAAAGAATGTGGACATGCGCAGTAGCTCAGAAATCACAAGACAGTCTTATCTCTGTGATAAGGTTCTCGGGCAGGCTACCGTACTGCTCAGAATGGAAGCTCAGCTGGCAAATACAAATAACGCAGTGACAACCTTATTCTCCAAAGCACCTGAAGGATGGGACAAGGGTTTCTGTCTGAGCAGGAGATTGGACTAGAAGACCTTCAAGGTCCCTTCCAACTCTGTTATTCTATTCTATTCTATTCTATTCTATTCTATTCTGTTCTGTTCTGTTCTGTTCTGTTCTGTTCTGTTCTGTTCTATTCTATTCTATTCTATTCTATTCTATTCTATTCTATTCTATTCTATTCTATTCTATTCTGTTCTGTTCTGTTCTGTTCTGTTCTGTTCTGTTCTGTTCTGTTCTGTTCTGTTCTGTTCTGTTCTGTTCTGTTCTATTCCAATCAGAACAAAGGAAATATCCAAGTGATACCAGAAATGGACACCTCCTTAGTAATAGCTGATGGTCTGGAATGTATGCAAATCTCCTTTAGTGTGTTTGCAAGACCAGAGGGACATGGAAGGCAGCTATTCATTGAAATCATAAAGAACTGAAAAGTGAGATATTTTGGAACGAGATTTTTTTTTCCCCAAGGGGGAGGAATCTAGAAATTTGAATTGGCCACTTGACACACGCTTTCATGATCACTGATGTAGTTTGTTCTAGCTATGATATGAAAATAAGGATAGGGAATGAACCTTAATCATTCCCAGTTTCCCTAATCAGATTATGTCATCACTGTAATGAGAACTGACAGGCAGAAGGTGGAATATCTACTTGGTTCCATTCAGAAGGACTGACATTGAGGGGACATGAATGTTTTCACTGGCTTACTGCTTATGATCAAATCATCCTTTCTGGGTGAGGCGAGCACTAATAGGAAAAAAAATAGGAACACTTCTAAAAATATCAGTGATTGTATGTTACTGTTAGTAAATATGAAGGCCCCTCATTTGATACTTGAGTTTGGATGAGTTTATGTTGTTTCATGGAAAACAATGTGGAAGTAGTTGACTGTGTTGTCTTCTTTCTGATTTTTTTTTAATTCTCAATATAGGTCATTTCCTGCTTAGTTTGTTCTCAAGTTTGGCTGGATGTACCATCTGCTGTGTTAATATATATTTTTTTCTTCCATTCAGTCATGTCCAGTTCTCAGAGACTGCTTGGATAAATCCCTTCAGTTTATTTAGAAAGGTTTTTCAAAAGTGGTTTGCCATTGCACTGGGCTGAGAGAGAGGGACTGGTCTATCCTTGTTTTGTGTCCAAGGTACAACCAAAACTCAGAGTTTCCCAGTTGCCAGCCTAGTACCTTAATCACTACGTAGGTAAAGGTAATTTACTCGCACGTATGTGCTAGTTGTTCCCGACTCTAGGGGGCGGTGCTCATCTCCGTTTCAAAGCTGAAGAGTCAGCGCTGTCCGAAGATGTCTCCATGGTCATGTGGCTGGCATGACTAAATGCCAAAGGTGCATGGAACGCTGTTACCTTCACACCAAAAGTGGTCCCTATTTTTCTACTTGCATTTTTTATGCGCTTTCAAACTGCTAGGTTGACAGAAGCTGGGACAAGTCACGGGAGCTCACCCGTTACGCTGCACTAGAGATTCGAACTGCTGAACTGTCGACCTTTCTGCTCGACAAGCTCAGAGTCTTAGCCACTGAACCACTGCATCCCTATGGCATTAATATTAGAGAGGGACAAAATTATCCACCAAATTATTGGGTAAGGCAAATTATTCACAATATGCTTTACCAAAAGACTCTTTGTCATCAGAAATGTACAGGAAAGATGGGAAGTCAGAGTAGTGCAGGCTGAATATTTTATACCTATCTCTTGGACAAGAAGAGAATTTCTCTTGCATTTTTTTTAAAAAAAACAGTTCTTGTTCAGTTTGGAAAAAGAGAGCTTGCTGTCAAAATGTTCTACCAAAGAACAGAGAATATTAGAGAAAAGTTTCTGGGTGAAGATCTTGCATTAATTTGATGACAAGGTGACCAAAGGTATGAATTTTCCACCTTTCATCACAGAATTTCCAGTGCTCCGATGCTTTGTTGACTTCCTTCTGTCCCCAAGCAAGACATCAATAGGGCATTTTTCTTTTAGGCTCTATTAATTTGGAAAATGTTAGCAGCCAGTGTGCCATTAGAGGGATAAAGAAAGACTGTAGGCTAGAAAAAAATTATCAATAGAATATAGAACATGGAATAAAAGCTTTGGAAGAGTCCTTGGAGATCTTCTAGTTCAACCTCCTGGTCAAACAGGAGACCTTATACAACTCCAGGCAAATGATTGTCCAGTCTCTTCTTGAAAACCTCCAGTGATGGAGAAGCCAATACTTCAAGAGGCATTGAACTGGTCCACTGATTAATTTCTCCGTAATTCTGGGTTGGATCTCTCTCTCTGATAAACTTCCATCTGTTTCTTCTTGTCCTACCCTCAGGTATTTTGGAGAATAGATTGATTCCCTCTTCTCTGTGTCAACCCCTCAAGTACTGGAAAACTTGCTCGCCTATCACTCCCAATTATTCTCTTCATTACACTGCACATATCTAATTCTCTTTGTTCACCCTACATTTTAGCAGGGGTGGCTTCTACTTATCTTTACTACTGGTTTGCAATGAAGCCGTGTGCATGCGTGCTCTTCTGCACATGCGCAGAAGCGTCCTGATGACGTTGAGGTCAGTGGGCAGAGCCTCCCTCCAGATTTACTACTGGTTCTATTGAACTGGTCTGAACCGGGGGCAACCCACCGGGATATTTTTGCCCTCCCCGGGCTCTGGAGTCTTTCCTTGAGTCCTTGGGAGGACAAAAACAGCCTCCCTACGCTCTGGGGGCCCTCTTGAGGGTGGAAATGGGCCCATTTCCAGTTTTCTCGAACTTCCAGTAGGCCCATTTTTGGCCTTCCCTGAGCCTCCACGCGCACCATGCAATTACCTGCATCCAAAATGGCCAAATGGGGATTCCTGGGAGAGACGTTTTGCTTCTCATCCAAGAAGCTTCTTCAGCTCTGAAGAAGCTTCTTGGATGAGAAGTGAGACATCTTCAAAGAAAAAGAAAGCCCAGTTGCCTCTTGAAAAAAAAAATTAATGGTACCTTTGGGATAACCGTGACCTGGATGACTGATAATCTCCATAGGCAGTCATAGTTACTTTTTAAAGTGTAGTTATAACAAGGGCCTGGTGGCTCAGTAGACTAAAGCATTGTGATTAACACCAGCTGTCTGCAATTACTGTAAGTTCGAATCTCACCAGGCTCCAGGTTGACTCAGCTTTCCATCCTTTCTAAGGTAGGTAAAATGAGGACCTAGTTTGTGGGGGCAATAAGATGACTTTGTATAAAATATACAAAAGTATGAAGGCTATTGCTTAACACATTGTAAGCCGCCCTGAGTCTCAGGAGAAGGGCGGCATATAAATCAAAATTTAAAAAAATAAATTAAAAAAAAAAATAACTTCAAACAATCACTAAACAAATGGTTGTAAGTTGAGGACTGCCTGAAATAAATAAATAAATAAATATAAATATAAATATAAATATAAATATAAATATAAATATATATATATATATATATATATATATATATATATATATATATATATATATATATATATATCTTTTTAAACATTTTATTAGACATTTAACATTTTATAAAATAAGATACAAAATACAAAAGTAAATAGGAAGACACTCAGGGGAAAGAGGAGAAAGAGAAGTGAGGAAGGGTTGGGAAAAAGAAAAAAAAAAAAACATTGACTTCCGACTGCCTCTATTGCAGTAAAATAAAGCATTAACACCAAACCACAACTTTTTGCTTTTCCATAGTACTGCAAGTACTACAACCCATTTCTATAAACACCTATCAATCTAATCAGTAAAACCCACAATCAAAGTTTCATCCTTTGCCACCTCAAGCACAAAGTTCAGAAGCGGTTTCCATGTGGAAACAACAGTAATTATATTCTTTTCTTTAACCCAAACTGTCAATTTAGCCATTTCTGCCAACTCCATCAGCTTCTGCAGGCATTTGTCCATGGTGGGAATCAAAGTGTCCTTCCATTTTTGTGTCAGTACAGTAATCTTGCCGCTGTCATACCTGTGTATCTCTCTTAATCTCTTTATTTCCTTCACTGATTTATTCTACCTCCTCACAGAGGAGTACAGTATAGCTGGTGAGCACTATTAACAGGGGTGGGCTTCAAAAATTTTAGCAAGAGGTTCTCTGCCTGGTTGTTGGGTGGGCGTGGCCATGGTGGGCGTGGCCTAGTTGGCATCTTGCATCACGGTAGGAGGGGGGCGTTTTTGCCCTCCTTGGGCTCCGGAGGTTCGAGGAAAGCCTCCGGGAGGGCAAAAATGGCCTCCCCAATCTCTGGAGGCCCCCTGGAGGCTGGAAATGGACCCATTTCTGGCCTTCCCAAACTTCCAGTAGGCCCATTTTTCACCGTTCCCGAGCATCCGCGCACACCCTGCACTTACCTGCATCCAAAATGGGCCGCATGCGGATTCCTGGGAGGAGTGGGGCAGGGTGGGTAGGGCCAGCCAGGAGTGGGATTTAGGGGTTTTCTAAACTGCACAGAATCTTAGCTAGAGGGTCTCCCGAACCCCTGCGAACCCCCAGCAGCCCACCCCTGACTATTAACATAACTGCAAAAAAGCCTTTGTGATGGAATTAGATATACAGCGAATACTGAGGTTCTTTTATTTTTAACTGGGTGTTTTCCCCTTGCACAGTAGCACATGGTCTTTATTAATGTGGCAATGCATTGAAAAAGAAGGGAACAAATTAAGGCAATCATACATACAATCTATTTGAGATTGCTGGGGGAAGGGAACCTTTTATTAATACATGCATAACAGATTTTCAATCATGCTGAAATATAATGATAGGGTGATAGAATTTATATTTGAAGCAAGCATATGGTCTCCAAAGGTTTCTGTGTTTCAGGCCAGAATATATAGGCTTTAGTGATGCTGCTAATCTTTTTCTTAAATTTGAATTGTGAAATTGGGAAAAAAAATGACAACAACTATATCGTCCCAATTGCTTTTTTTATGCTCCAGTAACTTTCTTCATTGTGAAGACGGAACCCAATTATTCTTCGTGCTTATATTACTCAGTAAACCAGTGCGGATGGAGATAGCACTCTATAAACAAATAAATAACAATGCCAATTTAATAACAACTTCCAAATTCATGATTCAGACCTTTCTGTATTGGTCTGCTTTGCAATTTAAAATCTTGATCAAATTCCTAATGTTAAATGAGCTTGTGCCTTGGTTTAATGATACCCTTAATGGCACATTTGATTTATGATACATAGCAGCATGCTGTGAAAATAAGTAAATGAAACATCACCCATTTTCTTTTTCTTTTTTTAAAAAAAGAGTCCTCTGACTATCATGAGAAGGCTCAAAAAAAAAAAAAAATCCACGGTATGATTTCTCCAAATTTTTTGTTTGCTTGCAGAAACATATGTTTGAATATGTATTAGTATGTGTTTAACTTTGGGTTGGATGCCCAGTGTTTGCCTCTTAATTGACTTCTGAGAAGTTCCTCTGCTTGTCTGAAATGATTCTTCTTTGCCTCCTGAACTGGGACCCCCAAACTCTTCAGTAATTTTTACAAATGTATATGCCTCCATCTCCTAAATGGCTTTGCATAGCTAGAGAGCTAGAGAGCTAGAGAGAGAGAGAGAGAGAGAGAGGCAGGCAGGCAGGCAGACAGGCAGACATTTTATCAGAGGTGAAATCCAGCAGATTCTGACAGGTTCTGAAGAACCAGTAGCGGAAATTTTGAGTAGTTCGGAGAACTGGCAAATACCACCTCTGTCTGGTCCTAGAGTGGAGTGAGAATGGAGATTTTCCAATATCCTTCCCCCAGGAGTGGGGTGGGAATGGAGATTTTGTAGTATCCTTCCCCTGCCACACCCACCAAGCCACACCATGCCTACCAAGCCATGCCCACAGAACCAGTAGTAAAAAAAAATTGTATTTCACCATTGCATTATATGTAAGGATCTATAGATAGTGATTCTTTGAAAGGAAAGCTATGAAAACTCTAGACAGCATATTAAAAACAGAGACATCATCTTGCCAACAAAGGTCCATATAATCAAAGCTATGATTTTCCCAGTAGTATGAGAGCTGGACCATAAGAAAGGCTGAGGACCAAAGGATTAAGGCTTTTGAACTGTAGGGTTGGAGAAGATTCTTGATGGACTGCAAGGAGATCAAATCAGTCAATCCTAAAGGAAACCAATCCTGACAGGGTTGGAAACAGGGATGGGATTCAGCCGGTTCAGACTGGTTTGGGAGAAGTGGATGCTAATTTTACATCTGGTTTGCTGAAGTGGTAGTTGCAAAGGACTGGCTGGCCCCACCCACCCCACCCTGCCCCTCCCAGAAGTCTCCAAGTAGCCCATTTTGGATGCCAGGTAAGTGCAGTGCCTGTGTGGAGGCTCTGGGAGGGTGAAAAACATGCCTCCTGAAAGTTCCAGGAGTCTCAAAACAGGCCCATAACCAGCCTCCGGAGGGCCTCCGGAGCCTAGGGGAGGCTGTTTTCACTCTACCGGAGGCTTGAGGAAAGTCTCTGGAGCCTGGGGAGGGTGAAAACACTTCCCCACCACCATGGTGCAGGAGGCCGTGTAGGCCACGCCCACCCAGCAACCGGGCAGAGAACCGGTTGCTAAAATTTTTGAATCCCACCTCTGGTTGGAAGGATAAATACTGAAGCTGAAGCTCAAATATTTTGGCCACCCAATGAGAAGGGAGGACTCCTTGGAAAAGACCCTGATGTTGGGAAAGATGGAGGGCAAAAGGAGAAGGGGGTGGCAGGGAATGAGGTGGTTAGATAGTGTCAATGATACAATGATACAATGAGCATGAATTTGGGCAAACTGAGAGACAGCATAGGGTTAGGGTTAGGGTGCTATGGTCTACGGGGTGGCAAACAATCAACAAGTACAGGCACCTACATATATACCATCTTGACATACCATCAAAAGACAAGGTGATTAGAAAAATTATGGAGTGTGCGGAAATGGATAAGCTCACAAGAAAAAGATGAAACAGAATATTACTTAGTCTGAGAGAAATAGTATAAATGGTTGGAGGAAAAAAGGGGGGGACAAAAGAAAACTAAACAATGGCTAAATTAGATGGAGGAATATGGAAACAAAAGGACAGATATAAATTGTGGAAAGGAAATTAGGTACCTGTTTATGTTAAATGTAAATAAAATATTTAGATTAAGAGAATATATTCTAATGGTATATATATATATGATATACTAGAAATATATGTATAAAAGTTATATTAAGATAAAGAAAACGTATAAATATGGATTACTGATGTGAAGATGTTGAAAAGAAGATGATGTAAATATCTGTTTTTGTTTGGGTTTTTTTTTTTTGTTGTTGGTTGGTTGGTTGGTTTTTTAAAAACTGTTTAATAAAAATTATTTTTAAAAAAAACAAAAAAGAAGTACAAGCACCTTCTAACATAAAGCATATCTTTTGCAGTACCCAGGTTTTTGTTATCTGCCTCTTTCCTTTCCAGGGTCACCAGTGTGCCCGCAGTGTCTGTTTTTTGGTTCGGTATTACGCATGTAAGGGAAATATTATTTGTGTCCCACAATGCAGCCCAAAGACCGTTTTCAATGAACAAGGTTGTCGCTATTCATCTGAACTACAACCGAACGTTTTCTTTTCATGCTCTCTGCCCAAATTGGCTGTTTGTAGCTCATGAGATATTTTTAAGAGAATGATAACAAAGGAAATGCAAAACATCATTTCCAATTTATGTTGCTTAAAATCCTGCAAGAGGCTAAAATGGAAACAAATATAAATGAAAACACCAATGGGCAGCCAAACAGGTGGGGGGGGGGGAATCAAAGCAAATACTTCAAAGGGTCCTTTTGATTCTTTAGGTCCAGCAAATATTTGGAAACCAATTCTGAAGATGGATGCTAAAGTTAAATGTATTTAGCAGCAAGCCTAACTTTGTAACAGTACAACTTGTTCAGCATGATGGCCGATGTGTACATTTTCCCCGGTGTATTAATCCTTTTGTTGTTATTCTTCAAAGCTGCTTTGTTTCATCATTTTTTTCCCCCTCTAAGAACAAAGTTCATTTTGATGGAAAATTCATCTGCTCTTCTGTTGTTTTAAGCTTCGCTATCTGCTAAATCAATCTGATATTTTGGGGCCATTTCTTACTCATGTGAGACATTAGAACTGCTAAAAGTCAGAGAAGAACGAAGGGGAGGGGAAGGTTTCCTATCCGATAGGCAATTACACAGCCCAAGAAAAATGTGTAGATGTTAGCTTGTAAAGTAATTAGTGAGAAAGCAATTGAACCTTATCACTTAAGTAATTCAGTCGTAAGTGAATTGGTCCATGTGTTTGGTAGTTGCGACTCAATTTGATTCTGCAGTTTGAATCATCAGGATGAATCTCTTTGACGATCTGCACAACAGCACACACGTGTGCATGGGAGCGTCCACCCACATGCCCAGATCTATCCCATCTTTGGCTCAATCTGTAGGCATCCAGTTTGATCGAATCCAACAAATCTGTTTGAGGATGCAATTCGAAGATTTGGATGCAGAGGCGTGCTTCAATTAATTCCCTTCAGAATTGAAGCTTCAGAGTGCCAAATAAATCTAAATGAAAGTGTCCCCATAGGCATTCTTAGAAAGGTGAAATGATGGATAGCTGAAGTTGGAAGTTTGTTCAGAAAAGAACAGAAAGGTAAGCTATGCCTTTGACGCCATGTTTTTTTAAAGAATAATATTAGCCAGTAGAGTCAAAGGTGAAGAATACCAAAGGTATTGCTGCATTTCAGCAGGTCACAATGATTGCTAGCTTATTCTGGGTTTGAAACATGGGTAAAATCCAGCAGGTTCTGACAGGTTCTGGAGAACCGGTAGCGGAAGTTTTGAGTAGTTTGGAGAACTGGAAAATACTACCTCTGGCTGGCTCAAGAGTGGGGCGGGAATGGAGATGTTGCAATATCCTTCCCCCAGGAGTGGGGAGGGAAGGGGGATTTTGCAGTATCCTTCTCCTGCCACACCCACCAAGCCACGCCCACAGAACCGGTAATAAAAAAAAATTTGAATCCCACCACTGGTTTGAAAGCTAAGCAGTTGGATAGGTGACCCCAGTTCTAGGCTAGGCAGCATTTCACTGATGACATTATCTATTTTGGTAATAAAATATCTGCAAGGAAATCATTGAGCTTGGAGAACACCAAGGACCACACAGTTCAATTCTGGGCTACACATATTCTCTTTTGGTAAAAGTTGCAGGTGCCTACTTATGGTGACTTCAAGACAGAAGACAGACTTCCTTTCAACCCAAAAGGATTTTCAACATCCTTCTGTTTGATTAGACCCTTCATATCCTCATTTCCTTGCCTTTTCTGCTCTTGCCAACTGTTCTTCCCCAATTGATTATGTGCCATCAAGTCTTTCATTTACAATTCCCATCACTTACCTATTCTTTCATATCTTCCAATGACCCAAAGGCAGGGATGAAATGCTACATGTTCGGGCTTGTTCGCCAAAACCGGTAGTAAAAAATGCTACTGTTTTGCCGAACCAGTAGTAAAAATGTAAAAAAAAAAGTTCTGGAGAACCGGTAGTAAAAAAAAAATGCTTAAAAAGTAAAAAAAAAAAGAAAGAAAGAAAGAAAAAGTTCCAATGATCTCGCATAGCACAGCTGATCTTTTTTTTTTTTTTTAATTTGATTTATATGCCGCCCTTCTCCGGAGACTCAGGGCGGCTTACAATGCGTTAAGCAATAGCCTTCATACTTTTATATATTTATATTTATACAAAATCAGCTTCTTGCCCCCAACAAACTGGGTCCTCAATTTACCCACCTTAGAAAGGATGGAAGGCTGAGTCGACCTTGAGCCTGCCTGGGATTGAACTTGCAAGTAATTGCAGCAGCTGGATCTTAAATGCTGCCTTTGTAGGAGGCATTACTCCCCTACGCTACTCAGGCTTCTTCAGGACTTTTTACTTTTTAAGCATTTTTTTAACTACCGTTTCTCTAGTTTAAAATGATTTTTAAAACTTTTTTAAAAGGTTCCCAAGCTCGCGCCCCACAGCTGATTCCCCCCAGCTGTTCTACTTATCTGAAGTCTCCTTTTGGTGCGCATTGTGCATGCACACATGCAGTGCACATTTGGTGTGTACTGCACATGGACACATGCAGTGCATGCTTGGCACGCATGCACAGCCAGCGAATTGATAGTAAACCGGTTCAGATTTCACCACTGCCCAAAGGTGCTTTTTTTTTTTGAAAGACAACTGGATTTTCTTGATTTCTTCCTTTGATAACATTTCGGTTCTTGGATGAGAAGCAAAATGTTTTCACAGGGGGAAAAAACCAAGAAAGTCTACTTGCTTTTTGGAAAAACACCTTTGGGACAACCATGAGCTGCATGATTGAGAATCTCCATCAATGTCTTCCAAAGATGCACTGATTGCCTCTGTGACCACATTTCTCCACCTAGCAGCTGGTCATCCTCTTCTTCTCCTCCTTTCTGCTTCCTCCCAGCATTAGAAACTTTTCCAGAAAGTTGAGTCTTTACATAATGTATCTGAAATAGAATAATTTGAGCCTGGTCATTTGTGCGTCAAGTAATAACTCTGGGTTTGAACTCTTCAATAATTTATGGTTTTGTTTTCTTGGTGGTCCACAATATTTTCAGGAGTCTTCTCCAACACCAAAGTTCAAAAGCATCAATATTCTTTCTAGCCTGCTTCTTTAAAGTCCAACTTTTGTTTCCCTAGCCTGCTTCTTTAAAGCCCAAATTTTATCATAGGGAATACCTTGCTCTCAGAGGTGGTATTCAGTTGATTCGCCCAAACCGGTAGCGGAAATGGCTCTATGCCATCCTATTTAGCCACGTTCTTAAGGCGGGGAGGTATGTGCGGAAGACACTGTTGTGTCCCCGACCCCACGTACACACACACAAACAGGCGTTCCAGAGTTAATGAGCAAACCAGCCGGCAAAAACCCAGTGGCTGCCTGCCAAGAGTTTATTAAGTACAGGGAAGGAAGATAACGACTCTCCACTTCTGGCACATCAAAGGTAAACACTCAATATTTACAGTTCAGTCCTTGAAACAATAGTCCAGTGATACAGAATGGCGTGGAAGCCTTCAGTTTTGTTCGTCACAAGGCTTTGACTGGCCACCACACTCCCTTATATATCCTGTGGGGTGTGGTCCAGTGACTCAGCTAAACCCTGGCACGCCTTGCCTTCTGTTGGGCACGTTTCTCCCTGCATCGCTGTCGAGGATCCAGCCAGCACTTATCTCCCTCATCGCTGTCCACCTGTGGCTGCGGGGATGTGCTTGGCTCTGGGCCTATCTCTTGCCCTTCGGTGTCCTCCGGAGGCATTGCCAGAGAGGAGGGTCCTGGAGAGGGAGGTCTTGCCAATTCCTCCCTTTCACTCTCAGAGTCGTCTCCTGACGATGACACAGGCTCAGGCAACGGAGCCACAACAGACCCGTGCAGTGAGCAAAGCACATGTGCGGAAGGATGGGTGCATGCACAGAAGGCAGGCACACATGGGAACCGGGCACATGTGTGCATGAAGCAAGCATATGCGCATGTGGCGAACTGGTAATAACATAATGTGAAACCCACTGCTGCTTGCTCTTCATAATTCTGATCTTAGAGAGTATAGAAATGTCGCAATCTTTGAATATCCTTCTCGGAGCCTTCATGGCGGCTCTTCCAAGTGGCAGTCGGCAGTGCATTACCTGACTGCCTGTTCCTTTCTTGTTGATGGTTGATCCTAAAAGGCAGAAGCTACTCACCACTGTGATATCTGCCTTGTCAATTCTAAGGCTGCTTGTTCTACCTGTTATCAGTAATTGGATGATCAGTGATAAAAGGAAATGAAGCAGCCAAAAAAAAAAAAAAAAAAAAAAGCTAGACACCATTAAAGCTGACACCAGCTGGAGCATAAAACAAGGGATATAAATCTAATTTTTTTTTAAAAAAGTGAAAGAATTCATAGAAGATTGGAAAATGGGGGAAGAATTGCTGAGAATTAGACACGATTGAATAGATAGCATCATATTTAATTTTGGTCCATTTTTTTCATGGTGGTCTTAGCAGATCCTTTGCATTTTTGACTATCTGGGTGGTATCATCATCATCATCATCATCATCATCATCGTGCAAGTGATTGGTATTTTTCCTCCAATTTTAAAACCATGATTCTTATCATCTTCCAATCCCATTTTCTTGAATACATATTCTGCATAAAGGGGAGAATATAATTATCTCACTCCTTTGGAAGCCTGCAACCAGCCTTTTCACCATGACTCTGGCTTCCAGACATATTGTCAGGGTTCTGATGGATGCCCTAATTAAATCATGAGTCTCGAGCCAAGCTTCAAAAGAAATCCAGTTATTTATTAGGAGCTTCATGTCGGCACGTTCCCAAGTGAAGCCAGCTCTGACCCTACATAATTTAAACTCCAATTATGACCCTGTTTCCCTCCTCCCCCAGGGTGTGTCATCAATCACATTCCCAATGGAGCAATTTCACGGGTTATAGAGGTTACTCCCCTCGGTTGCTTTAGGTTACCCTGGGATACAGCCTTGAGAGAGATAAGCGTGGAATGTCTTTAGCTGCAGTGCCATTTCACTGGTTTCCCATCCTCCCAAGCCTGTGGCAACTTGAGAGCAGGCCAGGGATGCTTTGCGAGTTGATACATATACAGTATATAAGTTTCTCATGAAGATAATGAGATGTTGTGGGAGTCCCATTTTTCTGAGCACATTCCTCAGCATGACATGATCACCACAATCAAGGGCTTTTCTTTAATCAATGAAGCTCACATCAGCAGCTCAATAGATTAGTGTATGTGGTCAGATATGTTTTTCCCCCCAGAAACTCATCTATCTAGGCATTTAATCGTCAATGAATGGGTTGAGACCATTCTCTCTTGCTTGCTTTGATTTTTCCATGTTTGTTGGCATAATCTCCTGCTGCGTCCCTCAACTCAGTGTTTTATTTTAAAACTCCAATAAACTGCTAGGGACACACTGAACCATTAATTAATCCTATTTATAAAAAAGGCAACCACAGAGATGTCCTCTTCTTTTCCTCCTCCTATGAATAGAAAATGTACACCACATCTTTAACGAAAGAGCAAGTCAGACCTCTTTGCTTTCAAAACACATGCTGAGTCTCTGAAACAAACCTTGTTACCCATGTTTGGTTCCTGGGAAGAGCAGGAATTGGAAATTATAAGCAATAAAGTACTTTTCTGCTGCATCAAGAAAACAACTGGACTAGTTTTGTTGTGAGGATGATCCTTGAACAGAGATTTAGGAAGACATAACAAGTGATCTTTGAAGCTGAAATTCAGGCGGGTACTTGTTCCAATTGTCTGGGTTGGGAGCATCCAAAGAACTGGTTTTATTTTCTTGCCCTACTTTTGCATTTAACCAGAAATATTAGAAAGTTCATCAGTCACATGGCCCAATCAAGGCAGTGTCCGCTGGTCCGGTAGAGTTTTGCTTGCAATGGATCCATCTATCGAGTGGAGTCTGGGCAACTGAATGGAGCTGAGTGTTTATCCTTCCTGTCGCCAATGCAGAGGTTTTTTTCAGCAGATATATTCTCATTCTGACCAGAGAGAGGAATACCTGCCTCTACCTAGGTTTGAACTCACAGCCTCCTGATTTTGACGTGAGAGCTCCACCGGGCTGAAGAGTCTAAATATTTAGAAGGTGGAAGGTTCTCTTCCACTCTGATAAAAGCTACTGTAATGGGTATAAAGAGAGATCCAGCCTAGAAATAAGGAAAAATTTCCTGACAGTGAGAAAAATTAACTAGTGGAACGACTTGCTTCATCACTGGAAGTCTTCAAAAATAGACTGGACAACCATTTGACCAGATGGTATACAGTCTCCTGCCTTGAATAACTAATTGGATGAGAAAGACCTCCAAGCCTTCCAGCTCTTTCAATTTCTTTTCAGGGTGTTTTTGAACGTTTCTTGTTATTCTCAGATGAATACAAGTTGGTTTCCTCTATTGTTTTCCATCTTGGCTATTAGAACTGTGCCAGTTTGTAGAAAACAGAAAGCGAACAATAGAGAAACTCTGGATTTGGGATAGCATTCCTTGTGGACCAGATTTAGGTTTTTTTTTTTTTTTTTAAAGGAAAATATTGTTCCTTGAGTTTGGAAACTTGAGTTTGACCCAAGATGGGGAAATCCTATTATCCCCAATCTATTGTTCATCCTTGCCATGGATTTGATGGGAGAAGAAAGCATTGTATCACTGAGTGACACCTTTGAGAAAGGAGGGGGATCCTTTGAGAAATGAGAGGGATCTTCTCAGCACAGCAAATTCAGAGGAATTCATCTCTAGATGAAGCTCAGCCTAGCAAAGGTATCTATTGGCTCTCTGAAGACTCTAGAGGTATGACGACAGTTTTCTCACCAGCTTTGAAAAGACTTTCCCTCTTGGAGATAGAAGGAGCACATGGCCGAAGGGTTAGAATAAAACTGAAGCAGAAGGTCTGTGAGATGGTGAATGAAGAGGTACATAAAGAAGGCATATAAGTGGCCTCTGCCCTTTACGATGCTCGTACATTTATTTTTGGTAGGAACGTGTTAATTAAGACAGATGACAGGCAAACTAGCTTTACTAAAGTTCAGAAGAGCAAGCCGGAGGAAGGCATTAATGCATTCGTTATCAGAAACAGGTTTCTAAGCAACTGACAATCTCCGCTGCAAATTAACCCTCGCTGGGAATGATCAGTCAAAAAGATTTCTCTCCAGATGGAATTGCGCAATTTTTTTTTTTCCAGTGGCTGGGAAAGTCTTTCTAGGATAAAAGGGCAAGCTGTCCCCTTGGCTCTTTGAAGGAAGGATGTGGCTCAGTAGATAAAGTTGCTTGTCGGGTTGCAAAAAGTATTATTCCTTGTTTATAAAACAGAGGAAGGTGGAATGTCAGAAACCCAATACACGTAACCTACCTATTCTGGGTGTCCCAAAAGTGCTTTTTTGTTTCCTCAGAAGGCAACTGGACTTTTTAGCCCAGTCCACTTCAATTGGACTTTCCAAAACAGTCCAGTTTCCTTTTGGAAAAAGCACCTTTTTCGACAATCATGACCTATACCAGTGATGGCTAACCTTTTTGCCATTGTGTGCCAAAAGTGGAGGGAGTGTGGGGGGCGCACAGGTGTGTGTGCCCACACCCATCATTCTATGTGCCCTGTCCCTGCACATGTGTGTGCGACCCCCCTGCACTTCCCCTGTTTTTGGCATGTGATGGCCTGGAGGGCCCAGTAGGCCCGTTTTTCACCCTCCCCAGACTCCAGAGCCTTTCTAGAAGCCCGGGGAGGGTGAAAACGGTCTTCCCCACCCCACTGGAGGCCCTTCGGAGGCCGGAAACAGCCTGTTTGCCAACTTCCAGTGGGCCCAGAAGGCCCGAAAATCAGCTGGCCAGCACGCACATGTGCGCCGGAGCTGAGTTCGTGGGCCAATCAATATGGCTCCACATGCCACTTGTGGCACGCGTGCCATAGGTTCGCCATCATGGACCTATACCATTGAGACTTTCCATATTCATACCCAGGGGTGGGCTGCTATGGATTCGCCCAGGTTCAGGAGAACCCGCAGTTAATGGAGAACCTCCAAACCCCACCTCTGGCTGGCTCCACCCTGCCCCTCCCGCCCCTCCCCGGAGTCTCCATATGGCCCGTTTTAGATGCAAGGTAAGTGCAGGGCCTGTGTGGAGGCTCAGGGAGGGGGAAAAATGGGCCTCCTGGAAGTTCCGGAAGACCGGAAATGGGCCCGTTTCTGGCCTCGGGAGGGCCTCCAGAACCTGGGGGAGGCAGTTTTCACCCTCCCAGTGGCTCAGGGAAAGCCTCTGGAGCCTGGGGTGAAAACGCATCCCCCCCTCCGCTTTGGTGCAGGAGGCCAACTAGGCCACACCTACCATGGCCACGCCCACCCAGCAACCGGGCAGAGAACCCGTTGCTGAAATTTTTGTAACCCACCCCTGGACATATCTAGTCTAGAGATTCCTTGTGATGAAAGAATGTGAGACCTGTTCTGCAACAGGCAATCTTCTGATTATAGGTAAATGCACTGCTAAGAATGAAGGAATTATATAGATCTAATATCTCTGGGTAGCACCCTCAGGGACCTGGTGAGGTTTCTAAGATTCCAGCAGGCTCACTTCTGGCACTGCCATAAACCTCCTCCTATTTTTTTTTTTTTTAAGAAAATAGGCTAGTTCCAAGAAGTGTCAGGCTAAGTGTGTTTATGACAAACAAGCATGAAGCCAAATGCACATGGGATTTCTAATTACTGTATTCCCCAGCAATCAAAACTCCCATATTGCAGTATCCAATCTGGGTCAGTCACTGTGACTAGAGGTTTAGTCTTCCATCTCGTGCTGGAGCCTATGCTCAGGGAACGTCTCACTAGCGCCCAGTCTGCTAGGAGAGAAATTCCCTGAGGATGGGCTCCAGCATGAGTCCAAAAACCCGGAAAACTAAACCTCTAGTCCAGGGGTCCTCATACTTTTTAAACAGGGGGCCAATTCACAGTCCCTCAGGCTGTTGTGGGAGCTGGACTGGCTGGGTGGGTGTGGCTAGGTGGACATGTGACTGGGTGGGCATGCTAGGTCAAGTGACTAAGTGGCCGTGGTCAATTTAACAGTCCATTAAACAATGCACATAAATTAAACTTTAATTTGTTTTGCTTCTGGGATTGTTTCATTTGCTTTTGTTTGCATGTTGCTCTTTCGGTTGGCTTTTCTTTTTACTAGATCATTTTTTCAGCTGTTTAGGAGTCTGGTGGTCCACTTCAGGAAACTCAGTTTTGCAGCAATTCTTCTCAGCCCCAAGGAACTTACAGTCAAGTCTCTCTCTCTCTGTGTGTGTCTTCTCTCTCTCTCTCTCTCTCTCTCTCTCTCTCTCTCTCTCTCTCTCTCTCTCTCTCTCTTCTGGAGTCAGGGGAAGTGAAAAACAGGCAGTTTTTGCCCATTTTTTGGCCTCCTGCGCACCTCTTTTTTTTTTTTTTTTAATTTGATTTATATGCTGCCCTTCTCCGGAGACTCAGGGCAGCTTATAGTGCGTTAAGCAATAGCCTTCATACTTTTGTATATTTATACAAAGTCAGCTTATTGCCCCCAACAAACTGGGTCCTCAATTTTTCACCTCCCCCACCTCCAGCAGCATTCTGCAGGCAAAAATTGTTGGTTTTACCTTTTAGTTCCAGCCTGCGGAGCTCGAGAAGGTAAGTCCTGCGCTTGTCTGAAGGGTGGGAGGGGTGATGTAGGTGGGACAGCCTCATGGTCCTGCGTGGACAAGATTAATGGCTTTGGCGGGCCCCATGCGGCTCGCCAAACTATGGCCCGCCAAACTATGGCGGGCCATAGTTTGAGGACCCATGCTCTAGTCCCTGTGACTGACCCAGATTGGACCCTTCATCATTATTCTGAGATGTGTGTATTCATTCATGAAAACTCATGTATGTATGTGTCAACATTCCAGTGTTGAGATGCTGAAGACTGTTCCTCTTATTCTTTCAGATCAACTAATATCCATCTGTTCTCTTCATGCCCTTGAGAATGGGTGGATCCTGAGTATTTAAAAAGGGCATTGAAAACTGTTCCATTTCTTTCAACTACATAGATAGTTTAACCTATACATTTGTGCTCAACTTTCTACGGATAATGGAAGCCGTAGGCTACCAGACCTGGGGGGTTTCATCTGGGGGAACAAAGACTGCCTGAAGTCATTTTGACCTTCCCACTGATGTTCAGAATGATATCATAGTTGGAAGATGCCACGGGAAGATAAATGGTATTACATTTCTACCTCTTCTCTCACTGGTCCTCTATCAGAGGTTGTAATAAACACATCTGAATTATTCACTGTGTGCTGTGGAGGTGTTTTAACAACATCTATGATAAAAGGGAGGAAAATGAAGGATGTCTCGGCTTCACACAGATGAGCTCAATGTACCATGACGTGGAGGATTACCTGGCCCATTTGTAATTACTCATGATAAAGATCTTCATTCAATAGCAGAAATGTACTGGCAGAGGAGAAACAGGGAGAGATAGAAAGACCACAATCTCCAACCTTTCAAAAAAACCCAAAACTCGCTGACTCTTCATGGGAGGCAGTGCAAAGAAAACACAAGCCCACAAATGCAGGAATCTCTTTGACTAGTTTTCCTGCTCCCCCGATCCCCTTCTTTTCATTCTGAGCATTCAGTTAATGAGTTAGATTTGGGGTATAGCAGGTAAGCAAATTTGGCCAGCTAAGGTATTTGGATTTATTTTAGATTAGATTAGATTAGATTAGATTAGATTAGATTAGATTAGATTAGATTAGATTAGATTTTAGATTTGATTTGATTTGATTTGATTTGATTTGATTTGATTTGATTTGATTTGATTTGATTTGACTTGACTTGACTTTTTTATTTTATCTTATCTTATTTATTTATTTATTTTTGTCAAGCATGTATAAGGTAACAGATATAAGTATAAACATGATTATGAATACAGGAAATGGGGACAAATAATTGGGGACAGTAGGACAGGGATGGTAGGCACATGGGTGCACTTATGCACGCCCCTTAAAGACCTCTTAGGAATGGGGTGAGGTCAACAGTAGACAGTCTAAGGTTAAAGTTTTGGGGATTTGGGGGAAAGAAACCACAGAGTCAGGTAGTGCATTCCAGGCCTTGACCACTCTGTTGCTGAAGTCGTATTTTCTGCAATCGAGTTTGAAGTGGTTTACTGTAAGTTTGTATCTATTTTGTGCTTGTGTATTATTGCGGTTGAAGCTGAAGTAATCATTGACAGATAGAACATTATAGCAGATAATTTTATGTACTACGCTTAGGTCAGACCAAAGGCAGCATAGTTCTAAGTTTATTTATTTATTTTCAAACTTTTATACCGCCCTTCTCTCGAAGGACTCAAGGCAGTGTAAATTGTCTAAGCCCAAATTATTTTTAATTCTGGAGGGCTTTATTTATCCTAATCACCTATAGATTTTAGAAGCTTATCAAGGAGAGGTCCATCCTGGAACTACAGAAACTTTGCTGACAGGGAGAACAAGGCTTGCATGCAGAAGTTGTGGGTGATCCATCCCAGGAGGTTTGCAAGAAGAGATTGGATAGCTATTTGTTTGGAATGGTGGAATGGTGGAATGCTTGACTAGGGGGTTGGACTAGAAGACCTAAAAGACCTAAAAAAGAACACCTAAGCGGGGGCCCCAAAAGCCCCACTAAGCAGGTATATATAAAAGTATGAAGGCTATTGCTTAACGCATTGTAAGCCGCCCTGAGTCTCCAGAGAAGGGCGGCATATGAATCGAACCAATCAATCAATCAATCAATCAATCAATCAATCCTCCAAGGTCCCTTTCAACTCCATCATTCTGTTATTATTCTGCTATATTCAGTGATTTCGGTACTTGTGAGGTCTGCCATTCAACTTCTCCAAAGCAACTACACTGCTGCCTTTACTCACTGCTATTCCTCTTTTTTATTTTATTTTTATTCTTCAAAATACTTCATTATATTCTACTTTTTCAATGTAGGACTGTGGGCATATTTGGAATTATGAAAGTCTGGTAGAGATGCTGTCACAAAATGGTTTTCTGGATGAGCATGGACATCAGGTCCATCAATCAAATTAGGCATTTGCGCAAAAGTATAAACAAACCTTGAAGATTATTATGGGTTTTGGAATTGGTGTCCAGAATAATCAGCTCAGGCTTTGATTATTTAAGCTATAGTGAAGGCATGATTTGATATAAAACTAACTAATATTCAGGTAGTTAAATTAACTTTCCCCAAACCTTGTTTTCTTTCTCTCAATGATGATTCTAATATTTGAGGCAATCAAAGACTTCATCTCTAAATTCTTACTGTGTACTGACAATTGTAACAGATTTGGCCTTTAAAAAAAAAAAAAAACAGAGACACCATAACCAAGTTAGAAGAGAGAAAGGAATGGATTCAGACTATACATTTGCTGTTCCTTTTATCGTTGCCTATGAAACCAGCACCTGATTTTTCTTTTAAATCTTCTGAAATCAGGCAGATGAATGATTAGTAAAATGCCTGAAAACTTCATGCTTATTATATGGAAAACAGGATTGCTGCAGCTCTGTAGGGGCATTGAGAATTCCTGCTGAAAACTTTGGGAATGGATCTCGTGCAATGTAAAATATGAAGAAATGTGGATTTGAGAACAAAAAGGTGTTCTCGTTTTGAAAAGCTTTGCTTCTGACCCCCCACCAATGACCGATTGATTGCATCCCATCAAGTCATTTTTGACTCTAGCAACAATAAAGGTAGATTTTTTTTTCTCATGACAATCTTTCACTAATACATTTTTTCAGGTCTTCCAACCATGCATCCATTACCACTGTAATCACCACCTTGTTGCCTTGGTATTCCTTGTTAATTGGTTCTATGGTAAGATGAATGCAAAAACAAATTTTACCCATAAGGAATGATGTAATGTGTCACAAGGCAGCTGGCTCTTACAACTTCTAGCTTGTGTGTTGAGTACCAAACAAATGGTGAGTGCCAGGGCAAAATTTTCATGTCAAAATGCATTGAATACCAAATTAGATGAGTTTCAAAGCAGTTTGGTACCAAGGTATCAGCTGGGGATACCTAGGGAGGAAAGCTATGGCAAATCTAGATATTTTATTAAAAATCAGAGACATGCCAACAAAAGTGTGTATAGTCAAGGCTATGGTGTTCCCAGTTGCAATGGATGGCTGTGAAAGTTGGAACATAAGGAAGGCTGAGCGCCAAAGAATTGAGCCCTTTGAACTATAGTGCTGGAGAAGACTCCCATGAGTCCCTTGGACTGCAAGGCGATCAAACCGGTCAGTCCTAGAGGAGATCAACCCTGACTGCTCTTTAGAAGGCCAGATCTTGAAGAGGAAACTCAAATACTTTGGCCACCTGATGAGAAGGAAGAACTCACTGGAGAAGAGCCTAATGCTGGGAACAGTTGAGGGCAAAAGAAGAAGGGGATGACAGAGAACGAGGTGGCTGGATGGAGTCACTGAAGCAGTAGGCGTGAGCTTAAATGGACTCCAGAGGATGGTAGAGGACAGAACGGCCTGGAGGAACGTTGTCCATGGAGTCACAATGGGTCAGATATGACTTCACAACTAACAGCAACAACCACCAAGGTATCACTGTATTTCCTTCCAACATTACAGCCTTTCCTGTAAAGGCAAGTTTTTGGATGAAGTGTCTGAAATTTGGGCTTAGTCATTTGTACCTCAAGTGAGAATGCTAGGCTGATTTGTCCAATGACTCATTGGTTTGTTTTCTTAGCTCTCCACAATATTCTCAGGACCAACACCAAAGTTCAAACCTGATAATAGTCTTCCTATCCTGCTTCTTCAAACTTCCAACTTTCACTTCCATATTTCATAAGGGATAACATGGCTTTCACAGTTCTGATCTTACCATGGATGATAGTCACCTACTGTAATATGTGTGTGCGGTTTAATTAAGAGAACTTTGCCATTATGATATCTGAACTTCTATATCGATCTGGATCCAAGCTTGATAATTGAACTATTTTCTAAGGACATCAAAGAATAGCATGGTGAAGATGTTTGTGGGTCTATGTATGTGAAAGAGTTAATTTATTTTGTGACGTTGAACAAAATAATCTGCAGTATTGAGGTCTGTTTTTTTTATATATACCTCTAAAATCTCAGCCTTTCCTCTTCTCACTTAGTGATAAAATGATGGCAGGAGTATTT
The DNA here is from genome assembly GCA_030761175.1 of Masticophis lateralis. Classification (NCBI taxonomy): domain Eukaryota; kingdom Metazoa; phylum Chordata; class Lepidosauria; order Squamata; family Colubridae; genus Masticophis; species Masticophis lateralis. The sequence goes on along the minus strand of JAUDYJ010000012.1, from coordinate 13,490,969 downwards.
TTGCTGGTAGACCATCTTATTTATTTATTTTTCTTCATGGTGCCTAGAATTCTAACATGACACCATTCTAGGTAACAGGGACCACGAAAGACCAGGGGTGGGCTTCAGATCCTTTAGCAACAGGTTCGCTGCCCCGTTGCTGGGTGGACGTGCCCATGGTAGGCATGGCCTAGTTGGCTGCCTGCACCACAGCGGGGAGGGGGGGCATTTTTCATCCTCCCCAGGCTCCGGAGGCTTTTCTTGAGCCTCCGGGAGGATGAAAACAGCTTCCCCCCGGGGTATGGAGGCTCTCTGGAGGCTGGAAACAGGCCCATTTCCAGACTTCTGGAACCTCCAGGAAGCCCATTTTTTGCCCTCCCAGACCCTCTGCGCCACCCCTGCACTTACCTGGAATGATGAACAGGCTGCGTGGAGACTCGTGGGAGGGGCAGGGTGGTGTGGGCATGGCCAGCCAGGGGTGGCATTTTGGAGGTTCACAGAACCTCAGCAATCCTTGGCTAGAGGATCGCCTGAACCCCCAGGAGCCCACCCCTGCAAAAGACCTTGTTTACTCAGGATACCTAAATCCTTAGCAAAGGGATAGACTAATTGAGAGTTACTCTCAATGCAGTAAGCAGGAGAAGCAGTATGAGCTAGAAAATATATAAATATATATATTAGGAACTAAATAATTATGGATTTCAGAGACACAATTTCTTAAAACTGATGAAAGCTAGTCCAGGGTAGGAAAGAGAGCATGACTTCCTCGTGGTTGAAGATGTAAGCAAAGAAATCCCGATCTTGAGAGAGCAGCTGCTAAGCTTATGAACCCTGTGTAAATTGCACGGCCATCAATAATTTTTCACACAAGCTAATCCTATTTGTGTGCTGGTATCTTTATCCTACCAGCCAAATACTTTCAATAATTGAGCTTGCTTTCAACATTTATCCACTGTCCTTCCCCCTCTTCTTCTTCTTCTTCATCTTTTTTCTTTTTTTATAAAAAGAACTACTTTGAAAATGGAAAGGATTGAAATCATAGAAGTTGACATTAATGTAATATACTGGGATTTGAAATACAGATTTTCTTATTACAACTGCATTATTAATTATGGCAAAATAGCAAAGTCAAGTGCATTTGAAATCTCTTTACAATGGTCGGCAGTCATGTTTTGTGACTGCTGGATTTGACTGAAAAGAGCTTTAGGGATGGCAGCGCCTGAATTAAGCATTGGATCATTTTGGGCTTCCTTGAAGACCTTCTGGGGATAGTCTCAGGCCACCACTGAACTGGCCTTAAAGTTGACTTCTGGGAGTTGAAGTCCACCCATCTTAAAGTTGCAGGCTTTTTTTTTTAAATTTAATTTATATGCCGCCCTTCTCTGGAGACTCAGGACGGCTGAGTCTCCGGAGAAGGGCGGCATATAAATCTAATTAAAATAAAAAAATTAAAAAAATCAAATCAAATCAAGGATACTGCAAAACCTCCACTCCCACCCCACTCTAGGGCCAGCTAGAGGTGGTATTTGCCAGTTCTCCAAACTACTCAAAATTTCCGCTACCAGTTCTCCAGAACCTGTCAGAACCTGCTGGATTTCACCCTTGGCTGGATTCCACACCTTTTCCTTAATCTGAACGTTCAACATTTTCCTCAAAACTCAACAGAAAGAACTGAAACAACGAGCAAACCCCACACTCACTCACATGGATGCGGTTACTTAATCGGGTATTGAAATGGCTGTAACAAACAGCCAAACACAATGAGCACCAGGGACTCCATAGTTCAGCCCTGAGCTACATATAGTCTCTTTTATTGGAGTTACTTTGTGTGCGCTAATAGGATCAGATAACATGCTCTCTGTATGCTTTCTGCATTCTGCAATCGGCGGCTTCTCAAATTTCAGTCCGGATTAGTTTCCAAAGCCTGATGAAATTGATTTTCATTTGTTTTGCTGTGTTTTCTTGGCCAGATCATCTCCAAACGATATTGAAGCTAAATGAATGAAAAAGTAACCTGGAAAAAACAAAATTGTAGGAAAAATTGTGTCACATTTCCAGTTTTTTAATGGCAAATGGCCAATATTACCCGGAGTTGGCAGGTTTCCAAGTCATAGCCTAACCATGACACACGGGTGGTATTCACTTACCTTCGCTACCAGTTCACAAATGTGAGCACACACACGCATGCGCAGAGCATCAAAAATGGGACGTGATGACATTAGGGCGGGTGGGCGGAGCCTCCTGCAGCCGCCATTTTCAGTTCGCCTGAATCAGATAGAGCTGCCTGAATAGCACCACTGATCACATAATAGGGAAGGCTCTAACAAACTGGAACAAAAGAAATACATCTGTTGGTTAAACCTTTGTTGCACCATTAATCATAGTTCACCTGATATACTGGAGAGAGAGCTGCAGTTTAAGGATTTCCTTTTTAAGTAGAGGGTAACCAATTTATTAGATACTTTTTTTTAAAAAACTGTATCTAATAAAGATACGTTTAAAAAGATAAGTTTAAAAAAAAAACAGGTCTTTGAGGGCAGATGGATTATATTTCAGGGCACAGGGGACAATAGAATCTCAGTATTTTCTGAAAGCTCCTAGAGGTAATATCGTATAAGGCTGGAGGAGAGCAAATGTCACTCATTTTTCAAAAAGAGAAAGGAGTGTGGAAGTGTGGGATGCTTGTCAAAATTGTAGGCCTCCTCTCCTCCCCTTTCCCCTCCCTTCCTCTCCCCTCTCCTCTCCCCTCCTCTCCCTTCTCCTCTCCCTTCTCCCCTCCTCTCCCCTCTCCTCTCCCCTCCTCTCCCCTCTCCTCTCCCTTCCCCTCCTTTCTTCTCCCCTCCCCTCCCCTCCCCTCCCCACTCCTCTCCCCTCCCCCCTTCCCTTTCATACCATTTTCACTTACTACTTTATTGTTTTTCTTCAAAATTTGTTTCATATTTATTCTCTTAAAATTTATTTAATAAAAACTATGCGAATATAAGAAAAAAGAAATTGTGTGAAACTAATGCTATCTCTTTAAAACATTCCCTTCCCACGGCCCTGAACATCTGGGCTCAGTACCTCTTCTCACAGTCAATGAATTCCTCTGTCACCAGCTAGTTCCCAGAGTCTTTACAACATCATCGTTCAAAAAAAGACAATGATAAATTGGAGCTGGTTGAGGGAGAAGGCTGTTAAGATGATGAGAAGCTTGGAAAACAAGTCTGTTAGGAGAGGTGAAAAGAATCTAGGGAAGTCTAGCCTATGCAAGAGATGACTGAAGATAGATACAATGGCAAATTCTAAACTTTGATAGGATATCAAATAGAAAAGGGAATGGACTTACTTAGAAAGTTTTGTGAAAAAAAGGAAAAAAAACCCGACCTTGAAGTTCTATTGTCCCAGAAGGAAGTATCAGAACCAGCTAAAAAGAAGTAGGTTTGGGCTAAACATTACGACAGGGGTGTCAAACTCGAGGCCGAGGGCCAGATCCAGCCTGTGGGGTGCTTAGATCTGGTCCACGCCCAGGAAAGAGTGAAGGAGCGGCCCACAATGTCACTACCAACAAAAATGGAACCTGAATTCTGTTTTTGCTGGCAGAGGGTTGCAAGAGGTTGTCCCAGACAAAAATGTAGTTTGGGACTCTGTTTTCACTGGCAGAGTACTCGGGCCACTACAGATGCCCCCCCCCCCCGCCCCGACATGAGTGACAGGTGAAACAACCCTGATGCTGCCCTCAATGAATTCATGTTCAACATCCCTGCATTAGGAGGAGCTTCCTGATTATACAACCGACTATACAAGGTATCATCCAATAGAACAGATGCAAAACAAAATGGTGGGTTCTCCTTCACTGAAGGTCTTGAAATAGAATGTGTGGCCATCTGCCACAGATGATCTAGTGGCTCTTGCTTAGCTGATCTTACAGCTCGCATGGTAAGCATTTGAATAAAAACCCAAAATTGATACGCTAGAGTGAGAACATGAAGAAGCACCAAGAAGCACCATAGAAGAATGAAATGAGACACATCATCTACCTTGTGGCCAAGAATACTCTATGGCAGTGGCTCTCAACTTGTGGTCCACATAGGAGTGTGATGTCATCCTGAGGTCTATGAAGGCTTGAAGAAATGTTATGATTTACATCTTAAGTCTTGGTGGCCCATGGTCATGGTCCTTGGCCCCAAAAGGTATTTAAAGGGGGTCTCTGCTGAAGAAAAGTTTGAGGGCCACTGCTCTATGAACATGTCCATGAAGTCATTATGGGTTAAGCTTGACTTGAGGGAGATTTTATTCTACTTTATGCATACAGGATTTCTGAGAACAAATAGATCTGTACATACCAAGAGAAACTCAATATCATCATCATCATCTTGAGAAGTTTCACCTCTAGAACGGAGTAAAAGAAATCCGCCACAGCTTTCAGTGAGTGTTAATTGTGTCGATCGACAAAATGAATTTGACTGCAGCACTTGTAGAGAGCAGGCAATGGACTGTACTGTAATGTGCTTTAAAAACTATGCTTTGAAAAAGATTATTCCTCCCATGGGTATATATTTTAGAAAGTTGTGTGCAAAAAGAACATCTATGTTGAAGTTTTTGCATTATTTAAGAGACAGGCATCAAGCGGAGTTATACTGGTATGATGAATTTGCAAGATTTCAGTATTAATTGAACTACTTAGCCCTTTGATTTCTAAATGGTTGTGTTTATCTACATTCACCTTAAAGGTTCCCTTATCATTTTTTTAAAAAAAAATGATGTGTAAAGGAAACATTTAAAAATCACGTGATAGATCACGATAAATTGATGCTTGATTCATTTTTTAAATATTGATTACAAATACCCCTTGCCTTCCAACCACAATGGAACCCAAAATTTCCACTGCTAAGTGAGACAGTTGTTAAAGGAGTTTTGTCCCATTTTACAACCTTTCTTGCCACAGATGTTAAGTGAATCGCTGTACTTGTTTTTGTTTTTTGTTGTTTTAATTAGATTTATATGCCGCCCTTCTCCAAAGACTCAGGGCGGCTTACAATGCGTTAAGCAATAAGTACAATGTGTTAAGCAATAAATAGTACAATGCATTAAGCAAATCTAACTTGTTAAGTTAATAACACAATTGTTAAGTGAATCTGGCTGCCCCGTTGAGTTTGTGTCAGAATTTGTTGCAGAAATCACATCCACAAAGCACACACAGATAACTGATTCAGCAGAATTCATTAACTTCTCTTTATATACATAATAACACATACAATACCAACAGCAGATTCTTCCAATGTGGTAGTAGTTACAGGCAAAAAAAACACAGGCAGAGGAGAGATCAGTTTCAATTTCGGTCAGCAGACTCAGAGCTGAGCCACGCCCAGCCTCCAAACTGTTTCAGTTTGCAAACAGTCCCCATTGGCTGACCCAGTTGCTATGCTTATTCATTGGCTGACCTTGTTACCATGTCTCTATTCCAGTTCGTGAATATTCTGACAGTTTGCTTGTCAGAAGTTTGCAAAAGGTGATCACGTGACCCCCAGGAGACTACAACCATCATAAATACATGCCAATTGCCAAGCATCTAAATTTCAATCACATGACCATGGGGATGCTGCAACGGCCATAAGTGTGAAAAACAGTCGTAAGTCCCTTTTTTTCCAGCGCCTTTGCAACTTTGAATGGCAACTAAGCAAATGGTTATAAGTCGAGGACTTACTTATGTTTTGTTATAGCAAAATTTTAAAAATTGAGATTAAATAGGAGGGGGGAGTAGAAGGAATAGCGGAAATATATCTACAATCAGATCAGCTCTAGCACTGAATGGTCAAACAGATGAATTAACAGCAACTTGAAAAAGCAATTCCATGCTACAGATGGAGTGTCAAAAGCATCTATTTATGCAAAAATATGTTATTAATCAGCAACGAAGGCAAATGAAATACAAAAGCTCTCGTGACAGTTTAATCAGTTTTTACTGCATCTGATAAGCCTTCCCAGGTTTTAGGCATCCTGTCAAAGAACATTCAGAGAGAGAGAGAGAGAGAGAGAGAGACAAGGAAAAAGAAAAGGTTCTTTTTTTCATTTTAAAGCAGAGGTTAAATAGATTTAAACAAACCTTGGCTGAGATTTATTAAATATTATATAGATTTCCTCTCCGTGTTTTCAAGTTTACTGGAGACTTAACAGTTACTATGGAGTCTTCTGTCAGGCTTGTGACAGTTATTTGTGTGTGTGTGTGCATGTGTGGATTAAGCAAAGAGATGGGGCTTGTAAATTACAAAACATAATATTAAAAACCTGATCAAATCAACAGTGACCATTTTTAATCCAAGACATCTTGGAGATTTCATAAGCACTGCCTCATCTCAAAAAAACAAAAAACAAATGTTAGGTTAGGATGAGGCTAATACACTTTGGGTAAGACAAGAATTCCATTTACCAATCTTTCATGCATTTAATAAATACATGTATTAAACCAAGTAGCCCATTTGCTGGAGATGATATCAATTTTAAGAATTCATCTCTGGCAGGACTTGGCCAATCTAATTCCCTATTTATTAAATATCTTCAGTGAGTAGATTTCAAAAGCTATTTTTTTCCCCATAATGTGCATATGGACAATTCAGTGAAACATTAGGACAACGTGAATATTATTAATTATTTATCATTAATTAGTTATTTGATTTAAAGTGCGATTCTATTGTACACGTTTCTTAACTTGTGTTCGGCGCCCTGAGTCCTTCGGGAGAAGGGCGGCATATAAATACATGTAATAAATAAATAAATAAATAAATATTATTATGACAAATGAAAAAAGAACGCTTAGGCTGATTTATTATTTTTTTTAAAGGTATGTGGTTTAAGCATATTCTGGGGTACTATTGAAGTCAAATATTAAAAATATAGGGCTATTACTATGGTGATTTCTCTGTCCAATTTATACAACTGCCATTGCTCACTTGGGGTTCAGTCAATGGTAGGATACAATTTTTTTTTACTACCAGTTCTGTGGGCGTGGCTTGGTGGGCGTGGCTTGGTGGACATGGCAGGGGAAGGATACTGTAAAATCTCCATTCCTTCCCCACTCCGCGGAAAGGATACTGTAAAATCTCCATCCCCTCACCACTCCAGGGAAGGTTACTGCAAAATCCCTATTTCCTCCTAATTAGCTGGGACTTGGGAGGCAGAGAATAGATGGGGGTGGGGCCAGTCAGAGGTGGTATTTACCAGTTCTCCAAACTACTCAAAATTTCCGCTACCAGTTCTCCAGAACTGATTAGAACCTGCTGAATACCACCTCTGGGTTCAGTTTCTTTGAATGATGGAGATGTGGGTTTTAATTTAGCGTTTTTGGGTAGGGCTCATTAAAAATCCTGCCTTCAATTCTGGACATGTGCAGCCCAATCCAAATTGGCCATACATGTTACAGAATAATAGAATTGGACGAGACCTTGGAGGACTTCTAGTCCAGCCCCTTGCTCAGGCAAGAGACCTTATACGATTCCAGACAAACAGATGTCCAATCTCCTCTTAAAACCCTTCCATGATGGAGCACCACAACTTCTGAAGGCAAGCTGTTCCACCAATTAACTGTTCTGTCAGGAAATGTCTCCTTAGTTCTATGTTGTCTCAAAAGTGCTTTTTCAAAAGGCAAATGGACTTTGTTTTTCATTGAAGACATTTTGCTTCTCATTGAAGAAGCTTCTTCTGTTTTTGGATGAGAAGTGGAATGTGTTCAAGAAAAAGTCCAGTTGCCTTTTGAAAAGGCACTTTTGGGGCAACCATGACCTGAATGACTATGAATCTCCACAGACATTTAGTTCTAGGTGGGTTCTCTCCTTGATTTGTTTCCATCCATTGCTTCTGGTTCTGCCTTCAGGTGCTTTGGAGAATAAGGTGTCTCCATCTTCTTGGTGGCAACCCCTTAGATATTGGAACACTGCTATCATATCATCCGTGGTCCTTCTCTTCACTAGATTCCTTCACACCCAATTCCTGCAACCATTCTTCAGTTGCTTTAGCTTCCAGGCCCCTAAACATCTTCTTTGCTCTTCTCTGCATGCTTTCTAGAATCTCAACATCTTTTTTTTTTAATATTGTGGCAACAAAAACCAGATGGTCTTCTCAAATGTGAGTTAGAAGGGCAATGTTCTGCTTCTTTATATAAGAGTTTCTTTCTCTCTCTCTCTTCTGGTTAAGGGCTATTACTTTGCATGTGAGTTCAATCCTTGGTCTCACTAGGCAAAACTGGGAAAGCCACCAGTCTGAGGCTGCCAGCCCATGTTGGCAATATAAAGCTAGAGGGACCAATCGTCTGAATTGTTATCCAATAGCTTCAGTTTTTCAATTTCCAAACTGCTTGATCTGGACAGTCAAACTACTCCGCATATAAATCAATGATCTGACAGTAGCAGGTAGATCTGTAATGTATGCCCCAAATAGATCTGAGTAGATCTAGAATTGATCGGTGGCTGCATTGAGATCACATGGGAATCTTACATATGATGCTTTCTATGGAGGAAGCGCAGTGAAAAAAAATCTGACAGTTTAACATCTTGAGGTAAACTGAGAAAATAATACCAGCCATTCACACAGTAGAGGAATTTACCTTACAATTTTGAGTATAGGCTTCTTTGTGTTTTAATTTGACATGGTGTCATAACTGAAGTAAGGAAAGCAATCCAAGGTTGAATTTACATTGTTTATTCTGGAAACTTGCATGCTGTTTGGTTGGCAGACTAAAATCATGATGTTCTATTTTTATCTGCAGAACCCACTTTTAAATAATGATTAAAAAACCCAAGAATTATTAATTATAAAATCAACTTTACTCATTTTAATTATCAGGAGCTATAGAAGAATGTTACATATTTTAAACAAGCAAAAGGCATACTGTTGTAACTTTCAGACTTCACTACTCTATCTCTTCTTTATAGGATACCCTTTGAAAATTATTCAGCCACTTTTTATTCAATATCCAAGGCACAAATAAACAAAACAGACAAAAGATAAGGCGGTAATAACAATGGCGATGAGCATTGGTTAATCTTTAAACAAATATATTAAAAGATCATAACATGTATTACAAATCTCTTTTAGCAAAGGGAATTAAAAAAAGAATAAATTATATTTTATGCAACAGGAAATTATTGATTGAGTCAAATTATATATTGCATCCACATAAAAAGACTTATGACAACTTACACTATACTGTTGTTATTAGCCCTGCATTGTGTAGTACATTGGGCTGGCAATTTGTGGTTCGATTTATGATGTAATCATTTTAATTTGCCAGCGCTGAAGGGGAAAAATGTGTCCAGGTTGTGGAGATATCAGGTATCTGCTTCAAGGATGCATTGATCAACAATGCATTCATTTGTAGGTTGTCGTTGATTTATGACTAATGGCTACAATTAAGCCCAAAATTTCTGTTGCCAAGCGAAACAGCTCTTAAGTAAGGTTTGCCCCATTTTACAACCTCTCTTGCTACAGTGGTTAAGTGAATTACTGTGCTTGTTTAATAACACGGTTCTTAAGTGAATCTGGCTTCTCCATTGACTTTGCTTGTCAGAAGGTTGCAAAAGATGATCATATGATTCCGGGACACTGCAACCGTCATAAATATGAGTCAGCATCTGAATTTTGATCATGTGACTTTGGGGATGCTGCAATGGTCATAAATGTGAAAAACAGTCATAAGTCACTTTTTTTTCAGTGCTTTTTTTCTCTACTTTCAAGACCTTTTCATGAATAAGGGAAAGGGAAAGGTTCCCCTCGGACATATGTGCTAGTCGTTCCTGACTCTAGGGAGCAGTGCTCATCTCCATTCCAAAGCCGAAGAGCCAGCACTGTCCGAAGAAGTCTCTGTGGTTATGTGGCCGGCATGACTAATCACCAAAGGTGCATGGAACTCCGTTACCTTCCCATCAAAGGTGGTCCCTATTTTTTCTACTTGCATTTTTTACTTGTTTTCGAACTGCTAGGTTGGCAGAAGCTGGGACAAGTAACGGGAGCTCATCCCATTACGTGGCACTAGGGATTCAAACTGCTGAACTGCCGACCTTTTGATCGACAAGCTCAGCATCTTAGCCACTGAGCCACCGTGTCCCTTCCGTGAGTACTGCTTTCTAATGCTTTCTTGCAGTAGAAACACAGAGATCAGAGAAGCATCAGTCTTGAAACTCAGGTGCTCAATTTCAGTTCTCATTCATCATCAAGAAGTAAAAACCAGAAAACAGTTGGATCAAAAAACCCTTTGAAACCTTTCAAGAAGTCTTACTGCATGTGGGAAGTCTAGGAGAGGCTTATGGGTATAAAATGGAATCGGTAGATTATGTCAAGATCCCAAGGAAGAAATCAAAGAATGTCATATTCTGATTCCATATTAATTGGGAAAGTCAGTGCAGTAGTCCTTGTCTTATAATAGTTATAACCAGTTATAACTTATAACCATGTTAACTATGTTAATTTAACAACTGCAGCGACTCAGTGGACAATTGCAGCAAGAAAAGTCGTGAAATGGAGCAAAACCCAATAGCTGTTTCATTTAGCGACAGACATTTTGGTCTCAATTGTCGTAAGTCAAGGACCCCTTGTAAAAGTGCTGTAGAGTCCCATCGGGCAGCTAGACCCAGATCTTTCCATAAATAGTCTGAATCTAGACAGACTAGTAAACAGGAATCTCTCTAGCAGTTTCATTGCAACACAGAGCAAGTCACCGATAGTTACGGAATTATTTTAGGGACAAAGTGAGAGAAGAGAGTCCACTAAAGGAAGAAAACTGAAGCTAGTAATTTATGGAGATCATTAATTTTAGCCGAAGATGCCTCACAATCTTGCACAGGTTGTTACAAATTAATTGCTGGTAACAAACCTCATCAGCAGCTGTGTGATTTTTGTTGCCTTCATGTTTTGTGACGAACTTATCAAAACTGGTCATTTTCTTCAGGAACAGGAAGCAAAGATCTTGGAGAGATATAATAACCTATTAGAAGAAATGGCAAGTCTCCTGGGTCAGCGACTTAGCAGTATTTGACAACTCAAAGTTGAATAAACTATGGGGGTGTCCCACTTATATGTCTAACTAATCTTATAGGCCTGCTGAGGCTGGCCAACTAATTAACTTTGGAGGGTAACTCTAAGGATAACTTCCCCCCCCCCAATATTTTGTCATATTTTATTGTGAACCTATTAGCAATTTCAGAGCCTAATGTTATAAAAATACCCCAATAAAAGAACCAAAGAGGAAACCACAAGCAATAAATCTTACTTTCAGATTCAGAGGTTTATTTCATGAACAATTTGGAACATGAAGAGCCAACATAGCAATGCAATTTCACAACAAAACGTACATCATTAAATCATTGCAAGGGGTCCAATGACACGTAGCAAGTCCTACAAGGACTGCTATTGGGCAAAGGATACCATTGTCATCTCAAGCCACATTTCTTATACCTTCTTTTTTTTTTTACTGACCTATGCATTCCATAGTTTCACTTCCCTGTTCTTTCTTTAGAATAGAATAGAATTTTTTATTGGCCAAGTGTGACTGGACAGACAAGGAATTTGTCTTGGTGCATATGCTCTCAGTATACATAGAAGGAAAGATACATTCAATAAGAATCATAAGGTACAACACTTAATGATAGTCATAGGATACAAATAAGCAATCAAATCAAATCATTAGAATAGAGTGGAGTGGAGTGGAGTGGAGTGGAGTGGAGAGGAGAGGAGAGGAGAGGAGAGGAGAGGAGAGGAGGGGAGGGGAGGGGAGGGGAGGGGAGGAGGAGAGGAGAGGGGAGGAGAGGGGAGGAGAAGAGAAGAGAAGAGAATTCTTTATTGGTCAAGTGTGATTGGACAGACAAGGAATTTGTCTTGGTGCATATGCTGTCACTGTACATACAGAAAAGATATGTTCATCAAGAATCATAAGGTACAATACTTAATGATAGTCATAGGATACAAATAAGCAATCAAATCAAATCATCAGAATAGAGTAGAGTAGAGTAGAGTAGAGTAGAGTAGAATAGAAATAGAAATAGAAATAGAAATAGAAATAGAAATAGAAATAGAAATAGAAATAGAAATAGAAATAGAAATAGAAATAGGAACAGAACAGAACAGAACAGAACAGAACAGAATTCTTTATTGGTCAAGTGTGATTGGACAGACAAGGAATTTGTCTTGGTACATATGCTGTCACTGTACATACAGAAAAGATATGTTCATCAAGAATCATAAGGTACAATACTTAATGATAGTCATGGCGTACAAATAAGCAATCAGGAAACAATACCAGTATAAATCGTAAGGATACAAGCAACAAAGTTACAGCCATACAGTCATAAGTGGAAGGAGATGGGTGGTGGGAATGATGAGAAGATTAATAGTAGTGAATTCTTGCATTCTTACTGACTGTCACTCTCTGCAAATACCCATGTACTTCTCAAACCTCTATCCATCAGTTACATTCAGTTCCCTATTTCTCACAGTTTCAACATTCTGATTCCAAAACCACGTACTTTACAAAATCACATTTCACAGCAACAGCTCAGCAGGATTACAAGTAGTTCTGATACACTTTGAAATCTTTCTATCTAAACTTTGGTTCATGTAGTTTTTTTAGGGCCTGCTATCCTTCTGAGTTAGGGGACGCGGTGGCTCAATGGATAAGACGTTGAGTTTGGAATGCAATGTGGTGACCAAAACTGAATGCAGTATTCCAAGTGTGGCCTTACCAAGGCAATATAAAATGTTATGAACACTTCCCATGATCTTGATTTGTTTGTTTATGCAGCCTAGAACTGTGTTGGCTTTTTTGGCAGCTGCTACACACTGCTGGCTCATATTTAAATAGTTTTCCGCTAGGACTCCAAAGTATTTATGTGTGGATGTTTGTAAAAAAAAAAAAGGGGGGGGGGGTTCTCAAGATGACAAAAAATAAGTCAGAATATTAAAAGGAAGTAATTCAAAGTTTTATTAATGCCTGGAAAAAGAAACTACATGCATGACATTAAAGAAAATAAAAACAGACTAAAGTCTAATCTGTTTGTCTGGTCTGATGGTATCTGGAATCTCTTAATAAAATGAAATTAACGGAACAATCATGCAGCTCAAGAGCAAACTCATACCATCCCAGCCAAAGCTGATCTTATTTCTGACAATGCCAAATGATGGTTATGTAAAAGTTGAGGATGAAATTGTAGATCATCTCATTAGTGGCTGTAGTAAAATCATTCGCACAGAGTATAAACAATAACCTGATAGACTTGCCAAAGCTATCCATTGGAATTTATGTAGAAAATCTGGCATTATTGTTTGCAAAACAGCCCTGGGACCATGTGTGCGAGTGTTTTGCAAAACAAGGAGATTAAAATTCAATCCAATTGCCACTTGAATATGGTTACAGGGAAATTTTAAGATGTGTCTATGACTGCTGTTAATATTCAGTCTCTTCTGCCTTGTAGTTTTTATTTTGTTTTAATAATGACCACGTTATGTTTTTATTAGTGATTATTCCTATCTATTTGTTGGCTGAACTTAGCTTGTTGAATGCCACTATGAGTTGCTTTTTTTGAGATGGGCAATCACATAAATGCATTGGTAGATGATAGACAGGTCGGCAGGCAGATAGATGATAGACAGATGACAGAGATGGATGGATGGAAGGAGAGGGAGGGAGGGAGGGAGTGATAGGTAAATAGATAGAAAGACAGATGACAGATACGGTAGATAGATAGATAGATAGATAGATAGATAGATAGATAGATAGATAGATGATAGATAGATAGATAGATAGATAGATAGATAGATAGATAGATAGATAGATAGATAGATGATAGACAGACAGACAGACAGATGAGAGAGACAGATGAGAGAGACAGACAGACAGGGTAGACAAATACAGTAGACGGATGGACGGATGGATGGATAGACAGACAGACGGATAGACAGACAGATGAGAGAGACAGATAAGAGAGACAGACAGATAGACAAGGTAGATAGATATGATAGATAGATAGATAGATAGATAGATAGATAGATAGATAGATAGATAGATAGATAGACGGATAGATGATAGATAGATAGCTCCTAGAAGCACGAAGCCGAGGACACCAGCCTGAAGCTGACGAATGAGACTTCGTCAAAACGTCTCCAAGACACTTCCAATTTTACGTGGGAGAAAACCCGAATAACCAAAGACCTACATGGATGGATGGATGGATGGATGGATGGATGGATGGATGGATGGATGGACAGGTGGGTGGATGGACAGACAGGCAGATGAGAGAGACAGACAGACAGACAGGGTAGATAGATACAGTGGATGGATGGATGGATAGATGGATGGATGGATGGATGGATAGATAGATAGATAGATAGATAGATAGATAGATAGATAGATGATAGATAGATAGATAGATAGATAGATAGATAGATAGATAGATAGATAGATAGGCTTTCATGCAACATCCCATGCCATTTCTGCAAAACACACACACACACACACACACACACACACGGCAGGACTGGAGAGGAAGGGAACACAGGGAGAGACCAGCTAGAGCTCAAATATAATACAAACAGGCCTACAATTTACTATTTAACCGCTATCATTTCAACACAGATTAGTTAAAGAGATTTCCCAGCAGCTACAGCCTGTTCCTCCGAGGAGATAATAATCTTAATTGAAATCAGAAAACCTTCAAGTATCTTTGTTCACTCCATAATAGCCCAGTGCTTAGAAATCTCAGTAGGTTTAATAATTGGGAGCCGTGTCCCATCATTTCCCCCCCTGCCTTGTTTAGAAGAGATAGGACCTCAGGGTGAACAGTGGAACTCTCTCCTAGACCTTGGCCATGAGAATTAGAAAAAAAAAAGCTAAAGAGCTGGTCATCTTTGAAGTACCCTTGCTTGCTTCCTGGGCAGACTGAAACAGGCCAATGAGGGACGTGGGGGGGGGGGGGGAATGATTCCTATTCTGGGGTTCAAATGGAAGAAATGATCAAAAGAACACATTCCTATCTTTCCCTGCCTGATGGGATTGAAGCTATTTAACATTCTGCCACTCCGCGGGGGTGGCGATGGGGAAGCATAAAAGAGACAGCTGTGCTGCATTTCAGTTCACACCATCCTTTGCAGAAACAATTATAAAATGCAAATCACACGAATATATATTTTAATGGGACAAGTCTATCCATGGCTTCCTTCTTATTCTTTTATCAAACATCTGTTTTATGTTGGGTTGGTTTTTGTTTTTTTTGTTTTTTTTGTTTTTTTTTGCATTTGTTAAACATCAGCCAGTTTGGTCTAGCTGTTGAAGGCACCAGGCTTAGAAACCAGGAAGATTGTGAGTTCAGGTCTTGCCCTAGCCATGAAAAGCAAGTTGGGTGACTTTGAGCCACTTCCAATGGTGGGTTTCAAATATTTGTTTGTTTGTTTATTAAATTTGTATACCGCCCTTCTCCTGAAGGACTCAGGGTGATGAACAGCCAAACTACTACTGGTTCTGTGGGTGTGGTTTGGTGGGCATGGCATGGCTGGGTGGGCGTGGCTTGGTGGCGTGGCAGGGGAAGGATTCTGTAAAATCTCCATTCCCACCCCACTCCAGGGGAAGGTTACTGCAAAATCCCCATTTCCTCCTCATCAGATGGGACTTGGGAGGCAGAGAATACATGGTGGTGGGGCCATCCATTCCCACCTCATTCCAGGGGAAGGATACTGCAAAATCTCCATTCTCACCCCACTCTGGGGCCAGCCAGAGGTGGTATTTGCCGGGTCTCTGAACTACTCAACATTTCCGCTAGCGGTTCTCCAGAACTGGGCAGAACTATATATCACCCATGCTCCATACAATCCCCCTTCCGATTTTCCCACAGTAGGAAATGTGACAGGCCTGAAGGCCCAAGGCAATAGATGGCTTCCAGGTCTGAAACAAGTCATAAAAAGGGCTGTTGGAAGAAATATCCTTCTGGGTTCAGTTCCAAGTGGGGAAAAAGACACTGGGATCATGGAAGTTGCTTGGAAAGGTTTATTGATGAGCAGGATCACATGGCTTGAGTTCCTGAACAGAAAAGGGAAGAGATGTTGGGAGTACCTTGGTTTTATGTTGGGCTCCACCTTAGTGTTTCCTATTCCTGTATAAGAAATGTATCCCATTGGCTGTCAGACTCTCAGGAGGCATGGGTCTTAGCTAACTTTGTAGGCTTTGTCTGTGTCCCAGGCTTGTTTGAGCTGCTGATGTAATCTTCCCAGGTACCATGGGTTGAGTTTCTGTTGCTAGATGGGTCCTATTATGTCTTTTGTGTTGCAGATGAACTGGCTCAAGCCTTAATGGCCCATTGACAAAGGTGGTGGTGGGGAATGAGTTTCTGGCTCCCTTTTCGGGGGAAATATTCTGCCCTTTTAATATTTCCTAAAATATTTCATTTTCTAAGAGAGGGGTGGGTTTTAACTTCCTACAGGGCCATGCTTGCCCACCTCTGCACTAGAGGAACATGTTTTACTTCATTGTAAGTCTACATTGACAGAATCTTGCTGGTGTGAAGGCACAAACCTTCACCAATTGCTTGATCCATTACGGTGAGTCCTTCCTAAGTTTCTTTCTCTGCCAGTTAAACCACTGGGGCTCCTGCCTCTTTTTCTCTGATTTTTGTATAGATAAGCATCTCTTCTCTTCATTCCCCCAAGGTCATTCCACACATTCCATTACATTTGGTCAATCCTGTTCACAGGTTTGTTTACAACTGTTCACAGTTGACATCCTGCATAGCCAGTAAAAAACAAAAAAAAGGGGGGGAGTGAATTGAGGAAAGAAATTAGTTGGACTGCTATGACACTTTTATTTTCACGACTGAAATAAAGTGTACAAGAAAGCGAAAATGACTTTTGCCACCCCTGGCTCCACCTGCTAACTTTCTTTGCGGTATTTAGGAAGGATGTAAGAAGGTGGTCAGATCATTGATTAGGAAATCCTGGAAAGTGTTTCCTACAATGGATGGCTGACCGCAAAGCATGATGGAATTAGCAGAGATGGCTAAGTTGACTGTTTTAATTCAAGAAAACAAAAATACAAGTAACTTTTGTTTGGAAACAATTTCTGGACTTTGTTCTTGGGGGGAATAAAATGAGACTTTGACATTTTGCTGATTAGATAAGTTTGCGGTTATAGAAAAGGCTGGTACCAGGGGTGAAATCCAGCAGTCCTAACAGGTTATGGAGAACCGGTAGCGGAAATTTTGAGTAGTTTGGAGAACCGGCAAATACCACCTCTGGCTGGCCCCAGAGTGGGGTGGGAATGGAGATTTTGCAGTATTCTTCCCCTGGAGTGGGGGGGGGAATGGAGATTTTGCATTCCACACCCACCAAGCCATGCCCACAGAACCGGTAGTAAAAAAAAATAGATTTCACCACTGGCTAGTACCTATTACTATGTAAAAGTAAACAATTGAGGTTGCATATAATTTACCTTACTCTTCTGTATTAAAAATGACTCAGAAATCAATGCTTTCCTTCTTCCCTTTTATCCCTAACTTTGTCCTTGTTTCTTTTTTCTCATCTACTTTTCCATCATTTTCATTTTTCTTGTATTTTATATATTGATAAATGAGTAAGATTTGTAATACAAAAAAGGATAACTGATTAGGAAATCCCCGTTTGTTGAGTAACCAGGATGTATACATATACACTCTATAACTGCTTCAGATCTCCTGATCTCAGTGGGGTATTGAGAGAAATATGGTTATTATTCCTGCAAAGGTAGAACCAAAGTTACGCCATTTTAAGTGCTTTCTTTTACCTTGTTTAACCTTATTATATAACTGGGCGAAGGGAGTTATAATGACCTTTTGCTGATTTAATTATTTTAAGGGAACTATGTATTATGTAGTTGTTTTGATGGAAATCAATGTTCTTAAGTGTTCTGGGAAAATGCTGATTTAAGGATGTCTTAATGAGGTTGTTTTTAAGTTTGTCTGTTCTAGGAAAGGGAAGTGTGCATTTTGATTCGTTTGGGGTATCTTTGCTGGGAAGTTGGGGACTTTCCAGGGTGGAACCTGTATTACATATATTATATAAATCTGTAACCAATTCTCAGGGGATGTTTTTATGTAATCTGACATATTCTGATGGATGTATAAAAACCATGTAAGTGTTACTTGCTTTTTGTCATCTGCTCGCTCTAATGAGAGATGACCCTTTGCAAAGTGTATTCTGTACACATTTTTATATCTCTGTTTTTGCAATTTATTCAATAAAGGTTTTTAATACATGAATGAGGTCTTCGTGATTCTCACAGGTATTCTACTGGTTCACACAGGTTCGGGTAAACAGTTAGTTCTGACTTTCATCCATGAGCGAACCGGTGCATTCCAATTTTGAAGGGCCGCCCACCCGCCCCTGTGTTATACTATGTTTCCGTTTTCCGAAGCCCAGCTGATTGGCCCGGCAGAGTGGATTGCCGTGCCTCAGCTGTTTTCCTTGCCAGCAGCAGTGCGGAAGGTGAGTTTTTTGCAAATTGAGTAAGTGCACGTATTCCGCATCTGGCACATGCATGGAGTGCACATCTGGTTTGCATGCATAATGCACATCTGGTGCGCAAGCTCAGTGAACCAGTTGTTAAACTAGTAGGATCCCACCATTGCCTTATCTGAAATATGATTGGACTGGACTGGACTGGACTGGACTGGACTGGACTGGACTGGACTGGACTGGACTGGACTAGACTAGACTAGACTAGACTAGACTAGACTAGACTAGACTAGACTAGACTAGACTAGACTAGACTAGACTAGACTAGACTAGACTAGACTAGACTAGACTAGACTAGACTAGGGATGGGATGGAATATGGGATGGAATGGAATGAGAAATAGAATGGAATGGATTGGGTTGGGTGGGGTGGGGTTGGGTTGGGTTGCATTGCGTTGCGTTGCATTGCGTTGAACTGAACTGAACTGAATTGAATTCTTTATTAGCCAAATGTGACACACCAGGAATTGTCTCAATTGCATAAACTCACAGTGTACTGTACATATAAACCGCCGCACGTAACAGATCATAGGTCATAATCATAGTTACTATCATTAATCATACATGTGTTTAATTTAAAAAAAAAAACTTACACACCAACCGCAAGAAGTATACCAGATGTTTTTGAACATCATCAACCTAGAATGCCAACAACTCTGCTAGCTGTTATTAATTAAGAGGAATTCCCAAAATAACCTGGGTACCCAAAGCCTTCAAATTCTGTTTTATAAGGCTGTTGTAAAGCTAATACCTAGCTCATGCATGGCCAGTACTATCTGGCCTCTGGGAGCCTTCATGGTTGGAAACAGCCGAGAAGCAGATTTCAGCTAAAATACTTACTACATACAATCTGTAGTTCTGTTCCCCCAACTCACATAATTATTAAGTGATCATTAAGCGTGGAACTAGTAAACTGCAGGAACCAACAGAAAATGGCTAATTGAGGGTTAGATTTAGCTCCAAACTGAGGCAATGAAACGCAGGCTTAAATTGATTCGATCCAGAAAACTAAGGCAAATCGGTTCTTTCACATCATTTGCCTTTCTAGACCTCCAAGGAAAAGAGCTGGTGAGAAAGAGCAGGGGTTTTAATCATTCTCTGTGACTCATCTCTCTCTTTCAAACCCTGGCATCTGTTTTATTCCCAGTTGTGAGATGGATGGCTATATAATAAGTTCAAATAAACAAACACATTTTTAAGGGTTTTTTTTTTAAGTGACTAGGAAGGCCAAATAAGACTGATTGCTAATGTCCTGGGATGATGTAATGGAGACTTATGGAATAGCGGGCACTGCCTAGAAGGAGCGGAGAACCTGATATTCTTAAAAACAGCTACTTTTGTTGCCGTTAGAGCGATTGTGAGCTGTCAGAGAACATTGACTGAGTTTCTAATATCTCACCGGCTTGAAGCTTTATGCATTCAATCATCTTTTTGTGGTGCTGATTTATACGTTGTCGTTATTTTTCTTCCCTAATAAGCTCTTAATCCCTAGTCGTTTCCTGGAAGCAGAAAAATAACATATATCCATGTCTCAAGAATAGCCGTCTCTCTCAAATTTGACTGATGTTGAATAATGCATAATTTGTTTGAGTTGATGTTCTTAGCAAGGTAGGCCCCTAAATGGGGGAGGGGGAAGAAGCAGAATTAAAAATGGGGATATTGCCGCATTGGTCAGAACCCCCTCCCTCCATTTAGAAGGGGGCACTTGCTTTCTTCCCCCCTCCCCTCCCCAAAAAACCCAAGGGTCCTCTTTGGTACTTATGATTTTGCCCACTAGATGTCAGTGATGGTGAGCATTCTGCAGTTCGTTTGGCTATTCTGACTTTGTCTCTTTCCTTCAATATCACAAGTTGGATTTTGTATTTAATGCTGGATTTTTTGCATTTTTAAAAATTTTTTTCTTTCGGGTTTTTTTTTTTTTTTTTTGCTATCTTCAGCATTATCTCTGAAAACAGATCATTCAAAATTAAGGTCACCCTTCCCCCCTCCCCCGCCCCAACCCACCCCCGCCTCTCTCTTCTTAGCCTTGGACTGTCTTTATTTTGCAAGTTCATGAGAAATAAAAATTTAAATGAGATTCTGTTTTTATTAGGATATTTTATCTCAAAGTGCTGCGTTCGGTTCTTTCCCGTTCTCCTTGAAGCAATCAGTTTTAACCGTCTCTATTTAATTCCGGTGACAGGTCCAATGGTGTGAAACCAGGGGCAAAGCTGAACTTTCAGCACAATGCTTTTATTTTTTTATTATTTTTTTTCCCAGCAAAAAAAAATATTGCAAGAGGAAGTCAGTTTTATTTTATTATTTTATTTTAATTGTCCCTTTGGCTGAACAGGATGCAAGGCTGTGTATTGTAAGTGCTTATAAGGAATGCAAAACAGAGCGATGGAAAAGCAGAAAATGAAGCCTTTCTCCTTCACAAAGAAAAAAAAAAGATGGAATTCAGCATTATAAGAGAAACATGGTCATTGTTTATAGATTGAGGAGGAAGATGGGTTGGATTAGAAGCAACGTTGGCTGATAGTTGGGTAAAACGTTCAGCAGTTTTCTTAGCAATAGTTTTGGATTAGGAGTGACCAGGGGTGGGATTGAAAAACTTTAGCAACTGAATTGGGGGGAACTATGATTTGGATTTTATTTCGTAATATTTGGGATAGATTATGTCTAGGTATTATAAATAAAGGAAGGAATAGATAGTGATATTTGGATGTTATCTAGAAATTTTTAGTATTGACAGGGGGTAGAGTAGATGAGGAAATTGTATGATATGATATGATCTGGATTTCACCTTTTTTTAAAAAAAATATTTGTGGAGTTAATATGAATAGTAATCTTTAAGGTTATAAGGGAAGCCAAGGGAGGGGGGGATGGATTAGGGGGAGTAGGGGGGGTAGGGTGGGAAGGGGGTGAAAAATTGTATTTGTAAAACTTTTTCAATAAAAAAAAAGAAAAACTTTAGCAACTGGTTCTCTGCCCAGCTGTTGGGTGGGCATGGCCATGGAGGTGTGGCCTATTCAGCCTCCTACACCATGGCAGGGAGGCATTTTCACCCTCCCCAAGCTCTGGAGGCTTTCCTCGAGCCTCCAGGAAGGTGAAAACAGCCTCCCCCTGGCTCTGGAGGCCCTCCGGAGGCTGGAAACAGGCCCATTTCCAGACTTCCGGTACTTCCGGGAGGCCCGTTTTGCACCCTCCCAGAGCCTCTGGATGGGCCTTGCACTTACCTCGCATCCAAAACTGGCCGTGTGGAGATTCCTGAGAGGGGCGAGGCACGGTTGGTGGAGTCAGCCAGTCCTTGGGACTACCGGTTCAGAGATTAAATTTAGCATCCAGTTCTCCTGAACCAGTCTGAACTGGTTGAATCGCACCCCTGGGGGTGACATGATAGCAGTCTTCCAATATTCGAAGGGTTGTCACAGAAAAGAGGGGGTTGACCTATTCTCCAATGCAACCGAGGGCAGAACAAAAAGCAATGCGTGGAAGCTATTCAAAGAGAGATCCAACCTAGAATTAGGGATAAATTTCCTGACAGTGAGAACAATTAACCAGTGAAATAGTTTGCCTCCAGAAGTTGTGGGTGTTCCATCATGGAGGTTTTGAAGAAGAGGTTGGACAGCCATTTTCTGAAGTGGTGTAGGGACTCCTGCTTAAGTAGGGGGTTGGATTAGAAGACCTCCAAGGTCCCCTCCAACTCTGCTCTTCAAATCCTCTTTGGGAGGGTGGGGGTGATTTATTTATTTATTGGTTCAATTTATATGCTGCCCTTCTCCGGAGACTCAGGGCGGCTTACAATGCATTAAGCAATAGCCTTCGTACTTTTGTATATACCTGCTTAGTAGGGCTTTTGCCCCCCCCCCCCAAGCAGTCCTCTTTTTTATACAAAGTCACCTTATTGCCTCCACAATCCAGGTCCTCATTTTACCTACCTTGGAAGGATGGAAGGCTGAGTCAACCTTGAACCTGGTGAGATTTGAACTTGCAGTACTTGCAGGCAGCTGGCAGCTGGCAGCTAAGTGCTATTTAACAGTGCTTTAGTCCACTGCTCCACCAGGCTCCTGGTGATGAGGGAGTGACACACATTTATTATGCAATAGTGCATTCTTGCTTCATTTTTCTATTCTGCCAGTTTACCACAGATTTCTTCCAGCTCCCGGCATTTCTAGCCTGGCAGCTCCATTCCCTCAACAAGTCATATGGAGCCGCTTGATGTTTCTGATTTGAGTTTTTTCATCAAGCCTTAACCTTTCGGCTGGACTCACTTTGTTCAGGGTGAATATACAAAAGGACAAGCCAATCTCTAGAAGAACTATTATAGAAAATAATGTACAATTCTCATCCTTTGAGAACAAGGAATCAATGCAAATAGCTTGCATCCTGGGATTGTTGGTGCTTCATCATTGGTGGCTTTCCAAAAAGAAGACAGCATAGTTTGACTGGGGTGGTATAGGGCTCCTACCTCAAGCAGGAGTTGGACTACAAGACCCCCGAGGTCCCTTCCAGCTCTATGATTTTATGATGCATAGTTTGTGGTCCATAATTAGAAGCAGGGGTGAAATGCTATCGGTTCGGACCAGTTTAGCTGAATCGGTAGCGATGGCGGCGGATGGTTCAGAGAACCGGTAGCGACAGTAGCGTGAAGCTCCGCCCACCCACCTGGTTGTCGTTACTCCCTGGTTTTAACCAGGAATTGACTGTTTTTTTTACCCTCTGCACATGTGCAGAAGGGTTTGTGCATGCACAGAGGGTCTGTGCATGCACATTCACTTCTGAACAGGTAGGGAAGGTAAGTAGATTTCACCCCTGGTTAGAAGTAATGGTTTAATAGTTGGTCCTATCTGTATTTAATCTGATAGAAATCCCAATGCCTTAAAAGGGCATATTTATGGGATAGGATTGGCATCGGGATTTGTTCTTGGTCAGAAACAAGCTGATGTTAGTGCTTTAAGCCCTCATTTTCTGACCTTTATAGGCAGCAGTTGGCACCAACAAGCAAACTTCACTTACCAAGTTTAAAAATGAAGCCTGTACAGGTAGGGTTAATCCTAGGAAATCTCAGGATCTATAGCAATAGCACTTAGATTTATACGCGGTTTTACAGTGCTTTACAGCCCTCTCTAAGCTGTTTACAGAGTCAACATATTTGCCCCCAACAATCTGGGTCCTCATTTTACCTACCTTGGAAGGATGGAAGGCTAAGTCATCCTTGAGCCTGGTGAGATTTGAACTGCCAAATTGCAGGCAGCCATCAGTCAGCAGAAGTAGCCTGCAGTACTGCGCTCTAACCACTTGTGCCACCTCAGCTCATAAATTGGCATTAGAAGTTAAAACAGGAAGAGTTGACACTAATGCTTCACATGGACTGTAAGATTTTTGAGAAGAGTGCAAAGAACACAAAAACATTTTATAATTTTTTTTAAAAAAGAAAGAAAAGTGTTAAATTTGGATCTCTTTGATCTGATACTGGGTTGAAGAATTTTGTTGGCATCATGTGATTGTATGCTAAACAAACATTTGTACCATCACAACCTTCATGCTTTAAATTAATTTTGCACTAGTAAATATGCAACGTGTGAAGAGACCCAAATTGTCTTATTTTGCCTAATCCATAGATCCAATTATATTTTCCAAAGATACTCCTGATGTCCTCAAATGTTTCAATATAACCCGAGGAAGTATTATTAGAATCCATTATTTTAAACACCGTATGCTAGAGGGCCTTTATGAGTGTACTAAGTAGGGCCATCAATAATTGAAAGTAAATGACACTTGTTCAAATAAATGATGAACAAAGTGCATTTTGTAGTTCAGTATCTGGGATTGTGGTAATTGTATTTGATTGCTTCCTTACTACAGAAGGGAAACCTTGATGGAGTTAGTCTTCTAGAAAAACTGATGGGATAAGTTAGATTTTCATGTCTCTTGCAAAAATCCATACTTGTTAGGAAGTTGATTTAAAAAAAAAAAACCAACCCACTGCAAAGCCAGTACTAAATCTGTCCATCCATCCATCCATCGCTGGTTTACAAAAAATACTTAATATAATACTGTTATTATTCTCAAATACAGAACCTCGCAAATTGTTACCGAGTTTATTTCTTCCTTAATAAATTAATCTGAAATAGTTTCAGAAAGATGATTTAAGAGGCTTCACTGACCATCAATGGCAGTATGCATAGATATGATTCAGTAAATAATTACAATTCCATTTGATTGAACCTGCACATTCTTTTTTCAAGTTGATATATTTTAATGAAATGTACATTAAAAAAAATGAAACATTGAGCATGAACCCAATTTTTCAAATCAGTTTGGATAGTCTGATTGAATCAACCATCTGAATGAAACTGACCATTCAGATTTCATGGAAACCAATTTATTATTCTTAATCACTGGGCATAATCAAGCAGAGGATAGAAAGCTGTTTGTCAAAAGTGTTTTAAGTTGGATTTCTGCACTGAGCCAGGAGTTGACTTAGACGGCCTTATCAATCCATTGAAAAATTCATCAGATACAAGAGGTAAAATGATCTTAAACATTCAGCGGCCTTGATTAAATTAGATTGACTGTGACATCAGAGGAAAATGGCACGCACAGCATGGAACACAAATTTCACTGATTTAGTCATTTGGCCATATCAAAACTTAACACAAATAGACAAATAGACACAAAGAAAACAGTAAGGTATCAGCTCTACAGTTAACTCCATTCCGATCTAAACATTTTGCCCTCTTTGAAATGGCCTTTGAAGTAAAGAGTGTGGTTTTACTAGTCATACAAAGGTTTGGTCTCCTGCAGACAGTAAGATATTTTTTTCCAGGTGGCCAAGGTCTTTTTAGTTTTTAAATAAGGACCTAAATAAGTACAGTTTGCAGTGAACAAGTATGTGTCCAAGACCTTTAATGGCTAGTGCTGCACAAATGCACAGTCTTTCTTCAAATGGCACTCCATAAAACCCCCAATGTCTTCCCATGGAATCTAGTTGTTTGAAACCAGCTCTAGACAAAGCTCCTTCTGAGATGTTGAGGCATATCAGATTTGTGTTGAAGGAGAAGGGGAAGGGGAAGGGGATGGGGAAGGGGAAGGGGAAGGGGAAGGAGGAGACCAATAGAAGATGTATAGCAGTGATGGCTAACCTTTTTGCCATCGCGTGCCAAAAGCGGGGGGAGCGTGGTGGGGTCACACGTGTGCGTGCCCACATCCATAATTCTATGGGCCCCACCCCCATGTACCCCCCTGTTTTTGGCATGTGATGGCACGGTGGGCCCGGTATGCTCGTTTTTTGCTCTCCCCAGGCTCCAGAGCCTTTCAGCTGGCTGGCGCGTGCATGCGCGCCGGAGCTGAGCTTGCGTGCCCACCAATATGGCTCCGTGTGCCATCTGTGGCACCTGTGCCATAGGTTCGCCATCACGGATATATAGGATTGATGCCTTTCCTTCAGGGCCTCTGTAGCAGCAAAAAGTCTTTAGCTTGCTTCAAAATGTGGCTTGTTTGCCTTGGATTTAGTGTGTGGTGTGAACTCAACCATTGCAGTTTGGAAACATGGTTTAAAGCATTGTAGCTTGTCTGAATGCAGCTACAGTAATTGTGATTTATTCAGCAATCCATGGCTTAGTGTAGTGGGTCTGAAATGCCAGTGACATCACCATAGTCATTTTGTATTCCCCACCATTCCCCACCCATCCATCAATCCATCTGGCTAATATATATATATATATATATATATATATATATATATATATATATATATATATATGTGTGTGTGTGTGTGTGTGTGTGTGTGTGTGTGTGTGTGTGTGTGTGTGTGTGTATATGTATATATTAAAAAAAAACAAAACCCTAATTAACTGGAAATAACAGGAAATGATTAATCATGTTAATTAACAATAATTTTCTTTCCCAACTCTTGAAAGGTCAGATCCTCAGCTGTATGGAAAATTGAGTCTTTGTGCAATTGCATTTGATTTGCTGTGCAAAGCCTAATTAGTTAAAATTTGTGTAAAAAAAAGAGGCAGCACTCTATAATGCCAATACTTCAGATAATTTTCCATCATCTTATTAACTCAGGTGGCATGATATCTGCACATCATGGGATAGATGAGGTTGGCTATATTTTATTTATAAATAAATATCCCTCAGCCTTCGGTCCTCTACCATAGGCCTGGGAGTGTCTATGGAGATTCTCAGTCATCCAGGTCATGGTTGTCGCAAAAGTGCTTTTTCAAGACGCAACTGGACTTTCTGGTTTTTCGCTTCTCATCCAAGAAACTTCTTCAGCTCTAACCGGATGGTGGGGAATGGAAGGATTTATAATCCTTGCAGACAGCTGGTCATTTGCATTCTTTTAGCGGGTCATTAAGGTCACCTGAAGGTTTATCTGTGTCATCGGGGTCACCTGAGTGGTGCAAATTGGTGTGGAGCCTTTTTGCAACTGTTGAAAGCATTGTGTTGTAGACTGGAGATAGATGATGTCTTTGGGACATAGGCCTGGGAGTTTGAGGGTCCTGAATAATATCTTAGCTGTTCCTACCATTGCACTCTTGTAGATGGAGAGCTCTGATATTGTTCCATGTTGATATTATTGATGTTGTTGGAGTCACTCTCCGAATTTAGGAGTCGTAGCCCTGAGTACTCTTACCACCACTAGGCCCACTTCAGCCTTCACTGTCCACATCCTCTCCAGTTCCTCCTGCAGGCCCTGGTACTTCTCCTGCTTCTCTTCCTCCTCCTTCTTCATGATGTTGCTGTCAGTTGGCACCGCTACATCTACATCTACATCTAACACCATTGTCTTCTGCTTCAACCACCACCAACATTCAATTTCCTCTTATCTGCAGATATTATTACAGAGCCGTGGTGGCCCAGTGGTTAGAATGCAGTATTGCAGGTTAACTCTGCCGACTGCCAGCAGTTCAATCCTGACCGACTCAGCCTTCCATCCTTGCAAAGTCGATAAAATGAGGACCCAGACTGTTCGGGGCAATATGCTGCCTCTGTAAACCACTTAGAAAGTGCTGCAAAGTGCTGTGAAGTAGTCTACAAGTCTAAGTGCTATTACTATTACTATCATTACCAGGTGTGACATATTGGTAAACATGCTAAGCTATTGGTTCCTTAACCATGTTTTACAGAGTAGGCCATATGGGTTTTGACAACTGCCTGGCCTAAACTTAAACTGCATTATTATACTGTTTTATTTATCATCGTTCCTATCACTCATTTCCTCCCACTTATGACTCTATGACTGTAACCTTGTTGCTGGCATCCTTAAGATTTATATTGACTGTTTCCTATTATGATTTGATTGCTTATTTGTTCCCTATGACTATCATTAAGTGTTGTATCTTATGATTCTTGTTGAGTGTATCTTTTCTTTTATGTACACTGAGAGCGTATGCACCAAAGACAAATTCCTTGTGTGTCCAATCATCCATCTATCTATCTATCTATCCATCCATCCATCCATCCATCCATCCATCCATCCATCCATCTATCTATCTATCTATCTATCTATCTATCTATCTATCTATCTATCTATCCTTCCCTTACATTACCTTTAAGGAAATGTGTTCCTGGTAATTTCATGGTAATTTCACATACTTTTCTTGGTGATGCTCCACGAGCAAATACCTCTTGCTTCCTTCTGGAATTTTCTTTTTCTTTTTCAGTGTAGCCTAGAACTCTGATATTTGCTGATGATCTCTCATTTGAGTACTAACTAGGTATGGTCCTGTTTGGCTTCGAAGCCCAGTCCAATTTTTTTTTCTTTTAATTAGATTTATATGCCGCCCTTCTCCAGAGACTCAGGGCGGCTTACAATGCGTTAAGCAATAGCCTTCATACTTTTGTATATTTTTTATACAAAGTCAGCTTATTGCCCCCACAAACTGGCTCCTCAATTTACCTACCTTAGAAAGGATGGAAGGCTGAGTCAATCTTGAGCCTCGAACTTTGCAATAATTGCAGACAGCTGAATGTTAATAACAGGCTATTAGCCTGTTGAGCTATCTGAGGCTCTATGCAAATATAGCAATAGTTTCTTAAGAGTAAGCTGGAGTGAAACAAGTCCAATAAATCAAGTTATTTTCTTTCTTTTTTTTTTTCACACGTGTCCTTGGATGCATGAGTTAGGATTTAAGAAACAATGAGGTGAGCTTATTAACAAACAGCAATAAATAAATATATGGTGTAAAATGAGGATTTCAGTCCAGGTCACAATAGTTTAGCTGAGCTTGCTAAAGCAAAAAAAGCTCATTCAGTGCCAGTCCAGTAAGATACCATTCAATGGAGTAGGAGAGGCAAAGATTAAGATGCTTTTTTTGTTGAATATAAAGGTCAGTGAGGCAGCAAACCCCTTAAAGAGGAAGACAAGGCTTTTCACATGAAAAAACAGAAGTGATGTGACATATCTTTCCAGAGAGCTAAGGTTTTGAAGGCATTGCTGAAGCCAAAGATGGAAACGTAAATTGGCATGGTTAGACAGCATTTTCAAAACTGGGTTATTTTAACCAACTGTAAGCCATGACAGGTAGTGGGAGTTGAACATCTCAGGCCTTGTCTTCCTTGGGATAAAGAATAAAGGAAAAATTGGCTGAATCTTGGTTATCTTTTCCTGCCAAAGGATGCTATTTGGGCATGGTGAGGTTTATAGCCCAACCTGTTCTTTCGGTTCCTCTTTCTCTTTCTCCTAAAAAGAAGAATGGAAGAAGGAAAAGTCATAACACAAAATGTTCTCTCTCTCTCTCTCTCTCTCTCTCTCTCTCTCTCTCTCTCTCTCTCTCTCTCTCTCTCTCTCTCTCTCTTCCACCCCCACCCTCACCCTCACCCCCAACTCACCCAAAGGAGTTGGAAGGGACCTTGGAGGTCTTCTGGTCCAACTTTCTGCTCAAGGAGGAGATCCTATACCCATGATGGCGAACCTATGGCACGTGTGCCACAGGTGGTACACGTAGCCATATCAGTGGGCATGCCAGCTCAGCTCTGGCATGCATGTGCATGATGGCCACTTGATTTTCAGGCCTTTTGGGCCCACCAGAAGTAGGGAAACAGGCTGTTTTCTGCCTCCAGAGGGCCTGGGGGTAGGTGGGGAAGGCTGTTCTCGCCCTCCCCAGATGCATAGAAAGGATCTGGAGCCAGGTGACAAAGAAAAATGGGCCAGGAGCAAGGCGGGGGGGGGGGTTGGGCACGCATGCACAGGGTGGGGCACGTAGAATTATGGGTGTGGGCACGCGCATGTACGAATCTCCCCCGCGCCCCCTTCCTGGCGCGCGATGGCAAAAAGGTTAGCCATCACTGCCCTATACCATTTCAGACAAGTAGATGTCCTATCTCTTCTTAAAAACCTCAGTGATATATTGCCAGCATATCAGTTCAAAATATTTTTCCTACCCATAATAGACTCTGGCATAGGCTGTTAGATAGTTCTATGGCTTTCCTCCTTTTTGGTCATGGTAAGATAGATAAATTTCATCTCCCCCGTGCTTCTTAGCTGATATTGACCTCATCATCTTGATTCTCAGCAGCTGAAGAGCTATCCGTCTTTGTTGTGGGGTTTCTTCGTAATGGAGGATATATTTACTATCAACAAATTGAGTTTTGTTATTTCACACGACAGCCAACAAAATTCTCGCGGGAATGCCATTGCTTTTGTAAAAGTCCGACTTCCTTTGAGTTGCACTGAAATGTTTCAGTCTGAAAGAAGCCTTTCCAGAGATCGTTTCGAATAGAATGGTGGCTGAGGTGCACAAACTGAGGGGTACCTTGAATTATTTTTGAGAAACATTTGAATTATTTGGAGGGCATTTGGTTTCTCTAAAGGAAGCCCTCAACATACAACCACAGTTGAATCCAAAATTTCTGCTGCTAAGCGAGACATTTGTGAAGTGAGCTTTGTCCCCTTTTACAACCTTTCTTGCCACAGTTGTTAAATGAATCACTGAACTTGTTAGGTTTGTAACACGGTTGTTAAGTGAATCTGGACTTTGCTGATCATAAGGTCACAAAGAGGATCACATGACACACACACCCACACACCCAGGTCACTGCAATCATCATAAATATGTGTCACTTGCCCAGCTTCTAAATTTTGATCACATGACCGTGGGGATGCTGCAATAGTCGTAAGTGTGAAAAAAGTTCCTTTTTTTAGTGCCATTGTAACTTGGAATGATCATTAAATGAACTGTTGTAAGTCGAAATGTAAGCCTAACGCTGGGAACGATTGAGGGCAAAAGAAGAAGGGGATGACAGAGTGAGGTGGCTGTGTTGTGGTTGGCCAGCAGCCTGAGGAGCTGGCAGCGGAGTCAGACAGTGATGAGGCTGAGGAAGAACATGGGCCAGTCCTGGAGGCTGGGGAAGGCCTGGATGAGGGCTCTGCATTGGAGGCAGAGATGGGGCCAGGGCCATTGAGGAGTGATGTGCAGACTCCAGAGCCTCCAGAGGCTGAAAGTAGAGAGGTAGAGGAACAGGAGGAGCCTATTCCTAGTGCATGTATGAGAAGAGCTGCCAGAAGGCAAGAGCAGCTACAGCAAAGAGGACGACTCAGGAGTAGGGCCAAGAGATGATTGGCCCCTCCCATAAGGCTTAAAAGACTAGCAACGGTTCTTGGCCTCTTTGCCAGAAAACAACATTGATAGATTGTTTCTTGTCTTGCTGCACTTATCTCTGGTCGGTGTCTTCTGCTTCTGAACTTTTGCCAAGAGAAGCCTTTGGCAGCTTGCCTAATCATACCAAGGTTGATGATTAGACTGAAGAATTTGTGTTATGAAGAATTTGTTTTAATTTAGTTTGGACTATGCTGAGAATGAATAAAATTCTCAGCTGTTCTAATAAAGTCTGTTTGTTTTGGAATTGTTTGCGTCTAATACTACCTACTTGGGCCTGGGTCACAACAGTCTGGATGGAGTCACCAAAGCAGTTGGTGTGATCTTAAATTGACTCCAGGGGATGGTAGAGGACAGCAAGGCCTGGAGGCACATTGTCCATGGGGTCACAATGAGTTGGACACGACTTCGCAACTAACTCGCAACTAACAACAACAACAACAAAATCGAAAACTACCTCTATTCAGATTCCCCTGAATTTTCATTTTGGAAAAATGTCAACGGAGGCTTTTATTTCTCAAGTCGACAAAAATGGCACTGGAAAATAATTTCCATGTTAGTGTTCAGCATCCAAGTATTAATTGCAACGTTTGACTATTTTAGTTCTCCTGGGAAGGTTGAATAATCAAAAAGCCCATTTGTTACTTTTGCTTTGTCACTGTGAATCACCATTCGGTTTGTTTGAGCTTTGGGCTTAGTAGGTTTATAAGATCCAGCTTTTGGATCTTGTCAGGTATGATTTATGTCTTATCACGCTGTGCAAATCCAGCCGGTTGTTGTAGTTTATTCAACAAGCCATTAAGCCAAAGAAGACTTAGTAGAATGTGCGAACGATGGCTGTTTGTTGGCATAGTTAAAATGTTCTACTGAAAGATCGGGACTTCCTGAAGTTAAATGTTTGTGTTTGTTTCCACTAAAAGCCAAATTATAATTTCAATATTTATGGGTAATGGCTGGTTTGTTCCTAAGTGCAGACTCGGCTAAGATAAATGACTTTAACTTAACAAGGATAAAACCTTATAAGCGTTCAATTGCTGTTCTAGTCTATTTTCGGGACTGGATGTCTGTTGGCCTCACTGTTTGTATCATCTTGTCATTCTGCTTTAGAGCTATAAGCACAGACTGTTGTAGAGTCATGGGGGACTCTTGAAATACAGATTTTCCCTGAAAAAAATCAGCAAGCTCCACAAGTTCCCAGAGAAAGTATCAATCCAAGCATTCTTTTCCAGCAATACATTTTCTGGAGTCACTTCCAGAATTTATTTATTCCTCTTCAGTTTTCCCAAATGTAGTGCATTTTCCCATCTTGTGCTACCTTGGTAGAAGCATGGAGGAATGCCCTAATGGGTAACACCCTTTGCTTTAAGGATATGATTCTTGATGAACATATCTTTTCTTCTATGTACACTGAGAGCATATGCACCAAGACAAATTCCTTGTGTGTCCAATCACACTTGGCCAATAAAGAATTCTATATTTCTTGTTGTTAGTTGTGAAGTCGTGTCTGACCCATCACAACCCCATGGACAACATTCCTCCAGGGCTTCCTGTCTACCATCGTCTGGAGTCCATTTAAGCTCATGCCTATTGCTTCAGTGACTCCATCCAGCTACCTCGTTCTATGTTGTCCCATTCTTCTTTTACTTTCAATCGTTCCCAGCATTAGGCTCTTCTCCAGTGAGTCCTTCCTTCTCATTAGGTGATCAAAGTTTTTGAGTTTCATCTTTAGGATCTGGCCTTCTAAAGAGTAGTCAGGGTTGATCTCCTCTAGGACTGATTGGTTTGATCGCCTTGCAGTCCGAGGGATATATCAATATATAAGGGATATATAAATATAATAGCAATAACACTTAGGCTTATATACTGCTTTACAGTGCTTTTATAGCCCACTCTAAGTGTCAGCTTAGAGTCAGCATATTGCCCCCAACAATCTGGGTCCTCATTTTACCAACCTCAGAAGGATGGAAGACTGGTCAACCTTGAGCCTGGTGAGATTCGAACTGCCAAATTGCAGGCAATCAGCAGAATTAGCCTGCAGTACTGCACTCTCACCACTGTACCACTGTCACTCATAATCAAGATATACTGTATATTGTACAAGGAAAAGGAGATGTGAAGGGATGAAGAAAACTGCAGCATCCAACATCAATTATCAAAATTTAATAATAAGCTGTATACAATAAAGGAACAGGGGGAATCCGATATAACTCCTGTCTGAACAAGGCCCAAAAGTGGCCGTGTCTTCCTCTCATGAATTCTAATGACATGTCCTTTAAATGTCTCTTCTTCATTCATTCCGATGTCTTTCAGCATCATCAGCATGCTAGACTTGTAAGTATGATTTGAACCACAGATTATACCAAAACATAAAACATTGAGCAGTGGAAGAAGTTAGCCATAGCAATAGCACTTAGACTTACATACCGCTTCATAGTGCTTTACAGCCAGCTCTAAGCAGTTTAGAGATATATTGTCCCCAATAATCTGGCTCCTCATTTTACTGATTTCAGATGGATGGGAGGCTGAGTCAACCTTGAGCCGGTCAGGATCAAATGGTTGACGGTGTGCAGAGTTAGCCTGCAATACCACATTCTAACCACTGCACCGCCACAGCTCTAGTTAAGTTGTAGCTTAGCAACTAAACATATCCTTCACCTTTGAAAAGCCTTGGATGAAACTTTTACTCTCTGCAAAGAGGCATGGGAAAACAGTGCATTTGAGAGTTTAGGTTGAGGTCCCTGTGCATGAGGCCAGTGCACCTTGCTAAACGCTGGGAACTCTGAATGTAGCTTTTCTCAATCACCCGCTTCATCGTTGTTTCCTCAGGAGTCCAATCCAACTCACTTCCGTGCTGCCTCCGAGGGCTCCATAAAACCCAGACATTGAAATATTGGTGGAGGCTATTCCCAACGGAGAGCTGATTATACTCTTCTTAAAACATACACCCAGGCAGCTCGTTGGAAACGCATTAAGAAGACAAAGCCAAATGCATCTTGTGGGGTGGATGGCAATTTGGGAAAATGGCTCTTGAATTTTTCATTCTGCTTTTTCTCTGCTGACAGATTCAGCAAACAGCGTTTCTTTATTAGCCAGCTGAAAAGGAAGTCATCAGGAATAAAAAGCTACTTTGGCTCCCTCAAGTTTAACAACCCCTTTGTTTCACAGCGTATCAATAGAACAATCTTAAAATAAGGTCTTCCTTCTCTTCCTCCAACCCTCCAGAACAATGCCTATTTTTGTTGTCGTCTACTAATATTACTATGACTACGACTACTATAACAACTACTACAACTATTGTTTTGGGTTTTTTTGTAGGGATGCAGTGGCTCAGTGGCTAAGATGCTGAGCTGGTCTATCAAAAGGTCGGCAGTTCAGCGGTTCGAATCCCTAGAGAACGGGGTGAGCTCCCGTTCCTTGTCCCAGCTTCTGCCAACCTAGCAGTTTGAAAGCATGTAAAAATGCAAGTACAAAAAATAGGGACCGCCTTTGGTGGGAAGGGAACAGCGTTCTGTACACCTTTGGCATTTAGTCATGCCGGCCACAGGATCACAGAGACATCTTCTGATAGCGCTGGCTCTTCGGCTTTGAAACGGAGATGAGCTCCGCACCCTAGAGTCAGGAATGACTAGCATATATGTGTGAGGGGAACCTTTATCTTTACGACTACATTTTTTTTGCAGGCCTGTATAGTTACTCATCAACACCAGTTACATATAAATTGTGAGACTTTATGCATTTAGCTCAGAACGGAAACATTAACATTTTAAGACAATAAGCTTTTAGACATAACATCCTCTTTGATTTCTTCTGAGAATGCTTTTTTTAGAAATGGCAGTTAAATGCAGCATTCTGTCCTACTCCTGTTTGGAAACAAGCTTATTACAAAAGTTTATCACCTTTGCTGCTTCTACTTTGTTTGTTTGTTTGTTGTTGTTGTTGTTGTTGTTTTTAATGGTCCCTTCTGCTCATTTGGGAAACACACTGCATCTTTAAGAATAAAAATAAAGTCTTAACAAGGGAATCTGCTGCTAATTTCATTTGGATCTTTGCAACAAGACGGCAAGACTCATGAGCATTGATTCTATAACCATAATGCATGGACTTTGCCAAAACACATCATCTTTGGCTCAAAAATTGCTTGCCCAATGCTGCATTGTGGGGGGGAAAGTTTATTCAACCACATCAGAGACCTCCTGGCTAGAAATAAAACAGGGGTGCGAAGTATTTTTGGCAACTGGAGGCACAATATTTGGATGGGTGGCTGTTACAGGGCTGTCATAGTCCTTGGTGTAGTGATGTTAATCAGGGGTGAAATGCTCCCGGTTCGGACCAGATCACCCGATCCGGTAGCGATAGCAGCAGATGGTTTGGAGAACCGGTAGCAAAAATCCCTGCCCGCCCCCATGCCCAGCTGAGCCATGCGATCATCAGAGGCTTTTTTTTTTTTTACTTTTAAAAGCATTTTTTCTACAACATCTTCAGCCGATCTTCAGGTGATCACCTCCCGTCACACGCTGTTCTACTTACCGTATGCCTCCTTTTGGCATGCATTGCATGTGCGCATCTAACATTTGGTGTATGGTGCACACTGCACGTGCATAGCCAGTAAACTGTTAGTAAACTGGTTCAGATTTCACCACTGATGTTAATGGAAGGAATGAAGATGGGTTTTCATTATGCTTTGTTCAGTTTGACTTGGGAGTTTCTATTGGTGGGGGAAAGGTTAATTTTACCAATTGTGCTAGTGCTTCGGAGCCCTCCAAAAATAAGCTCCAGATCTGGATGCAAACTAGGTCAAATACCAACCCCTATTGAGTAAAGTCTACCTAGTTTCTAGTTCACCGGGCTTTCTTCTTTTTTCTGCTTCTGACCCATGCTAGGTTTCTAGATCTTGAGATATATATTTGCTTTATTCACTCCAATCATTGAGGAAATTAATCAGTCCTTAAAACTAAGATAGCCATTTCCCACCGCTGCCTTCCAATTTGTGATTCGACTATTATGGTTGGTGGCACAGTCAGCTAGATGTTTAAACTAGATTTGGAATTTTTGTCTACCTGTTAAGTCCTTCCCAAGGATCTGAGATAGGAAATTGTTCTTTGATGGTGCTAAAGGTATTACCACAGGATGTAAGCTGCTCCAAGTGAATCTGCCTTTTGCAATTGACTGACGATGCTATTGTCAATGCCAATTAAATTCTATTATTATCTCTGTTACTGTGATTCATTGCACGGTCAGCCAGGTGTGCAGACTCGATTTAGCATTTTTATTCACATATTGAGTCCTTCACAAAGACATGGGATAGGCAGATATTGTTTGATGTTAAAGGGATCATTGCAGGTAGTAAGCTGTTCCAAGTAAAACTGCCTGTCAAGCAGGGGTGAAATCCAGCAGGTTCTGACAGGTTCTGGGGGCCAGCCAGAAGTGGTATTTGCTGGTTCTCCAAATTGCTCAAAATTTCCGCTTCTGGTTCCAGAACCTGCCAGAACCTGCTGGATTTCACCCCTGGTGTAGGGGAATACTATGCCACAGCAGAGAAAACTCTCTTCCTGGGTATTTGATAGATGTGACCATAACTTGCCTTTCTTGCCAATCCTGATGGGACAGGTAGATTTAGCAACAGCAGTAGCACTTAGACTTATATACCACTTGATAGTGCTTTTATAGCCCTCTCTAAGCGGTTTACAGAGTCAGCCTCTTGCCTCCAACAATCTGGGTTCTCATTTTTACTGATCTTGGGAAGGATGGAAGGCCGAGTCAACCATGAGCCGGTGAGATTCGAACTGCCGAACTGCAGCTAGCAGTCAGCTGAAGTAGCCTGCAGTGCTGCACTCTAACCACTGTGCCACATCATCTCTTTAACTGGAAAGAGGCTGAAATAATACATGAATTCCCATGTGTTATATTTTTTGAGGTCAGCATGTAAAGGTGCCAGGGTCTGCTTGAAGCCAACCAGTATCAGCAACACTGAACCTGGAGGCTTATTTTGTTCCATTAATATGACTTGCTTTTTGCATCTCTATTTTCTGAGTTGTCAGGCAAATCTCTATGGGTACAATCCCAATCTCTGATTTCTCTAAGACTTTACGAGCAAGCTAGCATGATCCAGCCTAGCAAGACAGCTCTAATACAAGCTTGTTTTACCATACTAAATATTCCTCTCTTGAATGCAAATCTCTCCGATATATGCCTTTACATCTCTACTATTAAGGCTCTGCTCTGCGCTTAATCATAAATATTCCCCATAATTGCAAAGGAAGGAAGGTTTTATAAACTAGAAAAACATTTACACCCCCTTTCTTAAGTCAAGGGTGTATTGCTCATGAATGGTATAGGTAGGAACTGAAAGCCAACAAAAGTATAAGTAAGCTTGAATTATTTTGAAAATTGCTTAGCGACAATTTGATTTCTTTTGCTTGTTATAACCAGATTATCAAGCTCTCCTCTGGTTTTCCTGGCTTGTATTAGTTTTCTATTATACAGGTCAGTCTATGTAATTGATATTAATTAGATGTTCTAGCCACAATCTCTACAAACCCCAATTGGAATTAGATGAATAAAACACAGTGTCCTATTTAATAGCAACATTCTGAAACCATAATAGTTAGTAACACAGTACCCAAATAAACAGGCACAGTACCAAGAAAAGACAGGTTATTTGGGCAGAAAATACATAAAATCTAACTTCTATTCCTTTCTACCAAGAAAACGATTTCCAAAAAGGTATGGAACTACTATTAGCCTGTAACTACCCAAACTACTAGTGGTTGAAACTCCTGCTAAGAGTTGCCTGTAGTAACTTTTGTTGACAACCCAATGGTTATTTATTTGCCTAAGGATTAGAGGAAACCTATCTTCTCCTTTGAGCTACCTTTGGTCACCACATTATAAAAAAGATGCTGAGACTCTAGAAATAATGTAGAGAAAAGCAACCAGGATGATTAGGGGACTGGAGACTAAAACATATGAAGAACGGTTGCAGGAACTGGGCATGGCTAGTCTAGTGAAGAGAAGGACCGGGGGAGACATGATAGCAGTGTTCCAATACTTAAAGGGCCGCCACAGAGAGGAAGGGGTCAAGCTATTCTCCAAAGCACCTGAAGGCCAGACAAGGAATAATGGATGGAAACTGATCAAGGAGAGTTTCAACCTAGAAATAGGGAAAAATTTTCTGACGATGAGAACAATCAACCCATGGAACAAAAGTTGCCTTTGGAAGTTGTGGGAGCTTCATCACTGGAGGCTTTCAAGAAGAGACTGGACTGCCATCTGTCAGAAATGGTGTAGGGTCTCCTGCTTGGGTGGGGGGCTGGACTAGATGACCTACAAGGTCCCTTCCAACTCTGTTCATCCAATCTAATCTAATTTACGATCAAAGTTTGGCTCCTAAACTTGGAATAGCAGTGGTGGTACAGGCGTGGGTGGGTTATGTATTTTCTCTCTGTGTTCAAAACAATCCACAACCTTCAGAAGCACCCCAAATTAAAAATACCCAAAGTGTTCCATCCTGATCCCCAAAAGTTTGTTGGTTCAGTGAATCTGATTTTCCACCATGATCGGAATTGTCTTCCAATATTTCAAGGTACCCCATCACCACTACCACTCAAGATCTCTAGCCAACACTTGATACTAAATCAGTAAATTGGTACTAAATCCCTCTTTGATTATCTTTCCTGGATGGCGTGGAAAGAACTTCTTCTTCTTCTTCTTCTTATTATTATTATTAATCATATTTCTATACTGCCCACTCTCCGAAGACTCTGGGCGGCTTACAACAATTGACAGTATACTAAATAGCATATTGCCCCCAACAATCTGGTTCCTCATTTTACCCACCTCAGAAGGATGGAAGGCTGAGTCAACCTTGAGCCGGTGAGATTTGATCCGCTGATCTGCTGAACTAGCAGTCAGCTGAAGTAGCTGCAGTACAGCACTCTAACAACTGTGCCACCTTGGCTCCTTGTTAATAAGATCCTGATGTAGGCAATAAAGGAAAATGGGGGGGGGGGACCTTTTACTGGGGAGGAGGAAAATGGAAGGAACTGAAGATGGAATGCATTTGGCACCACCAGGCATATCAGCCAAACTTCATTCCAACATATATAACTTGGCTTCTTGCAAAATAGTTAATGGAGCTTTTATTCAGTGATGTAAAAGATTTGTTCGTTCAGCTTCTCCCTGTCTCCCCTCCCCCAAAAATCTCATAATTAGCGGATTCCTTCTCCTTTTACCCTCGTACACTTCTCATACACATTTGTTCTCAAGCATCCATTAACCTCCTGCCATGAAGTCCATTTCATCTCACACCAGGGAAGAAGACGGTGAGGTTGGAGGACTTCGAGATGATATGTAACGATGGGTCATAAAAATCCAAGCAAAGTTTTAATTCAAGAAGGTCTGCAGGCAGCAACCCTTGAAATCCAGAGTAACGGTTGATGCAAAACAGGTTTCCCACCCCAAAACAGTATGCAGACATGCATACTGTCTACATACAGTATGTGCATGATCTCTGCATTTTTGTTCATTGTTTGAAATGTTCAAAAGATGAAATTGGTTCCATTTCTTCTACTCGTACTTATTTGATTCTAATTGCCATCTAAGACCTTCTGAATGCAAAACTCAATTAGAACTGTGGTGGTACAGAGGTTAGAATGCAGTATTGCAGGCTAACTCTGCCGACTGCCAGCAGTTCGATCCTGACTGACTCAAAGTTGACTCCGCCTTCCATCCTTCCGAGATCAGTAAAATGAGGATCCAGATTGTTGGGGGCAATAGGCTGCCTCTGTAAACCATTTAGAGAGGGCTGTAAAGCACTGTGAAGAGATATATAAGTCTAAGTGCTATTGCTATTTTATTACAGATACTTATAAAAACAGTAAATATAAATATAAAAAAAGTAGGGATGCGGTGGCTCAGTGGCTCAGACGCTGAGCTTGTCGATCGAAAGGTCGGCAGTTCAGCAGTTCAAATCCCTAGTGCCAGGTAACAGGGTGAGCTCCCGTTACTTGTCCCAGCTTCTGCCAACCTAGCAGTTCGAAAGCATGTTAAAAAATGCAAGTAAAAAATGGAAGATAACAGCATTCTGTGTGCCTTTGGCATTGAGTCATGCTGGTCACATGACCACAGAGATGCCTTCAGACAGCGCTGGCTCTTCAGCTTTGAAACGGAGATGAGCGCTGCCCCCTAGAGTCGGGAATGACCAGCACATATGTGGGAGGGGAACCTTTACCTTTACCTTATAAAAACAGAAAATGGCAAACATAAAGCAAACAGAGTCACCTCTTAGTGCTTCTTCCATATTCAGGAATGAAATGGCTCTTCTAAGCCATAGAAAATACAAGTAGGCCTTGATTGACAATAGTAAATCTGTTTGAAATTACAGCGACACTGAATAAAGTGATTTATGACCATTTTTCACACTTACGACCGTTGCAGCATCCCCATGGTCATGCGATCCAAATTCAGACGCTTTTCCCCTGACTCATATTTATGACGGTTGCAGTGTTCCAGGGTCATGTGATCCCCTTTTGCGACCTGTCAATGGGGAAGCCAGATTCACTTAACAACCATGTTACTAACTTAACTGCAATTTTTCACTTAACAACTGTGCCAAGAAAAGTCATAAAGTTGGGCAAAGTTCACAAGTGTTTCGCTTAACAGCAGAAATTTTGGGTTCAATTGTTGTAAATCAAGGATTACCTGGTTTGTTTTGTTTGTTTACGCACAGGCAAGTTTTAAAGCATTTTACTCACAAACCAACCCAGTAAAAGCCACAATCGCTGACAGTTCACATTTCCAAAATAAACAGCACGAAGAGACAATACTGTCTATCTAAAAAACATCAACAAAAATCCTGAGGTTCCCCTGGGTGGAATGTTTTTGAATGCAAGGATGTTCTTGATGGCCAGATACAGAGTTCATTTTTATTTTTTATTTTTTACTTCTTTTTTGTTTCCTTCTCTAGCTTCATTCGGGCTGTCACTTTATTTTTATTTATATTTGCTTTATCTCTCTCTCTTCTTAGTCCCGATTGGGAAAGCTGTATTGAGTTGCTAACAGCCACCAGCTTTCAAACAATCAGCAAGTTCTCAAAACCATAGATAACTGTTGAGTATTTCTAACATTGTGTGTACACAAGAGACAGACAGACAGACAGACAGACAGAACAGAGACAGAGACATCTGTTAAATGGAACTTTTAGTAATTGTTATATTTTGAATTAGTGCCCTTCCTTCCTTCCTCCCTCCCTTCCATCCTCCCTCCCTTGCCCTCCCTTTTCATCTTCCTTCCTTCCTTCCTTCCTTCCTTCCTTCCTTCCTTCCTTCCTTCCTTCCTCCTTTCCTTCCTCCCTCCCTCCCTGCCTCTCTCCCTTCCCCTTTTCATCTCCCTCCCTTCCTCCCTCCCCCTTTTCATCTAATAGAGAGCCTGGATAGCTCAGCAGACTAAAAGCATTGTGATTAACTCCAGCTGTCTGCAATTACTGTAAGTTCGAATCTCATCAGGCTCAAGGCTGATGGAAGGCCTTCCATCCTTTCTAAGGTAGGTAAATTGAGGACCCAGTTTGTGGGGGCAATAAGCTGACTTTGTATAAATGTACAAAAGTATGAAGGCTATTGCTTAATGCATGGTAAGCTGCCCTGAGTCTCCGGAGAAGGGCGGCATATAAATCAAATTAAAATAAATAAAATAAAAATAAATCTTCCTTTCCGTTTTCATCTTCCTTCCTTCCTCCCTCCCTCCCTGCCTGCCTCCCTCTCGTCTCCCTCCCTTCCCCTTTTCATCTTCCTTTCTCCCTCCCTCCCTCCCTCCCTCCCTCCCTCCGTCCTTCCTTCCTTCCTTCCTTCCTTCCTTCCTTCCTTCCTTCCTTCCTTCCTTCCTTCCTTCCTTCCTTCCTTCCTTCCCCTGAGTTCATTTGAAAAATGAAATCGGACTTGTTCCTTAACAAACTGGACTTTACAGTACCCTGAAGGGCATTTCCTTGAAAGATTGTAACTGACAGTTTCCTAGCTTTGTGCTCATCACCCCGGTCCAGCTTCATTTGACAGAAAGTCGTGTCTCCAATGACCATTGGATAAAAGAAGGTTCTGTCAAATAAGGTATAGAATTTCAAATTGGAAGTGTGGTTGGGAAAGGATTTATAAAGCCCAGGGTTTCTTGATTTTCTTCTGAACTCGAGGAAAATAGGCTCTTTTAAAATTTGGGCATAGGTTTTTTGCTATGACACATTGGGGCCACCATACTATTAATATGAACTTCGTAGGTCAGAGGTGTCTAACCCTGGCAACTTTAAAACTTGTGGACTTCAAATCTATGGAAATTCTCAATCATCCAAGTCACGGTTGCCCCAGAACAACCATGACCTGGATGACTGAGAATCTCCATAAACTTTTAGC
This sequence comes from Masticophis lateralis, assembly GCA_030761175.1. NCBI lineage: Eukaryota > Metazoa > Chordata > Lepidosauria > Squamata > Colubridae > Masticophis > Masticophis lateralis. The sequence goes on along the minus strand of JAUDYJ010000012.1, from coordinate 13,448,507 downwards.
CATGCCCTTGAGATGAAACCCCTTTGAAGGGTGTGGGAGTAGGAATGGATTTCCAGAAAAAAAAATTGCAGACTACAGGAACCATTTGCAGAACTCAGGTGACCCTGAAGACACAGATAAACCTCCAAGTGCCTCAATGACTTGCTAAAAGAATGCAAATGACCAGCTGTCTGCAAGGAATATAAATCCTTCCATTCCTCACCATCCAGTCAGAGCTGAAGAAGCTTCTTGGATGAGAAGTGAAATGCCTTCAAAGAAAAAAAAAAACAAGGAAGTCCAATTGCCTCCAGAAAAAGCACTTTTGTGGACTTTAACTCCCAAAATTCCCCAGCCACTCATATTGGGGAATTCTGGGAGTTAAAGTCCACAGGTCTTAAAGTTGCCAAGATTGGAAAGCCCTCATGTAGATGCTGATCTAATTTGCCATTGAACTAAACCAGAGGAGTTCCATCTCCACTTAATGGAAAGTTTGAAATAACCCCAGGTCCTTCAAAGGTGTTGTTGTTGTTAGTTAGTTAGTTGCAAAGTCATATCCGACCCATTGAGACCCCATGGACAATGTTCCTCCAGGCCTTCCTGTCCTCTACCATCCTCCAGAGTCCATTTAAGCCCACGCTGACTGCTTCAGTGACTCCATCCAGCCGCCTCGTTCTCTGTCGTCCCCTTCTTCTTTTGCCCTCAATCATTCCCAGCATTAGGCTCTTCTCCAGTGAGTCCTTCCTTCTCATTGGATGGCCAAAGTACTTGAGTTTCATCTTCAGGATCTGGCCTTCTAAAGAGCATTCAGAGTTGATCTCCTCTAGGACTGACCGGTTGGATCGCCTTGCAGTCCAAGGGACTTGCAGGAGTCGTCTCCAGCACCAGAGTTCAAAGGCCTCAATTCTTTGGCGCTCAACCTTTCTTATGGTCCAACTTTCACAGCCATCCATTGCAATTTGGAAAACCATAACCTTGACTGTATGCACTTTTGTTGGTGTACAGTATATTTTGTTGTCAGAGGTGTTAGAGATTGTAATTCTTTTCTGCGCGAGAGAAAAGACCATTCAATAAATTATTTGAAAGCAAATCTGGTCAAAATTGACTTCCGGTGACTTCACGGAGAGGTCCACATAGTTTTCTTGGCAAGTATAAAGGATTTTAAAGCTGATCTCAGGGAAGTCATGGCATTAGGAGAGGCTTGGATAACAGATTACATAGTCCAAAAATAGAAGGAACTGTGAGAAAGAAACTCAAAGTAACCCTAACTCGATTTTATTTAGTAAAAGATGGGACATGTCCTATCCAATAATGTGCCCTATAAAAATAAAGTAGCATTCCTAAAATCTCTACAGGGTCTGTCTCTCTCTCTCTCTCTCTCTCTCTCTCTCTCTCTCTCTCTCTCTCTCTCTCTCTCTCTCTCTATCTATCTATCATCTATCCTTACTTTTTGTAGGTTTCGTGTGTGTTTTTCTTTAAGCCAGGTTTTCCTACTTAACAAAGATGTTTCTGCAAAATCTTCACGATTTGGCCACACATTTGGGCACAACACCAGTTAAATCTTCAGAGCAAATCTCTGTGTGAACCTGGCAGCCCTATTTTTCTCAACAGCAAGGTACAAAGGCTGCTACCTGAAAAACTTACTTGGGAAAGGAAGGTCGTCTTTGTTGGCAAAGGATAAGGAGATGCCTGAAATTATCTCATATTCTCCACAAGCAACATCAAGCCTGCCCAGAGGTTGCCATTTCTAACTACTGAATTTCAAGTTAAGCGCAAGACAGCTTGGCATTAACAATATAAAGATAAAGTAAACCCATGATTATCTTCACACAGCTTCAGCGCAGATTCCACAGTAATTATTTCTCTTTTAGTTAAAAAAAAATAACTTTAAAAAAACCCCGATGAAACTAAATTACCGAGAAATTGGCAGGCATAGGTAATGACTATACTTAAGAAGGAGGCAATTTCCTTCAAAAGCCTTGTGCATCATAGTTACTGCTCACTAAGACACTTTGTAAAATACCTTTTTAGACCTCAAGGTGATGTGGCAAGGTATTTCCAGGCCAATTTTTGACAACAACTAACACAACTGTGCAGCTGAACACCAGGCACCCCGAAGGTGTGCTCTCTTTACTGCCTTTAAGCTTTATTTTATTCACCTATGCCCTTGTTTTCACAAACAGATAGGCAGGAGGGTGCTATATGATAGTCACGACTTGTCTTGTGATGATTAAAATGAGAGGAAATGTCAAATCCCTAAAAGTGATACTGTCGTTCAATTGGAGGAAGGGGGAGACTTGGATTCAATTTAATAGCATTGCCTATGTCAACAGATATTTTACAATCTATATCCTGGCGCCAAAGAGCTCCGAGATCCTCTTTACGTGGAGGAATCTTTATGATAGTCATGTGGGTTGTTTCACTTTAAAAGATAACGGTGTGAATGCATGTTTGTTCGGGTTCTAAGGGAAACTAGTAAAGAAAACATCTTCACACTTGTGTATTGGCTAAAAGCTGCATTCTGATTTAAAGGGAGGGGTCTCTACTGCTTTAATCCTACTTGTCTTGCCTAAGGGTATTCAGATCTTGCTTTAACTGGGTTGTTATCACTTCTGCTTAATAAAAGGTTCCTTTTGAACAACCACGTTTCACAAGTTTTTACTTTCTTAAGTTGGAAGAAGAGGCAATCATTACAGGAAATTTAGAATTTAACTGAAAAAATGGGAAGGTACACAGGCTGTAGATTTCTGAATGGGGGATTGAATCATAAAAGACCAGGCATTCACACAGAATATGTATTAATAAATATGCTGTCTTCAGTGGTGGGAATAAGCCAGTTTGGGAGAACTGGTAGCTGTGGCTGGGGGAGGCTCCGCCCACCCACTCGGACGTCCTGTTTTTGACGCTCTGCGCATGTGTAGAAGGTCCTGTGCAGGCACGGAGGTGGCGCATGCTAGTGAAGCAAGCATGCATCAGTAGTGAAATCCATTTTTTTTATTATCGGTTTTGTGGGCATGGCTTGGTGGGCATGTTGTGGCTTGGTGGGCATGGCAGGGGAAGGATACTGCAAAATCCCCATTCCCTCCTCACTCCTGGGGGAAGGATATTGCAAAATTTCCATTCCCACCCCAGTCTGGGGCCAGCCAGAGGTGGTATTTGCCGGTTCTCTGAACTGCTCAAAATGTCTCCTACCAGTTCTCCAAACTGGTCAAAACTTCTGCTACTGGTTCTCCAGAACCTGTCAGAACCTTCTGGATTTCACTCCTGGCATTCACGCTCACATTTGCGAACTGGTAGTGAAGGTAAGTGAATACCACCTCTGGCTGTCTTCCAATTCAGAATGCCTCATCCCCGCCCCATCTAAATTTCATTCAACTTCACTTCTACTCTAAAAGAATTTCAAAGGAGAGAAAGAAAAAAATCATTTCCATCCAGCTGAATAGCAGCTGCTAGAAAAAAAAATCCTGCAGGACCAATTCTCTGTCAGATCTTAGCTTGGTTTCAGTTTCTTGCTTTTTACCCTCTCATCTGCAGTTTTATAGAACCAGTGAGAAATTGTACAGTTAGTCCTTGACTTACGACCGCAATAAAGCCCAAAATTTATGTCGAGAGAAATAGGTGAAGTGAATTTTGCCCCATTTGATGACTTTTCATGCCACATTCATTAACTGCATCACGGCAGTTGTTCCATTCGTAACTGAATCTGGTTTCCTCACTGATCCAGAAAGGGGATCATATGAACCTGGGGACACGGTAACTGTTAGGATATGATTTGAGCCTAACAGATTGTCCAGGCAATATATGTGTTCTGTGACTTTACGTTTTAATGCTGCATCATGCTGTAATGCTGAGTCATGCTGTAATTAGTTGTAAACGTATTTAAGAAAGGTACTGTAATGTATTCAGTTGATGATAAGCTGCTATCATCGCATGTGTGGGTGGATCTGCTACCATCCGGGGTTTGTGTACTAGAGTGAACCAACTACTGTTTGTTTGGTAAGAAGCTTTTTGGATTTAACCGGTAAAGACTTGGACTGTTTAGAAGACTGCGAGATTGTTTATTTTCCACTATAAAGAAAACTTTTGATAACACCAGTTTGCACGTATCTCTTATCTCATTGCTCTCAGCAACGTTTCTCTGTGCACTATACTCTGCTAGTTGCTAACACAACAACAATATCCTTAACAGTAATCGTCAGTTGTCAGGCATCCTAATGAAAAATCACGTTTACATGGGAATGCTACAATGGTCATAAGTGTGAAAAATGGTCATAACTCACTTTTTTCAGCGCCGTTGTAACTTCGGTCATTAAAGGAACAGTTGTAAGTTGACAACTATCTGTATTCATCTTTGCTGTCCCCTGATTCCTACCGCAGTACATTTTCTAACCATGGGGTATGGTGGTGCCAAAACACAACAGAAAAATGATTGAATACCTACCTTTGCTTGCAGGTTTACAAGGAATATTGCTGAGAATGAGAGCTGAAATCTTCTCAAATCCTGATACCTCATTTTCACACACACTTCTCTGATTGTTGCTCCATAGCTTTGGCCCCACTGAACTTTGGCATGAAGGCCAAATGTTTCATCAGTCTGACCAGAATCACATAGGTCTCAATCTACCATGGGAGACATGATAGGAGTGTTCCCATATCTCAGGGGCTGCTACAAAGAAGAGGGAGTCAAGCTATTCTCCAAAGCACCTGAAGGCAGGACAAGAAGCAATGGGTGAAACTAATCAAGGAGAGAAGCAACCTAGAACTAAGGAGAAATTTCCTGACAGTGAGAACAATCAATCAACCCCAATCCAGGAACAATCAACTCAGACAAATCACGTGAAGTGTTCATACCACTTTAGAATGCCTTGGTAAGGCCACACTTGGATTACGGCATCCAGTTTTGGTCGCCATGATGTAAAAAAGATATGGAGACTCTAGAAAGAGTGCAGAAAAGAGCAACAAAGATGATTAGGGGACTGGAGGTTAAAACATATGAAGAACGGTTGCAGGAACTGGCTATGTCTAGTTTAATGAAAAGAAGGACTAGGGGAGACATGATAGCAGTCTTCCAATATCTCAGGGGCTGCCACAAAGAAGAGGGTGTCAAGCTATTCTCCAAAGCACCTGAGCACAAGAAGCAACAGATGGAAACTAATCAAGGAGAGAATTCTATCCCTCTGCTAATGCAATTTAGGATTGCATTGGCTATTCTGGCTGCCACTGCACACTACTAGCTCATATTTAGCTGATTGTCCACTAAGACTCCATGATCCCTCTCACAGTCACTGCTTTTAAGCCTGGTTTCCCTCAGTTTATATGCATACTTTTGGTTTTTCTTACCTAAGTGTAGGACTTCATCCATCAGAAACCCATGAATGAATCTTGTATTCAGTAGGAGCTTAAATTAGATGACCTCTAAAAATGGACCTCTTCCAACTTTATGATTCTATGAGCTACTGTCCACGGCTGGCTCAGCAGCCTTACAATCTTCATGCCATATTTTCTTCATACCATGGGGATGACTTCATGCACTTCCTCTTTTGAGAAGTCTTCCAACAGACCTATTCTCAAATGTCTTCTTAAATGGGACAGAAAGTAATTGATTTTTTTTAAAAAAAACAGCTATAAATGTGGGAGAAAGTAAAAGTGGCAGATTTCTCAATCTCAATTTAAAGATTATTTTTTAATGTATTTATTACATTTATAGGTAAAAGTTCCCCCCGACTCTAGTGGGAGGTGCTCCTCTCTGTTTTAAAGCTGAAGAGCCAGAGCTGTCCGAATATGTCTCCGTGGTCATGTGGCCGGCATTGCTAAATGCCAAAGGCACACAGAATGCTGTTATCTTCCCACCAAAGGCGGTCCCTATTTTTCTATTTGCATTTTTTACGTGCTTTCGAACTGCTAGGTTGGCAGAAGCTAGGACAAGTAATGGGAGCTCACCCCATTACGCGGCACTAGGGATTTGAACCGCTGAACTGCCAACCTTACAATTGACAAGCTCAGCATTTTAGCCACCAAGCCACTGCATCTCTTAGATACAGGTTTTAGGTGTTTTAAAATTGTTTTAGTTTTGTTCTATGCCACCCAAAATTGCTTGGTTTGTGAGAAGAGTGGCTTTACATATTGGACAAATAAGTGAGCACACAAATTAGAATCCGATTCTGTCAAGATATAAATCATAGCTGAAAGTCAGAATATTAGACGGCTGCAAGAGAGATCCAGTTTTGTGATATGACTTAAAGTCAGGTGTGTTCTATTTGAAAGAGGTCATTTGAGTTCAACAATTCAGCTTGAAAAGTATATGGGCACAAGTGTAAATGTCAATCACATTTTCTAGTCAAAGTGATGCTGCCTGTTTGGATATAATGTATCAGATTAATTCAGTGATAAATTTCACGTCAAATCTTTGCATCAAAGATTCACAGCACCCTATCTTTCCCTACAATCCTTCCTTCCTTCCTTCCTTCCTTCCTTCCTTCCTTCCTTCCTTCCTTCCTTCCTTCCTTCCTTCCTTCCTTCCTTTCCCATAGGCCAGGGGTCAGCAACCCGCGATTCTGGAGCTGAACGTGGCTCTTTCATCCATCTCCTGCAGCTCTCTGTTGCTGGTTGGCTCCACAATTGATAGGACAGGTAGAGGAAAAAGGATGCCACGCTAGGAGGAGACTGTATGGTGGGGGAACCAGACTTCCGGTCAGCAGAGGAATAAGGATACCGTGCTAGGAAGAGACTATGATGGGGAAACTGGACTTCCGGTTGGCTCCAGAATTGAGCAGGGGCTTCCAGTTAGGACCTTTGTGGCTCTTTGAGTGTTTAAGGTTGCCAACCCCTGCCATAGGCATCTCACAACAACCCATAAAAACACATCTAAAGAAAAATATATTTCCCTCTGAACATCAGATCACATAACAATTCCCCCTCCACCCATACGTCCGGCTCCCTTCTTTGCCATCTTGTGTCCATCATTTTATTTGCTAATGTTGTTTTTATCAGCTGTTTTAATGATGGATGATTTAAAGTTTTTCTATGTTTTTTATGTTGTATGCTACACAGAGTTATTGGATCTGAGATGGGCGTCAAAGAAACAAATGCCCATTTTAGCTCAATACTTAGGGAATGAACCAGGCCTTCATGTCTTCTGAAGGCCAAATGGCAGGAGGATAGGAAATCTGATGTGGGAAGTTATTCTGAAGGGCTGAAGAGCCACAGAGAAGGTCCTACTCAATGCCAACATTTAAGGGAAGGGACTTGGAGCATGGTCATCCTATCCAAGGTGTCAGGGTTCCGACGGATGCCCTAACTAAATCATGAGCCTCTAACCAAACTTCAAAAGAAATCCAGTCATTTATTAGGAGCTTCATGTCGACATGTTCCAAGTGAAGCCAACTCTGACCTCATGTAATTTATGACCCAATCTTGACCCTGTTTCCCTCCTCCCCCCAGGGTGTGTCATCAGTTACATTCGCCAGTGGAGCAATTTCGCGGGTTGTAGAGATCACTCACCTCCGGCTGCTGTACGTAACCCTGGGAGACATTCTTGAGAGAGATATGTCAGGAATATGCTGGTTTTTTTGGGGGGGGGGTTATCATGCTGCTTCACCGTTTTCCCATCCCCCTTGCCTATAGCAACTCGAGAGCAGGCCAAGGGATGCTTTGCGAGTTGACACGAGGATGGGCAGATACCCTATAACTCTTAGCCACACATGTTGGTTTGCCATTATGATGGCTGAGAACCCAACAACACTCAGGGAAAGAGTGAATTGTGAGACAAGCAAGATGTTTAGCTTCAAGACGGGCAGTAATGTGAATCTGTTAAGAGTGCGTAAGAATGGAGAGAAAGTAGCAGGAATGGATGAATTCATTTGTCTGGCCAAAGATTGACAGCAGCTATACAACTCTATGCTTGACTGCTGCATGTGTAAAGAATACTTTTTCTCCCTCCCTGTTTAAAAGTTCCTCATTTCATAAATACGGTACATTAATATTCATTAAACTGCACGCATTATCATTTTGGAAGGCGATTACTGAGAATTCGCTATTTTCTCTTCATCACATTTTCCAATTAGAAGGGCTTCTTTTGCAAATAATAAGCTCTCGCCTCCTTCTCCTCCCCCTTTTTGACAACTTGCCAGAGGCTTTCAGTAAAGTTTCTAGCCAGGGTTTAGAGTCTTAAGTCTTCAAATTTCAAATCTTTATTGTCAGTGCACAACATATGTACAATGAGATTGGTGGAACTCCCTCAGTGCACCCCAACACAATACAACTTACAGTGAAGATAGAAAATCCCTAACCCAATAAATCATATTAACAAAACACCCAGTCCTATTGCACCAGTGTGAACACGTTACACCTTGCGCTGGCCCTGCAAGTCCATCGTACTATGTAGTTATGATGGTATTTCTCATTCAGGAGTCTTGACAGCCCACGGATAAAAACTGTTCTTCAGCCTGTTTGTGGGGATGGCTATGCTTCTGTATCTCCTTCCCGATAGTAGGAGAGTAAAGAAGTGATGACCAGGTGAGAGTTGTCCCTGAGGATTTTCCTGTGGTAAGTAAGAATTATTTTTAGGTGAACATATGAAAATGCTGGGCTTTGCAAAGACCAGTTTTAGCTATTGTAGTCCCCGCTGGTCCAAGATTTTGAGTGCTCCTACAAAAATCTGCAACAAAGTTGTGAGATCTCTCTAATTCCTGACACTTTTATTTATTTATTTATTAGTTTGATTTATATGCCGCTGTTCTCCGGAGACTCAGGGTGGCTTACAATGCTTTTAAGTAATAGCCTTCATACTTTTGTATATAACTGCTTAGTAGGGCTTTTTGGGCTATTTTATACAAAGTCAGCTTATTGCCCCCACAATCCGGGTCCTCATTTTACCTACCTCTGAAGGATGGAAGGCTGAGTTTACCTTGAGCCTGGTGAGAATTGAACTCGCAGAAATTGCAGGCAGCTGGCAGCTAAATACTACTTTAACAGTAGTTTAGTCTACTGTGCCACCAGGCTCTTTGTTTTAGTTTAGTTGGATGAATCCTTTTTCAATTTCCTTCCCATCGGTACTTCTCATCCTTAAAAGGTAGGGGTAAAGGTTCCCCTCGCAGATATGTGCTAGTTGTTCTCGACTCTAGGGGGCAGGGTTTATCTCCGTTTCAAAGCTGAAGAGCCAGCACTGTCCGAAGACGTCTCCATGGTCCTGTGGCCAGCATGACTCAATGCCAAAGGCACATGGAACACTGTTACCTTCCCACCAAAGGTGGTCCCTATTTTTCTACTTGCAGTTTTTACGTGCTTTCGAACTGCTAGGTTGGCAGAAGCTGGGACAAGTAACGGAAGCTCACCCATAGTTACGCGGCACTAGGGATTCGAACCGCTGAACTGCTGACCTTTCGATTGACAAGCTCAGTGTCTTAGCCACTGAGCCACCGCATCACTTCTCATCTTTAGGTGCTATTAAAAAAAAGAGAGCTATAAATGAAAATAACATCTAAATTTGTTCTGATCCTTTTGGTGAGCATATATTCATTCCCGCCGCACCTGAACACATGCTGCTAAAAGAAACTCCTAAGTTGCTGTTATTGTAGGTTGGAAATGGAACATTTAACGTTTAATGGTTGTTTTTCAGGTCAGAGTTGTTACTTTTCATTGCTTGTTAGATTCGCTTCATATTTTATTTTATTGTGGGTTTTTGGGACACTTCAGTGCCTTGCATTCCACTGTAGCCTTACTTGAAATTGTGTTTGGGGTCAAAGCAATCTTCTCCCATGCTTCTTCTTTTTAAGATTTTTTTTTTTTAATCCTGCTAGATGACATATTACAGAATAGTTTTTGTTTCTTCCCTGCTTGCTTCTATAGTATTTGAGCACTGAGAGACTCTGGAGAATTTCAATCTTCGTTTCGGGGCGAAGATTGAATGAAATAGAGTCCTTTCACAAAGGAAAAATTGCAGGGGTGAAATGCTACCGGTTCGGGCCGGTTCACCCAAACCAGTAGTAAAAATGCTACTGGTTTTCCCAAACTGATTGTAAAAAAATGCTTTAGAAAGTAAAAAAAAAAAGTTCCCATGATCATACGGCACAGCTGATCGTCTAAACTTTTGTTTGACTTTTTTAAAGCATTTTTTTTACTACCGGTTCAGGCAACTAGGTAGTAAAAAAATGCTAAAAAAAGGCTCCGACAGTCAACTGTGCCAATCAGCTGTGCTGTGCGATCGTCGGAACTTTTTATTTTTTTTTTAACTTTTTAAAGCATGTTTTACTACCTATTGCCCGAACCGGTATTTTTTAATTATTATTATTGAAAAGTTTTATAACAATACAAAGTAAAAAAAAAACATTCCCCCCCTCCCAACACCCCCCTCTTCTTCCCTCCTCCTCCCTTCCCCAACTTCCCAGAGTAAAATACAGGGTATTAAAAAGAAGAAAAAACAAAGATCATCTAAATTAATCTATTAATCTTAACTCCAATACAGTTTACAATACAATACTCTTTACTTCTGTTTCATTCATACGCAGTTTGATATCTTACCGAACCGGTATTTTTGTGTAAAGTGTGATAGTTGGTTTTTGAGCTCTCTGTGAGGTTTCTGCTTGTTGCAGGGGCCGTTTTGTGTGACGTCCAGCTGCTTTTGCATTGTGTGTGAGTCAGTTGTGTAGCTTTTGTGTTATTTTTGGGTAAAGTGTGATACTTGATTTTCCCAGTCACATGACCAGCAAGCCACATCCACCAAGCCACGCCTACAGAACTGGCAGGGAAATTTTTTGAGTTTCACCACTGAAAATTTGTATACCAATATATGACAGAAATCTATGATAAACTATAAAGGTTTAGAAGTTCCACAATTTTCTTTTGAAATCTATACATAATAAGAAGGGCAGGGGACATCATCTAGTTGAGCAAACATCAGTAACCTGGTCTGTTCATAATGTATAAGTAGTCCTCGGCTTACGACCATAATTTTGAACCCAAAATTGCTAAGCGGGACAGTTGTTCAGTGAGTTTTGCCCCATTTTTACGACATTCCTTGCCACAGTTGTTAAGTGAATCACTGCAGTTGTTCAGGTAGCAGCACGGTTGTTAAGTGAATCTGGAATCAATGGCTTCCCTATTGACTCTGCTTGTGAGAAGGTCGCAAAAGTGGATCGCATGGTCCCGGGACACTACAACCGTCATAAATATGAACCAGTTGCTAAGCATCTGAATTTTGATAACCTGACCGTGGGGATGCTGCAACCTCTTGTAAGAACGGTAATAGGTCACTTTTTTCAGTGCCATTGTAACTTTGAATGGTCATTAAATAAAAGGTTGTAAGTCAACGACTATATGTACTAAGTCTTGAAAGATGTATTTGTGTATTTATTGCAGCCTGATGCACACAATGGTGCCTGGTGGCTTAGTGAGCCCACCATATTATTATCTCACGGTACCCCTAATAGAACATGGCTTCAAGTGAATTACGAGCATCAAAATGTTATCATTGACAAATTTAAGTGGAAACTTAATTTGTTCCTTCCCCCTTTTCAGAGGTGGGTTTCATCAGGTTCTGACCAGTTCTGGAGAAACGGTAGTGGAAATTTTAAGTAGTTCGGAGAACCGGTAGTAAAAATTCTGACTGGCCCCACCCTCATCTATTCTCTACCTCCCAAGTCCAGCTGATCGGGAGGAAATGGAGATTTTACAGTATCCTTCCCCTGGAGTGGGTTGGGAATGGCGATTTTACAGTATTCTTCCCCTGGCACGCCCACCAAGCCACGCCCACCAAGCCATGCCATGCCAAACCCACCAAGCCACGCCCACAGAACCGGTAGTAAACAATTTTGAAACTCACCACTGCCCCTTTTGCTTGGTTTCTTATCTGCATTTTGACTCAGTCTGGCACTCAAGGTTGACAGGCAGGATTGAAACTTACAACGCACCGAATAAAATGCCTACTAGCATAAATTGAAAGAGGATATTAAAATTAAGTCATAATTAAAAGCCTGTCAGTAGATTTGTATTGTATCTTACACATTTTCTAAATGCTAACAATGCCGGGCCGAATACAGGCTCTAGGGAAATTTAGTACACAACCTGAACAGCAGAAGTGCTGTTTGTCCCGAATGACAGTTGTGTAAGTCTTTGAGAGAAGAGGTATCTTCAGAAGGGCCTCTTCAGAAGGTCTGAGTGGCTGGATAACTTCATAGGAGAAGCTGTCTCTTAGACAACTGGGCCGTAAATCTATTTTTGGCTGTAAAGGTAACCCCAGCCACTTTAAATATGTCCCTTAAACCAGCCTGTATCTTTGCTATTAACTATCTTGCACCAGCTCATAGCTGACTTACTGTTTTTTGCAGTTCCAAGCTAGCTATTGATTTTTTTTTTAACCAAAAAAGGAGAATATTTATAACTCAGGGTTGAAACTGAAGGATCTTTGGTACTCTCTGAGCTTGGTTGTGTTCTTGAAGACCTCTCTAGTACCAATGGTGTTACCTGGTTTGTGTAATGAAACATCTGCAACAGTGGTAGGATTTTAAAAAAAATACTACCGGTTCTGTGGGCGTGGCTTGGTGAGCGTGGCTTGGTGGGCATGGCAGGGGAAGGATACTGTAAAATCTCCATGTTCTGTCCCCGTCTCACACACGCACACTCACACAGACAGCCAAGGGTTAAATAAGCCAACAGACAAGAGTTTCTTTGATAGCAGAATTGGCAGCAACCAAGTGGCTGGCTGCCAACAGTCTTTACTTACAACGGGAGGGTTTTCTCCTCCATCCGGAACATCAAAGCAAAATCACAGAAACTGAGAGATTAGTCAAAGTCAGTCCAGAAAGTCAGTCCAAGCAAGGCATATACAAAGTTCCGGCAACACAGAGAAACTTGTTAACGTTCAGTTTTTGTTCGTCACAGAGCTTGAACGGCCACCACACCCACTTTTATCCCTGTGGGGTGTGGTCCAGTGACTCAGCTTAATCCCTGGCATGCCTCTTCTTCTGCTGTGTGTGCTTATCTCTGCGACGCTGTCGAGGGTCCAGCCAAAACTCATCTTCATCACTGTGTACCTGTGGCTGCTCAGAAGGGCTTGGCCCCTGGCCTGTCTCTTGGCCTTCAGAGGACACCTGAGGCATTGACAGAGAGGAGGGTCCTGGAGAGAGAGGCCTTGCCAACTTCTCTCCTTCACTTTCGGAGTCTTCTCCTGCTGATAATACAGGCTCAAGAGTCGGAGCTACAACACTCCATTCCCACACCAATCCAGGGGAAGGATACTGCAAAATCCCCATTTCCTCCCAATCAGCTGTGACTCGGGAGGCTGAGAAAAGATGGGGGCTGGACCAGTCAGAGGTGCTCAAAATTTCCTCTGCCGGTTCTCCAGAACTGGTCAGAACCTGCTGAATACTACCTCTGATCTGCAAGGAAACAACCAAGCTCAGAGACCACCAAGGACCCCATTGTCCTCCTCCTCCTCTCTGCACAACCTCACTCTCTTCTAGCACGGATGGTATTACCTAGTTTGGGTAATGAAGTACCTGCCAAAAAACAACCAAACCCAGAGAGCACCAAAGATCCTTCACTACTGATTTTTGCAACCTAGCTACAGCTCCTTTCTTCTTCAGCTTTCACTTTTGCACCAATCATGATTTCCAGGTACCTTTCAAAAGTAGGCCAAATGGAGAGCCCGTTGTAAACATCAAATTGAAATGCAAGCCAAGGCAATGATAACCATTGCCAGACTTGACTTGCTCAAGGAACTATTGCAGCAAGTGACTTGACCGTGTGGTGCATAATTTCACTCATAGCATCATTTCCATTCTGCCAGTCCCTAGTTCAGCTCTTTCGGAGTGAATACAACCATATCTAAAACAGCCTGAGTTGTTACTAGTACATGCAAAGTACTAACACAACGTAAAGTCCTCCACTCACAATAGAATCCCTTATGCCACTGGGCTTGAAATTTTGGCCTTGGACAATCTGGAACTAGGCTCCTGTGTCTGATAGTACTCAAAATTGTCTGCTACAACATCTTACCTGTCAACAACTTCTTCAGCTTCAACCTCAATAATACATGGGCAAACAATCAATACAAACTCAAAGTAAACCGCTCCTAACTCGATTGCAGAAAATACAACTTTGGCAACAGAGTGGTCAGTGCCTGGAATGCTCTACCTGACTCCATTGTTACATCCTCAAACCCCCTCAGCTTCAACCTTAAACTGTATACCGTGGACCTCACCCCATTCCTAAGAGGTCCATAAAGGAGGCGTTCATAAGCGCACCAACATGCCTACCGTCCCTGTCCTACTGTCCCCATTTATTTGTATTCATTTCCTTCGTTCATGTTCATGTTTATACTTATATCTGTTTTCTTGTACATGTTTGACAAACTAATAAACAAACAAACAAACAAACAATAAAGTGGAATACAGCAGAGAGAAGCCATCAGCCTCCAGCTAAAATAGAAAGTGAGTAGGGGGGACAGAAGGGTTGAACAAAGCTATTTGAATAGCGCAGCAATTTTAAATGGGGATCCTTGCAGAAGGAAGGATTTGTACTTCCTTCAGAAAATAATGTGCTTTAAAACAGCTTTAGAATGGGACAACCAGATGAAAATATCTAATCAAGAGCCACAGAGCTGCTGAAGGAGAGGTTTAGAGACTGAGCAGATTCTGGATTCCCTGAACGGATCTGTTGTGCCTGGGATGAAATTTAAGCTTCTCTATTTACTCCAAAGGGACACAGTGGCTCAGTGACTAAGATGCTGAGCTTGTTGATAGAAAGGTCGGCAGTTCAGCGGTTAGAATCCCTAGTGCCGCATAACGGGGTGAGCTCCCGTTACTTGTCACAGCTTCTGACAACCTAGCAATTTGAAAGCACGTAAAAAATGCAAGTAGAAAAATAGGGACCACCTTTGGTGGGGAAGATAACAGCGTTCCGTGCGCCTTTAGAGTTGAGTCATACCAGCCACATGGACACCAAGAAGTCTTTGGACAGCCCTGGCTCTTCGGCTTTGAAATGGAGATGAGCACCGCCCCCTAGAGCCGGAAACGTCTAGCACATGTGTGCGAGGAGAATCTTTACCTTTATTTACTCCAAGTTGATGCAAGAATCTTGAACTTTCTTATCAGTTATATCATTTCTTCAAGGAACGTAATGTAAAGGACAGAGCAGGTTTCCCCCAATCTTATCTTCACAAACAACCTTGAGAGGCGAGTTCAGTTGACAGAAAATTCACACCAGGGAGGTTTAATGAATTAATGGAAATTTGAGCTACCAGAAATTTGAAAGGTCTAGCTACTCCACCAGAGGATATTCACAAAACACTTTTGAGGATGTGGAAAAGGGAACGTCGACTTTCTTTCAGCAGTATGCCAAATAGGGCGCTACAAAAAGGGCTAGGGCAGAACAAGCATGACGGGGAATTCAACTTTAATTCAAATGGATTGAATGAAAATGAAATTGATAAGACAATAGTATATATAATTTAATTTATATTTAATTTAACAAGAGAAGATAAAATTGCCTACTGGTTGCTTTATGGCTAAATGCATGTAGTTTGGGGAAGATGGGTTTTCCATTGACTTCTTCCAGGAAGTTATTTTGACTTGCCAGAGCCTCTCATCCAAGTATTAGACAACTTTGTGATCTAACCCAGTGATGGCTAACCTTTTTGCTGTCACGTGCCAAAAATGGGGGGAGCGCAAGGGGGGGGGTCACATGCACGCGTGCCTACACCCATAATTCAATGTGCCCTGCCCCCACACATGCATATGTGACCCCCGTGTGACCCCTGGTTTTCACATGTGATGGCCTGGTGGACATGTTTGGTCCGTTTTTCACCCTCCCCAGGCTCCAGAGGCTTTCTTGGAACCTGAGGAGGGTGAAAATGGCTTTCCCCACCACCCCGGAGGCCAGAAATGGCCTGTTTCCCAACTTCTGGTGGATCTGGAAGGCCTGAAAATTAACTGGCCGGTGCGTACATGCGCGCTGGAGCTGAGCTAGGGCAACACTTACATGCCCATAGATATGGCTCAGCGTACCACCTGTGGCACACGTGCCATAGGTTCGTCATCACGGGTCTAACCCATTTGGGAAAGACAGTTGACAAGTATATATCAACATGTATAGATTATTTGAGAGGAATGGGTGAATGGATCCATCTATTTCTTGCATGTGTTACTATTATGTTGTCTGTTTGTGTTTGTTCCATCTCATTACATTTCTGTGTTAACCTCCCATCTCTCTCAGGAGAAAAAGAGAGAGAGGAGTGTTGGAAGAAATGTCCATCTGGGTTCAGTTCCACGTGGGGAAAAAGACACTGGATTCATGGAAGTTGCTTGGAAAGAAGGTTTATTGATGAACAGGGTCACATGGCTTGAGTTCCTGAGCAGAAAAAGGGCAGAGATGCTGAGAGTGCTTTGGTTTTATGCTCTCCTTTGTGCCCCACCTTAGAGCTTCCTGTTCCTGTGTAAGAAATGTATTCTGATTGGTGGTCAGACTCCCAGTGGGTGGGTGGGGGGTCTTAGCTAACTTTATAGCCTATCTGTCTCCCAGGCTTGGTTGAGCCTTGCTGGGTGATGTAATTTTCTCAGGTGCCATGTAGTGAGTTTCTGTTGCTAGATGGGTCCTATTATGTCCATTTCTTTTCTGTTGTGGATGAGCTGGCTCAGGCCTTAATGGCCAGTGGTGGGTTTCAAATTTTTTTACTACCGATTCTGTGGATGTGGCTTGGTGGGCGTGGCATGGCTTGGTGGGCATGGCTTGGTGGGCATGGCAAGGGAAGGATACTGTAAAATCTCCATTCCCACCCACTCCAGGGGAAGGATACTGCAAAATCCCCATTTCCTCCTGATCAGTTGGGACTCGGGAGGCAGAGAATAGATGGGGGCGGGGCCAGTCAGAATTTTTACTATAGGTTCTCCGAACTACTCAAACTTTCCGCTACCGGTTCTCCAGCACTGGTCAGAACCTGCTGAAACCCACCTCTGTTAATGGCCCACTGACAAAGGTTGGGGAGGGGTCTGAGTTTCTGCCTCCCTTTTAGGGGAAATATTCTGCCCTTTTAATATTTCCTAAAATATTTCATTTTTCTAGGAGAGGGATGGGTGCTAACTTCCTACAGGAAAGAAGAGAGAGGAAAGAAGAGAGAGGAGAGAGAATGAGGTATGTGATCAGCATTGAAGAAAAGTAGTTTGGAGAATTGGTTTGATTTGATCTGGAATCTATTTGAGAGAGGTTTTTAAAAAGCCATCCAGGTTCAAATCAACAATTCAGTTTGACAGAAGAATCTGAATTGTTACTCTGCTTTGGAAAGTTGATTTGATTCAGCCCGTATATAGAGATTGTAATATTTAGATCATTCTAAATATATATTCTTTTGACATTTCCGTTCTGAAATACATGTCACACGTGTTTTCATTATTTCTTTTGAGATGAGCTCGTAGGGATAGGTTAAGTAACTAAAATGTTTCATTTACCGTTTAGCCTGGGACCTGCAGTTCAAATCGATCCCTTTGGCAGCTTACGGAGATTGGATTCCTCGAGTTTTCTACTTTTAGAGACGTATAGCTTTCTTTTAAACATTAATGCTCTTTTAATTATTTCAGAGCAAGGTAAAAAAACAACAACAACCCCATCTCTCATTTAATACTTCATTTAGAAATCAGCCTGAAAATAGCTGTTCCTCTACTTGCTCTCTTGTAACATTTACCATTACTCACTGACCTCTAGGCACTTGAATTGAAGGATGCTGCTGGTGGGTACATGTTTGTTGGCTTGTTTTGGAACATTTCTAATTAATTATTTGTAATTGCAGAGGCAAACCCTTTTCCCCCTGTGAGCTCGTTTTTATTTCTTACTTCTTTTCCCAGCCTCGGTAACAAGATGTTTGATCTCTGAAGCCTGTTAAGGTTTAGAAAGAGGAGCAGAAATATCTGGGAGGAGAGAGAGAGAGAAAGAGAGAGTCAGGCAGCCTGGTTCCCAATTAATAAATAATTAAGTTCCAAAGCTTCGGTGCTGTGCTTGATTCACACCGTTGACATCACTGGGATGCGGTCTCCATGGTGACTTGGCACATGTGAATTGAAGTGATCTCTTTGGGAGGTGGAAGAGGAAAAGCGAGAGGATAGGAAAATGGCGGGGCGGGGGAAGGAAAAACAGGGAAAGGGGGTTGAAATGCAGATTAACATATTCTCCCATATCATCTATTCATGAGCTACAACGGTATCGAGAGCTGTAAAAGCCAATCGCACCTCTCTGGCCTTGACAGGGTTCTGTGTGATGACGATGGCTCGAAAATCTCTCCTTTTTTTAAATTAGTGCATTTGTTGCATCAAAGCTTAAAACATGTGTCTTCGCGTGTTTGCACTTCGGAGCGAATAAGGGATCCCTTCGCTTTTCGGAGTCGCTAACCCTGATTTAATGCAAAACAAATGCGCAGGACGGCTATTAGTTAGACTGTTAGGATTTTGTTTCTTACAGTCAATTGGGGCTGCACTTCATACTGTCAGGAAGGTGAAGGCTGGTGTGGGTGGGGCAATAGTATAAGAAAGGATATCAATAGAAGGGAACATTTGTAGCTCAGGGTTCACTGCGGTGTCCTTTTTTTATTTTAATTTGATTTATATGCCGCCCTTCTCCGGAGACTCAGGGCAGCTTACAATGCATTAACCTTGGTTGCTTTTTTGCAGATGTTTTATTACCCAACTACCAGTAGGTAACATCATCTATGCTAGAAAGGAGTAGGGTTTATTCTCGGGGTGTGAATGTATGTGTGCATATGTTTGTATATGTGTGTATGTATACACATACCTACACATACACCCTGAGAACAATCCATACATGCACATACACATAAATGCACAAAACACAAAACAACACGTCCACCAAAATTGACTAGGCAACCCATTTATATATCACAGAGAGAAAACCCCACTCCTAGCACTGATGATATTACCTAATTGGGTAATGAAATGTCTACAAGACAAAAATCAAACTCAGAGCGCACCAAGGACCAAGCACCAAGATTCTGCCTCCTCTCCCTCCTCCCCCTTCCTCCTCCTCCTCCCATTAACCCAACTCCCTTCTAGCAAGTAATGGGAACTCATCCCGTTACATGGTAC